>CAUYUJ010021315.1:600000-682500 GCA_963575745.1 Prorocentrum cordatum
CAGCACCTTCGCGAAGGCCGCGCCCGCGCCGACCATGCAGCGCGTGAAGCAGGCGCCAGTCACTTCGGCCAGTTCGCGCGCGCTGGCGAGAGCGAGCTTCGTGGGGACCAACAGCAAGGCCGCCAGCGCCCCGCCATTGCCGCCCTTCTGCTTGGACTGAGCTTCTTCCCCGAGCGCCTCCAGCAGGCGGGCCTTCTTGGCGTCTCTGGGTGCCGCTGCCCCGCTCTCCTCTTTGCGCTTCACTGCCCAGCTGGGCTCCTCGGGCTCCACCGATCAGCACTAGCGGCAAGTCCTCGAAGTGGACTCTGGCATGGATGTGAAGATCACCTTCAGTCGAAACTTGAGCCTCGCACGGCCGACAGTGGAAGGGGCCCTCAGGGGCGGCGAGCTCGAGCGTTGTGCTGAGCTGGCGCTTGCAGAAGCCCGAAGCGAACGAGTCCAGGACGTGGTTGCGCGCCGGATTGCGACTCTGAAACCTACTACCGCACACGAAACACGAAGTGCCCTGGGTAGCCTCAGCGAGCAAGGCCTTGAAGCCATGAGCCGCGCGAACGTGAACCTGCCACTGCCTCTTAGTGAGGAGCCATTTGTCGCAGCCGTCGACGGTGCATTGGATGCCCTCAGCGTGGCCTGCAGGTGCCTCTGGAGGTAAAGGAGCCTGATGAGGGTGGCCTGGAGGAGGGGCGCTGACGGAGAGCCACGCAGCCCTGACGATCGAGAGGTCGAGCTCAGTGAACCAGTCCCGCAGATCCCCCTCGTCGAAGAAGTCCAGTGGGGCACCCGCCCAAGACCGCATATCCTCCTCTATGTCCGTGGAGACCCTCCGAAGCGCCTCGAAGTCCCGAACGAACTGCACGGCCAAGGGGTTGGCGGACTCCGCGAGGTGGCCCTCGGAGGTGAGCGCGCGGAGGCCCCGCAGCTTTTCGATTTTAAGGTCGCCGAAGATGGGGGCCACTCACTCAGGTGCCTAGCAGGGTCGAGGGCCCACTTCTGATACCACCGCAGGCGACGGACGCGAAACTCCACCTCCAGCGGGGGGACCTCCCAGTACCTCAGAACGGCCTCATAAGGAACAGAGCGTGCATGTCCACCCCCCCAAGACGTGGCAGCCCCCATCATCGCCTTTCGCCCGAAGAAAACCACCCGTCTTGTGAGCTGGTCGACCTGGCTGGGGGTGGGCAGGAAGGCCTCGCAGGCCGAGCAGGCTGGACCAACGACCCTGGCCAGGAAGACGGCGCGCCTCTCGGTGTAGGCGATTCGCTTGGAGTGCCAAGACTTGCCCACGGAATAGAAACCTGATGAAATAGCCGCCATCCTGGAACTCAGCTCGGCCCGAAAAGAACAGTTGCCCATGACCTGGCCCCCGAGGTGACGAGTGGCGTCAGCAGGGACCCCAGCAAGAATGACCTTTTTTCAATCACCTCCCGTCGGCGAGCGTGCAATCCTTCGCCCACGAACGACAGGAGGCCAACGTTCTTGGCTGGCTTGAGGGCGTAGCCATGGCGACGTAGCTCAGCAGAAAGAAGCAGGTCATAAGCACGTGACCACCGTGATAGCTCCCGAGCCGACGGCTCTTCTGTCACAATCTTTCGGATCGCGTCGTCCACGTAGGAATGAAAAGCTAAGTCCAAGATGATATCCTCGCCGTCGCGGTGAAGGCTGAGCTGGCACCAAGTGGCAGACTCGGGGCCAAGCTGCTCGTACTGCTCCTGCACTGTCAGAAAAACTGTACTGATATCGCGCACGAATACTTTGACCGCCCAAGGGTCTCCAATCAATGCCCCCACACAGGGGCGAACACATATATCTCCGAACATCACTGCAGCAAAGCGAAACCTCTGGCGACCGAAGGAAACGTGGTCTTCCCTCTTGATACTCTCGTTGGCGTCCGTCAAGCTCTGCCAGTCCGTGGAGGCGAAGGCGTGGGTGATGTCCTTCAAGTCGGTGACGTGGTTAATGTTGAGGCGGCGCAACTTCCATGTGCAAAGCTGCTGACCAAGCATAGCCGTCTCGCGTCGCCGATGTGGAATACATCCGTGAGCGAACAGAGGCTCGGTGTGCAGCTCGGTCGTGTCGATCGCCGTCGCCATGAAACCTTTGCCGAACGGGTCGAGAAGGTGGATCACTCGCTTCCAGGTGAGCGCCATGCCCTGACTGAGGTGCCACACCAGAGGCACCTGGCCAGCTCTGCGAAGCCGATGCATGAAAGTCAGCATGAACTTGCGCGTGAACTCTAAGTCAATTTGCGGGATCTCGTAGCCAACACCATGATATCGTCGGGAGAGACGACGGTAAGGGTGAAAGACCATCCACCGTAACTCTAAAGGTGCTGACCAGGGCGGGCAAGCGCGTCGCTTAGGAGCTCGTCTGGTCCATCTACGAATCTCCTGAATGCGATTCTTTGCCCAAGCCAGTCCCTCCTCTGTCCACGGCGCAATGAAGTGATGAGCCTCTTGGCCACTGGTGTCATCGTAGACGTAGTCATCAGCCCCCTTGAGCCAGTCGATCCTAGCGGCGGCCATGCCACCGCGTCCTGCTGGTAAAGCCCAGCGCTCAGCAAGCTCCTCTCCCGTCGGTAGCGCAACTGGTAGGAGGAGGAGGAGGAGACACGGCACCCATGTGTTGCAGTCAACTTACGATTAAACTGTGTCTGCTCGGAATTAAGCCTTGCCTGCGCAGATTATGTTATGGCTTGCTGTGCGACTCTGAATCGCACAATCAAGATCCTAACAATTTCGTCGTATTGGGTCACGGGCGTTGCTGAAGGCGCCCCTGGCCCTGAGGTTCTCCTGCAGTCTCGACCTCCCGAGGCCGACAAGCAGTAAAGAAAGCATGTTTTTCGTAGTTTTCGGCGTCTGGGTACCCTCGCCAGGCCCCAAGACCGTCGAAAAACGATGCGGGACGAACAACGGTCCCTGGGAAGTGGTCCAGAACACCGGAGACACCGCATCGACAAAATCGAGACGTCGGAGTCTGGGAAGGCGTTCCCAGCTTTTCGCTCCACTTTGGACCCCCTGGGGCACTCTGGGCCTCGCGAAAGGATGCTCTGGAGGCCTTTGGGGTCCCTTGGAGATCCTAGGGACACCTCGGGCCAGGCACACACAGAACTCTGGCACACAGTAGAGACGAAAAGGACTGGCAAAAAGGAGCCAGCCCTGGGAGGGAAACATCGACCCGGCACCGACGATACGTTGCCGACAGACCTGCGGTAGGCGCCCGTCAGCGAAGCCGCACGTGACTGGGCGTGGCGGGCTGCCGAGCCCCTGTCGGCGATGAATGGCCGATCGGAGGTCGATGCTTCCCCCCCCGGAGCCCATCTCCGTCACCAGTGGTCTTTGGGCCATAGCTCGGACCTCTGGAGGCGTTCGGGAAGATGCGGGCACCCCTGGAACGCACTCGGCGAGAGCATCCCGAGGCAGGAAAACTGCCGAGAGCCACCGGAAACGACCGAAAACCTCGAACATCAAACACTCCCTGTGCCATTCCTCCCCTGTCGTTGCCCTTGAAAGCCCTGGTGCGCAATCAGGAAGGGGAGAGGGTCGTGCGGAGAGGCTCGGCGGTGTGGTGCCGCGAGGTCTGCGCGACACACGAGGTGCAGCCGAGTTACACTTTGACCCGACTGCGAAAAACTACCTAGGTAAGAGCGGCCACAAGCCGCTCGAGCGCTGCGCCAGCGTCTGATCCCCAAGACCTGGCGATACGCCCGTCTTGCCACGTCCACGAGCGGATAGGAATGCGGACTTGGAGTCCACCAGAACGCCGCGCTAACACCATCTGTAGCGGCCAGCCGCAGTGAGATCGGGGAGCTTCTACTTCGACTACGCTGCCTTCGATCCTCTGGCTCCTCCTCCTCCTCCTCCTTCTCCTCCTCCTGCCCCCCTTGTGACCTTCTGTCCTGCCTCTCCCTACACGCTAGCATGGCTGCTGGTGAAACTCTAGCTATGTGGTGCTCGCACTGCATGTCAACGCCATGCAGCGACGTTCGCAATGCCTTCTTCCCAGCTGGGGCCCGCTACTGCTCGCCCGCATCCACCAGGCGGGACTCCTCGTCGACGCCTCGCGCGCCCAGCACCGCGCTCCGCCGGATCCGCGCCTTGCTCAGGGCGAACAAGGCCGCCACGACCACCACGGCACCCGCGCACACCTCCCAGAGAGTCATCACCTGGGAAAACCAGAAATGGCATAGACATAATTTCTCGGAGGTCCACGCGGACTTCTTCGATCTGCGCCGGAGGCGCCGCCAGGGGGGCCAGCGCCGATCCAAGAGATCTGTGCGGACCTCAGAGAAATCATATTGATACCGTTTCTTGTTCTTCGATGGCCGTCTTGGCAGCAGGTGCGGCGCTGCTGGACTCGGCGGATCCTGGAGAGCGTTTTTGACTTACTCGAGATAGCGGCCTTCATCTGCCCTGGCCGCCCCCCCTCCCCCAATAACGTCACGATTCGTGCTGACCTTGCCAGACGGCGCCGTCGCAAAACGTGAGGTTACCGCCCCACCCAGTAACGCCCGTTATCGCCCGGGGAAAAACTTACGTAGAGGCGGCTGGGGGGCATGAACTGGATGGGGCCCTGAAACATCGGTCAGGAGGGGGGATGAAGCTAAATCCGCTCAAAATCTGTCCCCGGACCCCTCCCGGGGTCCATCTGGTGCAGTTTTTCGCCCCGGATTCGTTTCTGACGGTCCTGGGGCTCGAAAACGGCCTCCAGGGGCCGAAAAAGACAAAAACCCTTCTCGGACCCAGAACCTTGAACCTCACCCCCCGTCCTACTCGCCAGAACCAATGCTGGGCCACCTCAGATCCCCAGCCGACTCCCGCCCCCCCAAAAAAACAGTCTCCTGTTTCGGCGAACTCCCGCAAGGGCGCGCCGAGGCGGGGTGGCACGTCCACGTGCGCCTGGCTGTCCAGCCGCTGCGGCAGCTGCAGGGCCCGGGCATCCGCGGCGGGCTGCTCAGTGTACTCTGGGCACTGCGCGTCCGCGATGCCCAGCCGGCCACGGGCGATGTCGAAGATAAAGTCCTCCGTGGGGATCCAAACAATGCCCCCAAGAGGTCTCAAGATGCCCCAATAGGCCCCAAGAGATCCCCGAGGAGGCGAAAGACACTGACTCCGCCCGCCCAAGACGACGGCCCAAGAGGTCACCAAAATAGCTCCAAGACAGTCCATGAGGCCCCAAACGAAGGCCCCAAGCCGGCCCAAGAGGACCCCAAGATCGCCCAAGAGCCTCCCAAGGGGAAAGCGCTCCAAGAGGGCTTCGTCCCACCACTGGGCTGTTCAAACGATTAGCGCCCGTCATCTGTGCAGCATGGTACTCACGCAGTTCGAGCGAAACTTCGGCACCGCTCATGCGATTCACACCAGGCTGTTCTTATGATTAGGCTGGCCCTGCTGCATGCAGCTTCGGCACCCAAATCGTGTCACAGGAACGATTCACATTGTCGTAATAGCAGCTGTCGTAAGAACAGCCCACCGAATCATACGAGCGACCATCTCGTATCACAAGAACGGTTCGTCCGTGTCATACGAACGACTCACGGCATCGTGAGAACAGACGACGCTTGTCCCAAAACGGTGTGATGACAGACCGTGCGGTGGCCTCGCAACCTCCAACGACATCATCGCACGGTCCGCCACCGCACGATTTTGGGACCTCGGAGGCCCCAATTACCCGAGACGTCCTGGGAGAACGACCCAAGTCCCTAAATCCGTGCGGTGCCCCCGAATCCCCACTGACTCACCGCACGTGTAGTCACCGCACCGCTTGGCCCCCCCTGATCCTTGTGGAGCATAAGAGAGATGCCGATGACGGTCTGAAATATCGAATTCGCCATGAAGGCGCGACACCAAAGCGCCTTGTCGGCGCGCTGTTGCAAGTATCTCTGTGGCATCCAATCGACTCTCACGTCGCCCTCGAAGTGAAGTGCCAATGGTGGAAAACCAACAGGTCCTGCGTCCACGTCCCGGAGACGCCAACAGCGGTCTGACTCCTGCTCTGCTCCGCAGCCGTCGTGTTCCGCACAGTAATCCGTCAAGTGGCTCATCAGCGAGGAGAAAATAGCGTTTGGCAGGTAGGTGTACGTCGTGCCGCTGTCCACAATAGTCACTCCGAACTCCTCCACGCCCCGAACCACTTCGATTCTCTCCGTGAAATCGACGACGCTCAGCGCCTCGGGCTTCACGAAATAGTACTGCGTCGCGCGCATGTCGACCCACTGAACTGGATCGAGGAACGGCTTGACTATGTGGTAGGAGCTGTTGAAGCCGCCGACAGTCATGCGCCCGCCCCAGGTCGCCAGACATATCGAGAACACCGACGTGTCGATGTGTTTCTTGTCCTGGAACATCTGCTGCAAGATCGTGGGCTGCGAAGCCTTCCCCGTTGAGGGAGCGAGCCCCATGATGCCATTGGCCTGCTGTGTGTAAAAGAGGTTGTCCTCGTTGTTGTGGCAGCCCATCTGCACGCGCACCGCGGGGTTCTTGCTGAACGAGTCGCCAAGCTCCATGAAATCATCGAACCAAGAACCCGCAATGGAACTGCCCTCGGCGTACGTCTCGCTGTACGGGCACCGGCCCTCCACGCAATCCGCGCAGTCGTCGCAGCCGAACCAGCGGGCAGTTTCAGAAGCAGAGATGTCGAAGGCTGGGTCAAGATGCTCACCGCAGTGACCACAGCCGGTGCATGGGAAGCCTACCAACCTGCTCCCGGTGTCGACGATGACTGAGACTCGCTGGGGATCTGGCGAGCCAACCATCATGTCGGTGAAGTAATACGCATACTTGTTCATATTGCCGTACAGGCGGGCAGACTCAATCCTCACCTCGGGGTCGTATTCGAACCCCGCACCCCCGGTGCATGGGCGAACCCGTAAGGCCAAGAGTGACGCCAAGCCGACAGAGGTGTGCGCCCACGCTGCGGGCGGCATGGCTGTTTGGCCACAAAACGAGGCCCAGCCAAAACGGCTTTGGCCAATGTGGCTACTGACCCCGCCTCCTCGATCCTTCTCCCTCCCTCCTCCAGCCTTCTGCCTCCGCCCTCTCTCTCTCTCTTTCCTCTTCCTCCCTCCTCCCCTCCCTCCTCTCCCGTCCCTGCTCTTCCTCATCCCTTCTCATCCCTTGTGGCCTGCCGGAGCAATTCTTCGGCGTTGAGCTCTGGGAAACTTATGTACATGCCCATCGGTTCAGTGGGACAGGAATTCAGTGTAAGCATCAGCTACGTTTGCAGTTGACACGGCCTTCTAAATCGATGAAGTGCAGCGTCGTACCGAAACAGCGCCGAAAAGCCATTGAGCTCGTGAACATGGGCACGATGTGCATCGACGATGGACCGAAGCCAATGGTTTGTGTTTATGAGGGGTGGGGCTAATGGCAGTGGGGTGGTCCAAAGAAGAGTAGTGGGGTGTGTCCCAAAGAAGAGTACATAAGGTAAAACTCTCGTCGACAGGTGCGATGAAGAGGTGAGTTCCGAATTGAAGGAGCTGCCCACATGAACAAGCCCCGAGACAGCTTTTGCAGCTGAAAGAACCCCGCATAAATCAGCCACGGGTGCTTCCAGCGCGAGGTGCGCCTGGCGTGGGCTTCTCTCGTGCTGCTCGCTCCAGGCATGGCCACGCCGTCGCACGTGAGGGAGGCAGTGCAGAGCCTGCGCTGCAGCGAGCCACACTGCCAGTGCTGACCACGGATGTGCAGAGACAATGGCTTAACTTGGAGGCGGCCGGGGGGTCTGAACTGGTTGGGACCCCAGAAAGTCGGTCAGGAGGGGGGATGAAGCCAAATCCGTTCAAAATCGGTCACTGGGCTCCTCCTGGGGCCCATCTGGTGCAACTTGTCACCCTGGATCCGCTTCTGACTGGCCCAGGGCCCGAACACGGACCCCCGGAGGCCCCCCAAAACAACCCGAACCCAGAACCCAGAACCTGCCCGTCCTTCCTTTTGGCCAGAACCAGTGCTGGGCCATCTCAGACCCCCAGACGGCTCGAGCGTGGCACCTCGCCCCTTGAGGGGTCCGCAGTCGGGCGGCCCCGCCTGGTGAGCCGCCGCTGCGCAAGTTGCTCGCTGCCCAACAGCCACGGTGCGCCCTGCGCAGTCGTCTCCATGGTAGCGCAGCGGCTTGCAGGCAGCTCCCCGGCACGAAGCCTGGAGTGCTTGCATGCACAGAGCGCAGCGCGTACGGAGTCGACGCCTTGCACATCCTGAGCAAGCGCATGAGTCAGGAGAGTCGGGCGCCATCAGCGACGCCCTGCTGGAGAGGCATGAGCTCCTTCCCCGAAGGAGCGCCCCAGGCCCAGTGGAGACGCGATCTCGAGCCTCCAGTCCTTTGCGGGGGCCGACGCCCTCGCCTCAGACGTTCTAGTAAGCCCTTGTCTGCATGCTGACCTGATTGAATCCCAAGGATCAGTGCCTTCTCTGTCAGCGCAGTGCAGTGGCGGCCAGCAGGCGGCCATAGAAAGGAGGGAGTCCAGCAACAGCTGCAGCAGGAGCAGGAGGATGAGGAAGAACGGGCCGCGCAAGCAACCAGCATTAGACACAAGCTGCTGGGAATAAAAAATATAAGAAGCACGGTGCTTTTTTGTCAGCGATCCCCTGGGGGCCTGAACGATTTTTAAACAGCACGTCGGCCACGATGGCCGAAGACCAGCTCACCCGCTGAGCACGTCTGACGTACAGCCCAGCAGATGAGGGACAGCGGGCGGGACAGGGGACAGATGAGGCCCCAGATTTAGCCACCCGCCATCCACAAAATCTGGTCAAAATCTGGCCACGGTGCGTCGCCTAAAGGCGCGGCAACAGGCCGTGCCACCGCCGACGCTTCACGGGCCTGAATGCGTGCCAGGAGCGCCGCCAGACCTGCCGTCTCTATCAGCCCTGACGGCGAGAGCGGCAGGCTGACATCTGGCGGCGGTGGCCTCTGAGACTCGTAGCAAAAGAAAGCCACGCCTCGCCTCGAGGATTCGCTCACCGTGCTATTGTCACGATAGTGAGGATAGAGGCCAGCAAAGATCCTCCTCAGCACGGTAGTGCCACCCGCCAGTCGGCGCTGAAGGCACTCCTTGCTGAGCATATGACAGCGCGCAGAGGAGTACGCTCCGCACATGGAGCAAAAGAAGAGGGTGAGCCTCCGCTCACCTTTGCTTACAATGCAATGCGCCAACGAGTGCCCCAAGGACCGATCCAGGACACCACGCCACAGCCTGCTGGGTCCTTTACATCCCAACATGGGGCGCGCATCCCGATCAGTGGACAAACAAAGGCAATGCACACATCTGGCGCAGCCCTGACCTATTTCCTGCCAGGAATGCCAACCTCCCGATTTTAAAAACTTAGCCCTCGGTCCCAAGGGCCGACGCTCAAACTTTTCGGGGGGAAAGGTGGCAAGCACGGTGCCCGCCACCCTAGCAGCGAAAGCCAACAAATCACACTTCCTGTCCACCTCCGTACGTTCGTGCACACTGGGTTGGGGATGGGGGAGGAGAGCTTGCTTGGCAAGGGCGTCGGCTTTCAAGTTGCCTATGCCAATCCGTTTCTCGTGCGCTGGCAGAGCATCCAGAACAGCGCGCGCACGGTGCGCAGGTGTGTGGTGCACCGACGGGATGGGGAACTCATCATGGAGCAGGGCACCTCTCCGAAGACCAGCATAACGATGTTTATGAAAAACCTGGTACTCCCTCGTCGCCACACAGATGCGCACCACATTCATGCAATCGGTGTGGCGGTCTCCGCCGTTGCTCTGAAACATCGGGGGGAGGGCCATGCGAAGGTGCTCCGCAGCTTGGGAGGTCTGGGGGAGGACCGAAAGAGCAGTACCTCTGGCGTACGCACTAATAGTGTCGCCCTCTCCCAAGAAAACCCAGGAGTAAGCCGCTCTGGACAACTCCCTAACGGCATGCCGGTAGGCCGAGCCGTCCATGACGACATCGCAACCCGAGAGGTCCACAGAGCCCCAATCAATAATATCCCCTTCAGGAGAGTACAGGATGGGTTGAGTGGTCGAGGACGGAGGAGGGTAGGAGGTTTCAGGGTGCTCCCACTTTAACTCATCAAAGAACAAACGGTCCTGACCTTCAAGAGCTTCGTCCAGCCATTCAACAGGAGAGTCATCAGTAACACTTTTACGGGCGGCGACGGTGTCAGGGTGAAGGCACTGCCAAACGCGGTGCCGCACGCTGTCGGGCATCCCGCACTTCGGGCAAAGTCCGTCGCACGAGTATCCTGCGGCCTGAGCCCTCGCTCTGGTCCAAATCCCTTTGCGAAGCACACTCAGCGCCAAATGCTTCTGCTGAGGGTTGAGTTTCCTTCCCTTGGGGCCCAGCAAGGTTTTCAGGGGATCGACACAAAACCGAAAACCGTCGGCTCTAAGGGTGTCCTGACATAAAACCCGTTCATGTTTTCGTTGGACCGCCAACTGCAACATGTGCGCTAACATAGCGGGCGAGGTGTATCCCAAGTGCACCTCTCGACCGTAGTCGTCCTCAAAAGTAGGGGGGGTCACCGACTTCCACCCGATCCTAGCCAACGACAGGTGCATGCGCTGCAGAGGTCCTCGTGGCGAGCGCCACGTGACCTTGTCATCAAAGGAGACAGAACGCCACAAATGAGCAATCTCCTTGATATTATACCTAGAGACCGACGGGGTGGTGAGAGCCAGCCACGCGATCGACGCCCACTGCAGGGCTGGCGCCACAGACGGCCTCCACATCGGGTCTCCAAGGATCACCAGACGCGCCTGGAGGGAGCACCCTCGGTGCCTAGGGGGGTGCGACGACAACAGCACACGTTGAGCCACCTGGAGCTCGCCCTGACTCATCCCCACAACCGACGAGCCGAAGCTGGCCGCGGGCAACACTCCGCACGCATAGATCTTTCCCATGCGAGATTTTTTGCGGGGAAGGGCCGAGCGATATCGCATCAAAACCTTATGCCTCTTCTTCATGTGGGAAAACCTCTGTTTTCTTTTCCACAGACCATGTTTAGCACCTCGGGTCTGACCTGGTGCGAAATCCGTGCCGAGGGAGACCACGCTGTTCGTGACCTTACCCGCCAGCTGCCCGAGGTGCCTAGCAATCTTCTGGGCGAGGGTGCGGCTGCTGGCAAAGGTGCTGACCTTGTCGGGCTGAATGCCGACGCGCAGCTCATCCCTAAACAGGACGTACAGGCAAGCAGACGCCTGAGTGATAGTGACCAGGACCTCTTGCTCAGAGTTCGACGCTGTGACGCTATCATCATCGACATACGACGACAAATCGACGCTGGGATTGTCTTCAACAAACTTGTCAAAGGCTTCGATGCTGTAAACTCGAACCATGATATCATTGAAGATATCTCCCGCGGGAAGACCAGACCTGGCGAAATAAGGCTGGGCCCCGTAGCGGGCCCCCAAACGGAGCAAACGGGGGCCCCTCCAATAATTAAACGTCGTTTTGACAATGACCTCGTTAATACCGTAACGTAACGCTCTATCCTTGAGAAGGGCGAAATCAAATGACTCGTAGTACTTCGTCCCATCCCATATTATACCACCCGTTTCCTGAGACTCGAAGTGGGCCATCTCGGCCTGGACGGCCTGGTGCCACACGGCACTCTCAGCACTGCGGCCAGGGCCAAACGCCCAGTAGCTGCGAGGGTAGTTCGTGTTGAAATCCACAATCAGAGGTCTCCGTAAACGTTCCCAGACACGGACGGGGCCGGCGCACAGCAAGATGGGTCGAAGGCCTCCCTTGGGTTTTCCAAAAGAGGGAAAAGCAGCCAGAACAGTTGTTTGGGAAAGAGGCCCAGGGACTCAATCGCTTGGATTAACGCCCCAAACGTGTCAAGGGCATCGTCCGAAACCAACGCGAGCTGTCTCGGGTGCAGTCCATCGAGGGACTGCGAAGTCAGGTGCGAAAAACTGCTGGACGCGCTTCTAATCTCGGCCGCCGTCGGCCTAGGGAGGTGCGCCCGATCAGGAACACACGCCTCGGGTGGCATGTGCGACGCGTGCCAAAACTCGGAGAGGGATTTGCCTGCAGCCTCAAGCAGCTCTTGAGGGGAGTTAGAAAAACAACCAGGATGATTTTGCACGACGGTCGGGGTCCACCTCTGCTTGAGTTTCGTGAGCCTGTGCATGGCCCTCGCTCCCCCAGAAAGAGCTTTCTCCTGCCATTGATCCCAACTGTCCTGCTGAACCTTCGCGACGGCCTTGCGCGCCTCGCCCAGGTCGTCGTCCCAAGACGACAGAAACTCCTGACACTGCTCAATCCAGCTGTCGAGGCCATCATCGAGCGTAAAAGAACGAGCCAAAGTGCGCGCCTGAGCGAGGGTCGCGTCGAGTCTAACATTCTGCCCCTCACCAGGGCATGGTAACATAAGAAGCTGTTGAATCTGGTAGCTCGCATCCTCAGACAAACGCTGGACCTGGGCTTGGTCCGTGGGATCGGTTTCCTGGGCCGCCCTTCGAAATCGAGCTGACACCCCAATGGTTTCAGACAAATGTTGGGCCAGCCAGATCCATCCGACGTGCTGCTCACGGAGGCTACAGGCCTTGGGTTTAGCAAAAATCAGGACCCAACGAGCTCTCAAGAGGTCCCCTTTGTGTCCTTCGCTTTTAACCTCCACTCCCGTGAAAGCCTCGAGCTCAAGCTCGAGCGTGTTGGCAAAATACTCCCAGGCAACAGTGGGAAGTTCCCACGCCTCGCCGATGGGGCGAGTGGGAGCTGCAGCAGCAGCGCCCTCAGCAATGATACGGCTGAGGGTCCAGTCCTGGGGTCTGGGGGTCGGCCCGAAAGGCAGCTCCGTCGGGAGTCTTTGATGCGACCGATACATCAGCTGATGGCGCCGAACGGCATCGGAACGCAACGCGAGGCGCACGGGCCTGTGAGGGCGATGAGTCCAGGACATGTCAGCCTCAACCTTATCACAGGCTCGTGCGAAGCACGTGCTCGCGAAAAAGTAGACGATAGCGGCGAGGCTTCCTGAGGACAAGCAGGTCTTCTGCGCTGGCACAAACAGGGCCCCTTCAACTCGACGGGGAAGTCCCGTGGAGTCAGCCAGATGGGGGTCGAGGTTCCAGTCTCCCCCCGCAACGTACATATGCTTCCCCGTGAGCCTCTCTCCTAATTGCCTCAGAAGGGAGAGATTGAACGCACACAACCCAGACCCCGACTTAAAGCATCACGAAAACACGTGCAGGGGCGGCCATCCAGGCAAGTCGACAATCACATGGATGCTACGCCCCTTTGGCAACAATCCCAGGAGCATCCGACGGCCATCGCAGGCCTATGTGCGCGCGGGCGAAAACTCCGACTCCCGCTCGAGGTCTCCCAGATTCACCAGCAGGGGAGGGGGAACGCAGCACTTTCCACCCAAAGCTGGCCGCTGAGGCCGCTCTTTCACCCTCACGGTCCTCGAGGGCCCCGATCTCCTGCGCCAGCAGGACGAGCGCCGATGTCGAGCAAAGCCTCTCACGCAAAGTCGGCCAGCAATTGCCATTGTAGGCCTCGAAGCTTTCGCCCAAGCCAGCAAGCGAGGACGAGTCGAGCGAGTCGGGGGGAGGCGGAAGTGGAGCAGGAACTCCGAATTTAGACATAGGCAAGCCGCAACACCGTGGGAGCAAAGGGCTACCCCACGCGCGGCTTCTTGCACAGCCTGCTACCGAACTTCTCAATGAACTCACGCTTGTCAATCCGCATGGCTGCATTGAAAATCTCCTCGACCATGTCTTCGTCAAGGTCCTCATCATGCTCAAAACCTGGTGTCGGCTGTTGTTGTGCCTCAGCCGCACCGCCTCCGCTGGCGACCGATGCATCACTAGGAGCCCCATGACCAGGCACATCAGCATCTTCGGGCTTGAAAGGCGATGATGCCGTTGCCGTAGGTGGTGCCTTCGCCTGGGAGTCCGCCAGCAGCTCCGTGAACTTCTTGAACGTGTCGGACTGGAGCATTTCCTTGATCTGCGCTTGCTCACTCGACGCAGCCAGCACCTCAGGATCGACCTCCAAATCCACGACGGGCATGCCAGGCAACGTACGAATGAGGTCCCGATTGAGGAGCTCGATCTCGCGGTCCGTAGCAGCAGCTTGTGCCCGCATGCCATCGATCTTTTCTTGAGCACTCGCGATGAAGCGCAGCTGCTCCTCGATCTGGTGCTCAAGTCTCTGCTTTTTGCCTTTCGCACTTGCCAAGCGATGACCCACATTAGTATGCTGAGTGAGCTGGGGCTTGGTCTGATGCAATTCGCGACGTACGGCCTCCAGCTTGATCTCGAGCTCAGCCTTGGCACCTTTGCCCGACTCACCCAGCTTCTCACAATGCGATATGGCCACCTCGAGCTGCTTGATGTTGTCGCGCAGCTCCTGCTCCTTGGAGTCCTGGGGCGGTTCCTTAGCAGGGTGGCTGGCCACAGGGACAGGGGACATATTACCTCCTCCTGCCAACTGGTCAAATCTGCGCTGGAGCTCGTCCAGCCTCTTCTGTAGTTTGTCGTCACGACCACCCCCGCCGCCACGAGATAGACCAGCCCGCTGACGATGCTGCTAGCCGCGCGCATGAAGCTCGGCTGCACGGCGCACCTCGGGCGGTGCCTTCTTCCCGCATCTGCAAATGATCCTGGACGCCCAGTTGGTGTTGCGACCACATGAGCACGCCCAGGTAGGCGTCCTTGGCCCAGGGAGGACCTCAGCGCCATCTCCATCGGTCATGAGAGCCCGTAGGCTTGGATGAATGTGTGGGTTGAGATCCCACGAACTGAAGGTTGGAACGGGGCTCGCAGCAGCGACTGCCGCTCTGAAGACTGCTGCTGCAAGCTCAGGAATCAGCACCTGAGCCAGAACGGCTAAGAAGCACGGTGCATGAAGCAAGAGTGGGAACCTACGAACTGACCAACTGGCATTGCCATCGTGAGGACGCACCGCCGCAATGTCTCCTCCGATGTTCGGCATGCCTGTGTCCAACACAGATTGGGGGGGGTCCGACGTGGAACAATATGTCTTGTTGCAGTATACACAATCAGTCGAAACGTGCGTCGGAACAAGCGTCTGAAAGAACGTCGGAAATGCCAGTGCCAGAATACGGGTTACAAGAATCCGGAAGGCAGAGGCTTCGTTGTTGTACTGGGGAGTCGTTTAATATACCAACACTTGCAAGCGTCCCTCCAAGCCATGTGGTCATGTTGAATGCTAGCTGCTAAGGTAGAGGCAGGAGCGCACAGTGCGCTGGTTGAACGTAGCGAATCACAGTGATATAATTCACCACAACACGCTATGGGGATGGAGGAGCAAGAGGAAGAATTACTTGATCATTGCCCTGACGATCACTGCTGGGAAGCATAGAAGCTTACAGTGCGAGTTGGACCTTGCGACCTGGCATTGCCCTCATCAGGACGCACCGACGCTATGCTCTTTAGGGTGCGCCGACGTTGTGCACCACGTTATGCAACAACGGTGCCTCTCGGCTTCTCGGGACCTCCTGACGCCCGCAGGCGCCTGCAGGGGCCTCGTGGTGTGCCTTCTGGCGCCTCGCTGCCCGCACCTCGCGCGCCTGGCAACCATTCCGTCTGGAATGCACTTCGCGCGCGCCCGGTCGCACCTGGCGCACGTCGCTCTCGCTTCGTGTGCGCCCGCTCGTACCTGGCGCACCCGCCCGACACGTCGCGAGTGCCCGTGTGCGCCTGGCACTCTGGGCCCTCATTCTGTCACTCGGCGCGAGCCCAGGGGGGGGAGGCCTCCTGAGAAGGCCTGCCCCCTCTCACTTCCCCCATCGGCGCCCCGCCGATTCACTCTGCGCATGGTCGATCGCACCTGGCCCTCATTCCGTGCGCGCCCGCTCGCACCTGGCGCACCTGTGCCTCGCCTCGTGCGAGCGAGCGAGGCTTGCGTGCGGAGGTCCTCGCCCATCAAGGGCTGCCGGGCACTGGAAAAATACAGAGCGTCATCTTGCTTCAGAACACGTGCCTTTATCTCACTGTCCACTGTCTGTGCGGTCGTCCTCGTGACCGAAAACCGATTGGCTACCACTGCAAAAGATTATTTGACCACCTTCCGGCTGTGATGTCATCCATCCTCCAGCGTAGCGCAGCTTTGCCGCAAAGCTGCGCGTGCCCACTCGGACCTGTGGCGCCTGGCGCTGGTGCACTTGCATGCGCCAGATGCGTGCCCGCTCCCGCCTGGCGTACCTGGCCCGCGCCCCATGCGTGCCTGCTCCTACCTCACGCGCCTGGCACCCTTTCCCCGCGCGTTCGCTCGCACCAGCGGATCGATTTATCGTGCGACCCTTTGTGCGGACGTGCCTCCCACGAGGCTCCGCCTGGTTATTCCTGGCCATTCCCCACCGTAGTGGCCGAATCTCTTCGATTCAGATTCACCATGTGAACGATACCTCTTGCTGGTTGTCCGTGCAGCCGCGCTCATGGCATAGCCCGCGTTCATGGCACAGCCCGCTAAATCGACAAAGGGAGGGGGGGACTTCAGACAGGCTCGGGTCCTGGAGGCCAACGGGGGAAGATGTCCACGAATGGTGAACGCGTGCAACGCCCTCGCGGCCCGGATCCCGGGGCAATCGCTCAATGTCGTTGCCCACTAACATGAAGATTTTTAGTTTCTCTGTCGGGCGAGGCTGTGGACGAAAAAATGGATGAGTCGCAAGACCACTCAACTCTGTGTCTCTTGCCACTACAAAGACGTGGAACGCATGCCGCGCGAAGCATCCGAGAAAAAACGCCCCGTATCCACGGGGTCGCGGCCCAGGGGCCCCGCCCCCGAGGCCGTGAAGAGGGGGCGGTGGCCAGAGCGGACATCATTGTTATCGTGAACTATGTGCCACCTGGTCGCCCTAGGTGGCCTGGCCGCAGTTGCGATACATATACATATAATAATGAACATAGCTGTTAGTAAAATACAATCATATATGTATATACATCTATAGTATACATGTATATGTATATATATATGTGTGTATATTGTTGATACCTTCGGTCTCTGCTTTCGGCCGCTACGCCCGTTCTGCCGCGTGGCCGCGATGCCAAAAAGGGTGTAGATATGGATACGTTTTCTGCCCACAAAGTATGCCGCAAAAGCAGAAGCGCAGAGAGATCCGTTCGCGTCCGATCTCTCCGTGCTTGCCGCCGCCGCTGCTCTTGAGCGGTGCCGCCTTTTTGTCAAGATCCGCCGCTGCGCTTTGGTGCGACCGGTGCGCGCACCGGGCACGCTGCAGTCGCTTTGCCCTTACTCCGTGCGATGCAGCAGCCAAGCGCTCCCCCTCTGTCGGCGGTGCGCCCGGGTGGGGGGGGAGTGCGAGGGGGGGGCGGGCCCTCTCAGAAGGCCCAGAAGGGCTCTGGCCGTCTGAAAAGTTTTCTGGGCCTTCTCCGAGGACAAGGGGCAGCTTCTCAGAAGGCGCGAGGGCTTCCGAGAAGTCCCGCCGCCTTCTCCCAGGGCGCGCCGCCGACTTTAGACATCCAGGCCATCGCTCCAAATCCACGTGCGCATGCAAAAAACAGCGCCCCAGGTCCCCATCGCCCCGCCACGCCCCCCCGCCATCGCCACCCACCTGCCAGGCTGCCCCCAGCCCAGCACCCGCCCCACGGCGCAGGGGCGGATCTGCGCGTTCCGTGCGCTCTTCTTTGTCGGACGGGCTCTCTCGGGTGCCTCCTCCTTCTCCCTCCATCTCATCAACGTAATCGTTGATATGTTTCATCATGCTGCGTAGACCCTCACGACTGACTCTGTCGAGCCTGGAAAGCAGCAAGGACGCAAAACAGCAGAAGTGAGCACCGAAGACAGGGCAGCAGGAGGAGCAAGGGTGCAGCAGGAACAGCATACATGATGGATGCATCGGGGCAGGGGACTGCACGAGGGCAGCAAGAGATTATAGGGAGTGGGGGACAAGTTGGCCCAAATTGGTCCCAGTGGACAGCTGATTGGCCCAAGATAGCCAAACTATTGTGACAATCGTGCCCCATCAAGGCAGCCTAAGTTGCTCTGGAAATGGACCCGAGTTGCCCCGAGGTGGCGAGCCCCGAGTTGGCCCAAGGTAACAGGATCGCCCAGTTGGCCTGAGTCTCCCTGGGACTACCCCGCGCCCCTGCCCCTCACCATCCCAGGACCCCCTTGCAAGGCAGGGATTGATTCAAATCCACCGCCTGGGAACCATGTCCTAGAGCCCCAACGGGCGGTGGATATGGATAGATTTGGGCCCGCGGGGCCCGAATATATCCATATCCACCGCCTGCGGAGGTCCGCGAAGATCGATCCCGCAGGCAGTGGTTATGGATATATCCCCGCCTCGGACCCCTCCCCGAGATCCCCCCTGGAGGAGAAGGGATCAAAAGGACATAACTTCCCATTCCTGTCGCACTCGCTGACGAGGTTGGCGAATTTCCTCGACGTCTGCACCAAAACTCAATACGAGACCACTCTCTCTTATTCTATCTCCAACCGCTAACTTTCGCTGTTTCGTCCTTTCTGCAACGTAGTGCCCCGACCATGGCCTGCGGGTCGCCACTGGTCATCGGACCGACTACTTCCCGTCCTAACTGTCGCTGCCTCCCTCGGGTCGTGCCCACCTGGATTGTCCAGCAAGGGCTGGAAGGTCTCGACGTCGAAAAAAGGGTTCTGCCCAGTGAGCTCAAGGTCGCAGATGGGGCTCCCAGCATCGCCTGATCAGTCCAAAGACTGATCAGGAAACACATGACGGACAGCATGCACGCTGGGAAGCTGTGGCAAACCACTCGTGCCATCTGCATGGTACGCAATCAGATGTCAATCGATCCTTGGACGCTCACGGGCCCTTGCGACCTTCGCTTCTCCACCCATCCCCCCCGAAAACACATGAATATCATGACCCGCCACGCTGTGCACATCCGTGTGGTTGGAGGGTACAGCTTCCACGGAGGAACTGACGCGACACAGGAGGAAGTCGAGGGGAGAGCACGACCACTAGCTAGCAAATTAAGATGAACATTGTGACTTGCACAACGAGCAACATGCATAAACTCGACTGGCGGAAGGTCAGCCCTGAGTGTCGTGGCACTTGGCCCGCGTGCGCTGCATCACGGGCGCGACGAAGGCGTAGAAGTAATTCGGCTGCGGCGTCAGGCAGAAGCCCCAGTCTGGCACCTCGAAAGCACTCACAACTTGTATGGCTACTCGTGAAGCTAGCGCACTACAGCAATCCGTAGAAATTATGGCCGGGACTGACGCAGGGCCATAGTTGGGAGGATCATGACAACAAGTCGCCGCGCGAAGAAACACCGTCGCGCCTTGTCCCCAAGTGGTAGGATGGCAACGAAGTGTCGGGGCCACTGTCGCGACGACCTCTGAATCACATCTCCCTGAAAATTGCTATCTGGAGCACCACTGTGCCAAGCACCCATGCATCATGGGATCACACTTCGCCCCAAGACGTTTCATATACAATCCCCATGTGCAAAGGGGTTCACATCCTTGCCGTGACTCATCCCATACCGCACCGTCTAGACCTCCGATGCGCCAGGAATCTACTTTGACTGCATGTGTTTTCACGGCCCCGCGACGATCCACGGCAGTCGATGGTCTCTCAACTTATCCGACAATGCCTTACGGACCTGCGAAGACTGCCCAAAGGTGGACCCCCGCCAACGCCCACAAGACCGCTGAAGACAACCCACATACCTTCAACGGCTCTCCGATCCCCAGAAACTCAGCCATAAAGACAAACACGTTTGAATCCAAGTTTCGTGAAATTGGCTGGCCCCCAGGAAAGGCTCAATATGTGGCGCAGACGGCCCAAAACGCATGCGGCGGCCCCGCTCCCATACGGCGCACACGTCACACGTGTTACACCTTACAGGGACCCCACGTGTTTCGTATGGACACCTGTCTATGACGCATGCACCTGCCAAAGATTGAATCCCCAGGCAGGCCACGTTAGAACTTGTTTCTCGTGGAACTTCATACGTGTGAGCACCTCTTGGGGGGGACGCATGGGCGTGGCACTGCAGCGCCTCCGTGCGCGCGCGTCTGCGTGTAGTGGCTTACAAAGGTGTGCCCACCCTGATGCGAATGTGGAGCATCGTACGTGCGAGGACTCCCCGTGCGGGTGGAATATCTTCCGCGTGGAGTTTCACGTGCGTGTGTGGGTGCGGAACATGGGCGTGTCGAACCCTACGTGCGTGGCGCTCCACGTGTGAAGAGCTCGAAGTGTGGACCTCCGTGTTCGTGGAACCTAGACGGAGACGTTGGGCGTACGCCGTTAGGATCGCTCGCGACCAGATTGCACTTTCCATGATGGCGCAGCGCAGCAAACTGAAAATCTGGGTTCGTCCACGCTGGAACTAACCTGCCCAGGTTCAACCATTCACACACATACCGTATAACACATACCGATGTGTTTTATAAAGTCAGCACCAGGAAACCAAGCAATCGCGACAAGCGTTTCTCCTCCGCTCCCATTGGCGCGGCCGCTTTCATGTACTCCCCTTACCTCCTCCATGTGCGCCAGCTCTCCCAAGGCCAGACATAGACAACAGCTGTAATACTGCAGTGGTCCACGTCCCTGGGTACTCCGTTGAATGTGGCCCGAACACCATATATCCATGTGTGACAACGAAATCGATAAGTTCCCGTTGAAAACAAGTTTCGCAAAGGCTCTCCCACTTAGTCATAACTCCTTAGTCTGTCCTCCCCCAGGAGGAGAAGGAGGAGGAGGAGGAGGGGGAGGAGGAGGAGGAGGAGGAGGAGGAAAGGAAGGAGAAGAGAAGACAACCTGATGAGGCATGAGGCGACAGGGTCATCGCGGTCCAAACACGGGCGGGCGAGTGCGGGACACAGGCCATAGCTGTCCAGACACCCACGCGCGAGTGCGGCACACAGGCCGTAGCGGGCCAAGCACCCACGTGCGAGCACGGGCCATGAAAGCCATGGCGGTCCAAACACCCACGGGCGAAAGCAGGAGACAGGGCCACAGCGGTCCGGGCACTCACGCGCGAGGGCCAGAGCGGTCCAAGCACCCACTGGATAACGCGCGGGGGACATGGCCATATCCGTGCAACACAGCGGGGACAGCAAACGCTGCTTTTAGAACAAATACCATCTGCAACCTCCATGCACACAAGCTTCCAATGCCCCCTCCAATGCACTGCGTTCCTCGTCCAATGTACGCAGCTCTGTGTTTCCGATTGCGCATATCACGATGGGGATCCTTTTTGAAGTTCCAGGTCCGCTATAACGCGCGCCGGCGCATAGAACAGCGCAATGGGAAATGATGGGTGGGAGGGGTAGGGTGTGAGATATAGCGCGGTCGCACCCAGTTTACCCCCCTTCCCTCTCCCCCCCTGGCACGCTGTCGTTGTTGTGATCCTTTCCGCTGAAGAACTCGGACAGCTCCACAAGCTCCTCAAGTCGACACCCCTCCTCTCGCCTCTCCCCCAGCGGTGCGTCCCTGACCTTGCTCGCTTCCCAATCCCACCAGCCCTTTAGGGCGTAGGTGGTCTAGAGAGCTTCCTCTTCCAACCCCCTTCTTCCCCTTCGGGGAATGGTTTATCACTGTTCCCTATTGATAAACACCCCCTCCCCCAGGCGACTGGTAGCCAACCAGGAACCATGAGGGCACCCCCCCACCATCCCTTGTAAAACACAATGCAAAACACACTCTGCCTCCAAATTCGGAGCATGCGCAGCCAACCCGATGCGGCCTCCCCCGACCATCCCTGTCAAATAACAATACAGACTACACTTGGCGGCGGCGGCGACGGCTGCGGCGGCTGCGGCGGCGGCGGCGGCTGCGGCGGCTGCGGCGGCGGCGGCGGCGGCGGTGGCGGCGGCGGCGGGGGCGGCGGCGGCGGCGGCGGCGACGTTTGCGGCGGCGGCGGCGGTGGCGGCAGCGGCTGCGGCGGCAGCGGCTGCGGCGGCGGCGATTCGGCAGCGGGGGCGGCGGCGGCGGCAGCGGCGGGCAGCGGCGGCGGCAGCGGCGGCAGCTGCGGCGGCGACGGCGGCGGCGGCGGAGGCGGCGGCGGCGGCGGCGGATTGGCCCCCAGTGGCTGCCCATCCAAAGACGACTGCTGAACATGCTGAGGCTCGGGCCAGACTCGGGTGCTACGAATGTGTTGGGAGGGCGGGTGGGAGTGAGCGACACGGCTGGCGGGCGGGGAGGGAGCCTTCACCCTTCCCCCTACCCCCCCCCCTGGATCTGGACGAGGGGTTCCGCGGGTAGTTGGAGCGTCCAAAACGGCCTCGGCGAGGAAGGCAAAATCACTGGTTTTACGCACGTTTTGGCTCCATTTTGGCCTCCTGGGGGGGGGCGAGGCTGATTAGGGACCCCCCCTCCTCTGATCGATCTCACCCAAGATGGCTCCAAGATGTTCCCGGCCCCAAGAGGTGGCCAGGAGGCCCCAAGAGGCCCCCAAGAGGCCCCCAGGATGCCCCCAAGAGGCTCCCAAGAGACCCCCAAGAGGCCCCAGGAGGCCCCCCAGAGGCACCCAAGACGGCCTCGGCGAGAATGCCAAAATCACTGATTTTACTCAGGCTTTGGCCTCCTGACTCCAAGAGCGCCTGGGAGAGCCTAAGATGACCTCCAAGATGGCTCAAGATATCCCAAGATGCCTCAAAATAGCTCCCACGGTGCTCCAAGGTGCCCCAAGACCGCTCCAAGACGGCTCTAAGTGGCCACAGAGCTCCCCCAGGAGGCCCCGAGGATGCCCAAATCCTTCCAAAACCTTAGGAAGTCAAAGTGGTTGGCTCTCTCGCCTTTTCGCTTCCGATGGCCATCCGAGGCCTCAAGATGGCTCCAACAAGGCCCAAGAGAGCTCCAAGAGAGGCTCAAGAGAGCCCCAAGATGGCCCCAAGAGCGCCCAAGAGCACTCCAAGAGCGCCCCAAGAACGCCCCAAGAGGGGACCTTTTGGGCTCCCGGGGGGCAACGCTAATTAATGCTCGCTTCTTGTTTGGTCGATGTCCTCCAAGATGGCCCCAAGAGCGCTCCCAAGGCTCCCAAGAGCGCTTCAAGAAGGCCCTAAGAGGCGCCCAGGAGGCCCCAGGAGGCCCCAATAGGCGCCCAAGAGGCCTCCAAGAAGCTCCCAAGAGACCCGCAAGAGGCCCCAAGAAGCTCTCCGAGGCACCCAAGACACTCTAAGAGGCGTCCGGGACCGCTAAGAGGCCCCCAAGACGCTCCAAGAGGCCTCCACTGGGGGACCCTTCCTCTGTGTGCTGCCCACTTCCCTGATCGAGGCAATTCCTCTGGGCATCGTTTCTGGTTGGGCTGGTGGGGTTACGCAAAGCGTCTAGAATTCCTCTCGACTGATGCCCCTTTATTCATCTTATTCCTCCTGCTCCTCCTGCTCCTCCTCCTCCTCCTCCTCCTCCTCCTCCTCCTCCTCTTTCTCCTCCCTCTTACCTTCTCTTCCCTCCTCCTCCTCCTCAACCACCTCCTCCTCACATCACCATCATAATCCTCATCTGCATCTGCATCTGCATCTGCATCTGCATCTGCATCTGCATCTGCATCATCATCATCATCATCATCATCATCATCATCATCATCATCATCATCATCATCATCATCATCATCATCATCATCATCATCATCATCACCATCACCACTTACCATCATCATCATCATCATCATCATCATCATCATCATCATCATCATCATCATCATCATCATCATCATCGTCATGATCATCATCATCATCATCATCAGCATCAACATCAACATCATCATCATCATCATCACCACCATCACCATCACCGTCACCATCACCGTCACCATCCCCATCCTCGTCACCATCACCATGACCATCACCATCATAATCATCATCATCCTCCTCATCATCATCATCACCGTCACCATCATCATCGTTATCGACACCATCAGCACCATCAGCATCATCATCATCACCACCACCACCATCATCATCATAATCATCAGCATCGGCATCATCATCAGCGTCATCGCCATAATCATCGTCATCGTCATCGTCATCATCATCATCATCATCATCATCATCATCATCATCATCATCATCATCATCATCATCATCATCGGCAGCATCATGATCATCACCATCATCATCATCACCATCATCATCACCACCACACTCACCATCACCATCACCATCACCATCACAATCATTGTCATCATTATCAGCATCAGCATCAGCATCAGCATCATGACCATCATGGTCATCATGATCATCAGCATCATTTTCATTATCATTCTTATCATCATCCCGCCTCCACTTCCAGTCCCCGCACCCCGTGCCCCTCACCCTGCGGCTTCTGATCGCGCTCGCGTTCCGCCCTGCCTGGGATGATGGCCCCGCACGAGCTCGATTACTGCAGCACGGGCGCAACCAAAGCTTTGTGCCCAACTCCGCTTGGCCCCTCGTGCTTCTGTGCACATGCCGTGTTCATGCTGACACGTCTGCTTGAATCGCCCCGTGCACGAGGCCATGGCTGACGGGACTGTCAGGAGCATGGGCAGCAGATGGGCATGCCCAAAGCTGTATCAGCATGTGGACGCGGAGGCGATGCATGCATCTTAGGGAGGGAAATCGTGGAGGCTTTAAAGATCACGAGGCGGAGGGACGGTGACTTGAGCAACAGCAGCGGCAGCACCAGCACCTGTTAGAACAGCAGGCAGCCCTGGACATCACTGGGAGCGGCTCGATGCATTCACCACGTCGTTTGGTCGGCAAAGGGGCTCGGCGCACAGGATGCATATACACGTCGACTGCCCAACCGTTGGAATGTTGGAGGGTGTGTACACCGAGCTCCGTCGCCAGACTCCTTGGCTCTCTGTCCGAACAAAATGGTGTGGTGTATACATCGAGCCTCTCCGAATCGCCAACGACATGTCGGCTCCTCCAGAGTCTCGGGCGGAGACTTCCCCCACCGCTCGAAGACATCGGCGCGATAGCCGAACGAGATGTAGTCGGTGTCCAAGGGGAGCGCCCGGACCTGGTCGTGGACAGCGCCCACCAAAAAGAGGGCAGGCAGAGCGTGCACGCGTAACTTCGAAGCTCGGGCTCGTACGAAGGAACTACCATGCAAACACAGCGCTGAACTGTCGGCACACTCACGAATAACATGTCGGGCCGCTGGTTCTCAGAGGAGCCCTCGAGGGCAACCGGGTGAGAGAGGAAGAAATGGACAGGCCGAACTGCACTCAGATACCACGTTGGCGCCGAGGCTCTAGCCAGGCACAGGAACACACGTGGAAGTCTGGATGTCGTGTAAATGCATTCTCGCTCAGGTCCCCCTGCTGGCGCTTCTTCTCTGTGCAAGTTCCCGCACGATTGGAATACGGCATGCTTCTCATGTCTTCTTTGTTTCGAGCGTAGCCCGAATGTGTTTCTCGCGAGGTAAACTGAACTGAAGTGAACTGAACCGAACTGAACTGAACTGACTGGTCGCACACGTTACGCGACGGTTTTGTTCGCGGCCGCCGAGGGCGCAACCCATGGCGCAACCGATAGAAGACGGTTGTATTCTCAGCCGCCGAGGGCGCAACCTATGGCGCAACCGATAAGAGACGGTGTTATTCTCGGCCGCCAAGGGCGCAACGCATGGCGCAACCGGCAGGAGACTGTTGTATTCTCAGCCGCCGAAGGCGCAACCTATGGCGCAACCGATAGAAAACGGTTTAAGTCTATGGCGCAACCGGTAGGAGACGGTTATGCTCTCGGCCGCCGAGGGCGCAACCCTTGGCACAACCGATAGAAGACTGTTTTATTCTCGGCCGCCGAGGGCGCAACCCATGGCGCAACCGACAGGAGACTGTTGTATTCTCAGCCGCCGAGGGCGCAACCTATGGCGCAACCGATAGAAAACGGTTTTACTCTATGGCGCAACCGATAGGAGACGGTTTTGCTCTCGGCCGCCGAGAGCGCAACCTATGGCACAACCGATAGAAGACGGTTTCATTCTCGGCCGCCGAAGGCGAAACCCATGGCGCAACCGATATGAGACGGTGGTATTCTCACCCGCCGACGGCGTAACCTATGGCGCAACCGATCGGAAACGGTTTTATTCTCGGCCGCCGAGGGCGCAACCTAGGGCGCACGGCTTTATTCTCAGCCGCCGAGGGCGCAACCGACAGGAGACAGTGATATTCTCAGCCGCCGAATGCGCAACCTATGGTGCAACCGATAGGAGTCGGTTATATTCTCGGTCGCCGGAGGCGCAAGCTACTGCGCAACCGATAGGAGACGGTTTTGTTCTCACCCGCCGAGGGCGCAACCTATGGCGCAACCGATAGGAGACGGTGTTATTCTTGGCCGCCGAGCCGCGCAACCCCTGTCGCAACCGATAGGAGACGGTTTTATTCTCGGCCACCTAAGGCGCAACCTATGGCGCAACCCATGGCGCAACCTAGAGCGCAACCTATGGCCTCTGCCGCCGACCCGAGAGAAAACCGCAAGCGGAGCAGCGAGGGCGTCGAGGACCCAGGTGCCAGGAGAAGGAGGACGAGCGGGAGGAAGAGGACAAATGAGGACGATGTCCTAGACGAGGACGAGGAGCTGGAGCAGGAGGAAGACGAGGAAGACGAGGAGGATGAAGAATAAGAGAAGGAGGACAACGACGATCAAGGTACCCGAAATTTCCAGACCTGGTTATCCAGAGGAGGGGAACAGAACTATCCTGCATGGATTTCGATGCTGCGCTGGGGCGGTGACAAGGACTGCGGAAGGCAGGTGAGCAGACGTACCGATGTACCCCGCGACCTCCAGCTTAAAAGAATTCCGGAAGGCCTCTTGCAGGGCAGAGGCTACGGTCGGGAACTTGCGCATAGCGTGTGGCAGCAGCGGCCCCGGCGACACACAATGCATTGCGAATGGATGGCGTGTCGCTCCGCTCCGCGGGCCGGGAGGCTCGAAAGGCTTGGGACGTGGACGCTTGGGAACTGACTGGGACATGGATAGCGTGTCGCGCCGAAGCGTGGTGGGCCAGAACCAGCGGAACGACACGCTATCCAAAAGTTCCGGACAGTAGCAGTTACTTGTGGGGGGGATTTAACTGCGAGAGGCAAGAAAGGTCACACACTCTCAGCCACACACACACACACAAACACTAACACATTTCTAAGTCGTCGGCGCAGAGGCTCCCCAAGCGCGGGCAGCAAATGGAAGTGCGAATTGCGATCGAGCGTTGTCGAAGCCACAGTGTACGAACCATCGCACACTGTAAGGTGCAAAGCGTAGCGGTGTGCTATAGAGAGAGAGAGAGAGAGAGAAAGAGAAACTGTAATCCCAAACGTAGACATGCAGCGGCCATAAAACTGAGGAGTGGACTCAACTCAAATTGAACAGACGCACAAGCAGACTGGTGCTAATTGCGGCCACTGGATCACCGACACGACGGTGTTAGGCAGTGAAGCGCAAAAGAACTGTAACTGCTGCTAGACAAGCAGATTGATGGGGTAAAGCCCCGAATTCTCCAGAGGTCCTGCGAAACAGATTGGTAGGGTGCTGACCTACGGACTGGCAACGCAGTAAAACACAAACACACACACACACTCATGATTGATGAAACCATGCGAGCACTGGGCATGACGCTGGGAGCCAAAGCGAAAGGACAACGGAGAACGATGAAGGATCTGAGCCCCGTGCCGTGTTGTCGAACGAGACGATCTGTCTCGACATCGAGTTGACGTCAAGCCAATCTAAAGATCTCGACTGCGCGATGAGCGGGCTGAGATTCTCGAGGCCGTCCTGTTCCCCCTCCCCCGCCCTCCTTGCTTAGATCTTCCGCATCTGCCTTCGCCTCGCCATTTCCCTTGTCCTCCTCCATCCTCGCATCCTCACTAAAACTTTCCATATTCTATCCTACCGCCCGTCTTCTTATTATTATGATTCGTAACGTCATAGTTCGCATTAGCATTACTAGTATTCTACATACTTAGTGTTGGTACGATTACCTTTTCATATTATCACTGAGACATTATTGCTGAGATTATTAGAACGCTTAATCAATTTCTTTTCGTTCCCCTTCTCCGCCTCCTCCTCCTCCTCATCCTCCAACCTTGCTTCCTTTATCTCCTCTGTCCCCTCATCGCCCCATCTCCTCCTCTATTATACATTCCGTCTCCTTTCGTCCTTCACAGCACCCTGCTTACATACGACTTTCCTTCTTCTGTGCGCAACCTGCTTCCAAATATGTGATTAACGTTCGGTCTTACCGCACCTGTCCTATCCATCAAACTGTTCCTCTCCTAATCTTAAGGCGGTTGCATCTGCGCCCCGTTAGCCGGAGAGGCATCCCACGAGGCCGAATCTGCCAACAGCATCTCACATAGAACGCAGAGAGGGGCGCAAGGGAGGGAGGAGAAGGAACGAGAGGAGAGCAAGCGACCAATCAATCAAGGAGACAACAACAGCTGGGGCGATCCAACCGCCAATGTAAAGAGAACTCGCCCTCGCGCATTGAGCGGGGCGGCGGCACGATATGGTACATGATCGACGGTGGGCGGAAATGCAGGCCGATTTTCCTTCCTTTTCCTTGCCATGTTCCTCCTCCTTCGGCCCCTTGCACTCACTCGGCACGCTCGCGATGGACTGCACGTTCTGAATGGTTCCCGCCTCTTTTGCCTTTCCCGCGTCCGCCTCCGCTTTCCGTGCCTCAATTCGTTCCCGGCGTGTCCCGCCCGTAGCACGACCGGCGCCTGTACCAGCTTCGACTCGCTTACGCCCGCTGACCTCCTCCTCCTCCTCCTCCTTTTCTTCCTCCTCCTCCTCCGCCTCCAAGGCCTGCTCGGTCGCGCGTGGCCGAAATTCGGTCGGTGGCGCTGGAAGCGCGTCCCCAGCCAGCCCAGGCACTGGGCGGCGCCCGTTTACGATAGGGAACTGTTGCTCAACGTGTCGTAGTGGCGGCCACGGCGACACGCTATGCCCTGCGAGCTGGTAGCGTGTCGCTCGGCTCCACGGGGCGGGGGCGGGAGGCTGGGAAGTGCTCGGGACGTGGACGCTCGGGGACAGCGACGTGGTCAGCGTGTCGCGCCGAAGCGCGGTAGGCCAAAGCCGGCGGCGCGACACGCAAAGCAACAGCCTTCTGACCGTGGGTTGCAACCGTGTTCTTTCCACTCCTCCATCTCCTCCCCTCTTGCTACGTCCACCAGTTTGCCCCCAAAAGCGCCAGCTCGAGGCCTGAATTCCTGCAGTCTATTTCTCGACCATCCTGTGGTGTTGGGTCCTCGCTTCGAAAAAATCCGCCGACCCTGTCGGCGTGTGTGAGACGCTCTTCCGCTCGTCGTCGTCGTCGTCGTCGTCGTCGTCGTCGTCGTCGTCGTCGTCGTCGTCGTCTATCCTCCTTCGCGCGGGCTTTAGACCAACACCCGGAGCGAGAGGGGGCCTGGAGCCCCCGACCAACACTCCAACCCCTACGACATCGAACAACGTGAAGGGGAACCCCTTCCCTTTCATTCCTTCCCGCTCGGGGGGGGGTCCCGGGGGGGGGTCCCTGGGGGGTCCAGGGGGTGGTCCACAGGGGGTCCCGGGGGTCGTGACCCCTTCCCCGGGCGATCCACCCTGTGGAGAAGGAGGACAGGCGGGTGGTCTCCGACAAAGGAGCCCCCCCCCCGCCCCGGTCCCAGCCCTGGCCCCGGCCTGGGCATCGGCTCCCAGCCTCGGCTCCGGTCCCCCTCCTGCTGCTCCCATTCCTCCTCCTCCTCCTCCTCCTCCTTTTCCTCCTCCTCCCCCTCTTCATCCCTCCGCCGCTCGCCCCATGTCCCGAGCCTGTGGCAGGATCATCAGCTCGTCGTTATCGTTGTCATCGTGGTCGTCGTCGTGGTCGTCGTCGTCCTTGTGGGTCGGCGGTACCGGTCGTTAAGGCTTTCACAATAGCGCCCCGCGTTCCTTCCTCTCTCCTCCCCTCCTACCTCCCCCAATCCCTGCTTCTGCCTCCATGCATATGCCCTCATCTCATCACCATCATGCGTACCCGCACCCGATTCCGCACACCCCTCACACATTTCGTGGCACCCATAGTAAACTCCACCGAAGACCCCAAGGGCAAGGTCCGCTTGGCGCGCCCGCACCCGATTCGGCACATCCCTCGTACATTCCGCGGCCCCAGTTCCACCGAAGGCCCGCGGGAGGGTCCGCATGGCGTACCCGCACCTGATTCAGCAAACCCCTCATACACTTCGTGGCCCCAGCCCAATCGGCATGGTCCGGTTGCCGCAACCCGAAATTAACCAATTTGACCCACCCCTCACACGCTTCGTTGCCCCCATAAGGAAATCCACCGCAGGCCCCACCGGCAGGGTCCGCATGGCGTACCCGCACCCGATTCGGCACACCCCTCACACGCTTCGTGGCCCAATGGGGAGCTCCAACGAAGGCCCCAACTGCATGGTCCGCATGGCGCACTCGCACCCGATTCGGCACACCCCTCACCAGTTCTGTGGCCCCAATGAATGGGCTCCACCGAAGGCCCCAGCGGGAGGGTCAGCATGTCGTACCCGCACCCGATTCGGCACACCCCTATACACGTTGGGTGACCCCCAAATGAGCTCCACCGCAGGCCCCAGCGGCATGGTCCAGTTGCCGCAACCCGAAATTAACCGATTCGGCACACCCCTCACACGCTTCGTGTCCCCGAAGGGAGCTCAACCGAAGGCCTCCTGGAATCTGGGGCCCTGGCGTATAGGGCCCAGGTATATACGGCCCAGGAATCCCTGGCCTGAGAGTCAAGGGCCAAGGAGTCCAGAGCCTTGGAAGCTGGGGTCGTGGGATCTAAAATGAAACCCTTGAATTTAAGGCGCAGGAGTCTAGGGCCCTGGAATCTAAGGCACAGGAGTCTGGGACCCTGGAGTTCAGAGCCCAGGTGTCTAGGGCCCTGGAGTCTGGGGCCCAGGAAACTAAAGCTTTGGAACCTAGGGCCCTGGAGTCTCAATTGCTTTGGAATCTAGGGTCCAGGAATCTAGCTAGGGCCCTCGAGTCTAGGGCAGGGCCTTTGAATCTGAGGCCCTGGAATCTTAGGCCCAGGACTCTAGGGCCCAGGAGTCTAGGGCCGGGGAGCCTTGGGCCCAGGAAGGAGTCTAGGGCCCCGGATTCTAGGGCCCAGGAGTCTAGGGCGCTGGAGTCTAGGGCCAGGAGTCTACGACAATGGAAGCGAGGGCCTAGAGATCCTGGACACTGGAGTCTTGGGCTTGGAATCTAGAGCCCTGATGGAATATATGCTCCATGAGTCTAAGGCCTTGGGGGTCGACACCGGTCGAACTCGGCTAGGTTCAACGAGGCCAGGCCCGATTCAGCTCAACTCGGCCAAACTCAACTCGGCCAAGCCGAACTCGGCCAGGCTCAACGCGGCCAGCGGCCAGCGGCTGAGCTCGGGGCTGGCCGAGCTGAGCCTGTCTGAGTTCGGCCTGGCCGAATTCACCCTGGCCGAGTTTAGCTGGCCGAGTTGAACCGGCCGAGTTGATCTCGGCAAGCCGCTGCAGCTGGAGGCCCGGCCGACTTGATCGGGCCGAGTTGAGCGGGGCCAAGTTGAACCCCGGCCGAATTGACGCCTGGCCGAGCTGATCCAGGCCGAATTGAGCCCCAGCCGAGATAATTCGGCCGAGTTCGTCTGGGTCCGAGTTGAGCCGGCCGAGTTAATCCGGGCAAATTGATCCCGGCCCAGCTGAGCCGGCCGAGTTCGTCCTGGCCGAGTTGATCCGAAGCGTTCCTGCCCCAGACAAACCCGAAAATCCAAAGAAAATCCCAGGTCCATGATCTTGAATACAGCGCTTCGCGCCGATTGCAGTGCTGGCGCTGCTTCGGCTGATAACCTGGATTTGGGGATAGAGTGGCCGTAGAACCAAACAACCCTTTATTGTAATAGGCCTCGGCTCGCCTTCGAAGGCAGCCGAGTTCCTATATGGTAACAGAATTACCGTTTGCAAAAGATGGGGGGTAGGGCGACGACGAAGAGGGCGCACGCAGCCGCGCGCGCCTTTCTGTCTGCGCCGCTCGACAGCGTAAAATGCTGCGGCGGGCGTAAAATTTTAAAACTAGTTCTCAACCTCGATCCTCAAGAGGACGGGAGGGTGAAGGCAACAGAAGGAGCGGGGGAAACCCAAAAGGCACCCGAGGGCCCCCGAAATCCAGCGGAATTACCGCTCAGAACAAACGTGCGCTATATAGGTGGGGTGAAAGACGAAACGCTACCGGGTGGTCTGGGACGGTCTGATTTTTACAATAAATGAGCGCCGAGGCAGAATCATATATGATTTGCAACGTCCCAGGGGGACCAGCTAAGTCCAGGGGAGAGGGTGGTAGAGTCCTTCTTCTATTGTGAGGTAAACCTATGTGGTGCAAGCTACGTGGTGCAAACCATGTGGTATCAGCAATCTGTGTGGCGCAACCTGCGTCGCGGAAGACCCATGGCGCCCGCGAGGCGCCCAGTGGCGGTGACCGGGCGAAAACCCATGAAAACCTAACCAATGCACGGGGTGCCCACGAAGCGCTCACGGGCGGCGACATAGGGAACCCGGCCAAAGCGAAGGGGTACCACGCAACGCCCACGAGCGGCGACCAGGCAAGAACCAGGGGAACCCTTAGAAGTGAAGCGAGATACCCTTAATGCAAGCACGGCTTGGTGCAATGTCATGTTCGCTCTCCTCCTGCTGCTCACCCTTGTTGTGGACGTTCGTATCAGCACGCGCGACCAGCGATATCGAGGCATGCGCCCCTGCAGTCCACGATGGCTGGGATCCAGGGCGCTTGCACGATGTACGAGTCGTAAATGCCAGCGCCTTCCTGGGAGCAAAACGGACAAGAGAATGGACGAGCGGAATGGAACTTGTGAGCAAAACATATGAAGCCAGGAACCGCTTCACGAAAAGCAAGCCCGCCCAGCAGCAAGACACATGCAACCACCTTCGAGCTGCAGTACCTGGTTGGCCTGATCCAGCCCCGCGTGAAATTATCACTGCAAGGGCTTGTTTCGCAATCGTGAGGCATAGTCTGACCAAACCTGAGTTGAACTTTGTCCCACCGCTCTGCTCAGAATCCGCGTGGAAATGGGATGTACCCGCTCTGCTTGCTTCGTGATAGTGCAACACACGCCAAAAGGATTGCACGCAGCGCATACCTATCAGAAGCACACAGCGGCGCGAACAACGCCTAAACCACTGCTTCAAACGCAATATGGCACGTCCAGCCATACCCGATTGACACTGTGTCACCGCCCCTCTGGTAAGAATCGACAACAAAAACCAATGTCTTCCCTTTCTGCCTCCGAGGCATGTATCGCGCGGGTGCGCGTGTGACAACAGTTTGTGCAACAGAAGGGGGGGACAATGGAGCACGCACGCGAGCTGCCACAGGAACTGCTTGGCATGAGCAGTCGGACTGGTTCAGTCAGACTTGGCCGCTCCTGTCTCACCGCTCTGCCGAAAGTCAACTGGAATCTCGGCCGTTTCATTCTGCCTCCAGCGCACAATTTGTCTTGGAAAACTTGCATTCTTAGCAAATTCGCCTCTCCTGCGATCGCAACATCCACGACAACTCAAAAACCCTCCTGGGTCGCTCCAAGACGGCAACAGAGGCCCCTAACGGCCTAACGGGGGGACAAGGGGCCCGAAAATGGCCAAGAGAGCACCAAGAGTCCCTCCGGACGGTCCAAGGGGGCCACGAGCCGCCGAAAGACCGATCGAAAACCCCCACGCTGGCCTGCAGGCGGCCCAAGACGCCCCCAAAAGCACTCAAGAGGCGTTCAAAGACGGCCTCAACAGTTACACTCGCACTATTTCAGTGGAAAGAGCTGCATTTTCAGCCAATTCGCTTCTCTTGCGATCGCAACATCCACGACACCCCAAGAAGCCTCTTGGATCGCCCCAAAAGGCCCCCAAGATACCCTCATACTACCCACGAGGGCCCCAAGACCCAAGACCGCTCAACAAAAAACCCACGACGGCTCAGGATGGCCCCGCGATTGTCCAAAGAGGGGGTCTGAAGGTGAAACCCACACGGACATTTCGAGCCTTCTACCTCGAACCGCCGCCCGGTTTTCCCAAGAAACCTCCAAGAGGCTCCCAGTGAGCTCTGCGAGGCTCCCAAAAAGCTCCTCAGAAACCTCCAGGAGGCCCCCAAGAGATTCAAAAACGGAAATCCCAAACACCCCCGAGACGCCACCCACGAGACCCCGTCCGCCATCCGCGTGGCCTCCGACCCGCAGCCCAGGCGGGGTGGCGGGATGTGCCGAAAGCTAGTCGATACTATGTGTTTGGGAATGTGAACATATGCCCAATGTTAGCACACGTGGGTTCTCGCAAGTTCCCCTGCCCGTGCACGGCGAGCATTGAACATGTCAGCCGAACAAACAAACATACCCTGGCGACGTACCCAACCCTTGCGCAATGCGGGGCATAAGAATATCAGAATTGCTACAACGGGGGCGATGACGTAACATAGACGCATGTGATTTTGCGAGCAGCAATCGGGCCCACCGATCAAGATCTAAGGGCTGCGTTATAACAAATCACCCCCGTTGGCTGTGCCATGCGCCCGTTGCGCCCAACGTATCCCACAGCAGCTCTTGAAAACCCCCGCGGGATACGTGTAAGCGCAACGTTATGGCCATCGCCCGGCATATGGTCTGTTTCACAAAATCACCCCCGTTGGCTGTGCCATGCGCCCGTTTTGCGCCTAACGTATCCCGCAGCAGCTCTCCACAGCCCCCCAGGGACGGCGAGGTCTCGTTCAGATCCCCGCGGTGCCTCACTCCGCAGGACCCACCAGCAACCCTCGAACGTGGCGACCGCGTCGCAGATCGCACCCCCCCCAGGGACGGCGAGGTCTCGCTCAGATCCCCGCGGTGCCTCACTCCGCAGGACCCACCAGCAGCCCTCGAAAGTGGCGACAGTGTCGCGGATCGCAGCCCCCCAGGGACGGCGAGGTCTCGCTCAGATCCCCGCTGTGCCTCACTCCGCAGGACCCACCAGCAGCCCTCGAAAATGGCGACAATGTCGCAGATCGCAGCCCCCCAGGGACGGAAAAGTCTCGCTCAGATCCCCGCGGCGCCTCACCCCGCAGGACCCACCAGCAGCGCCCTCGAAAGTGGCGACCGTGTCGCAGATCGCAGCCCCCCAGGGACGGCGAGGTCTCGCTCAGATCACCGCGGTGCTTCACTCCGCAGGACCCACCAGCAGCCCTCAAACGTGGCGACAGCGTCGCAGATCGCAGCCCCCCAGGGACGGCGAGGTCTCCCTCAGATCACCGCGGTGCCTCACTCCGCAGGACCCACCAGCAGCCCTCGAAAGTGGCGACAGCGTCGCACATCGCAGCTCCCCAGGGACGGCGAGGTCTCGCACAGACCCCCGCGGTGCCCCACCCCGCAAGACCCACCAGCAGCCCTCGAAAATGGCGACAGTGTCGCAGATCGCAGCCCCCCAGGGACGGAAAAGCATCGCTCAGATCCCAGCGGTGCCTCACTCCGCAGGACCCACCAGCAGCCCTCGAAAGTGGCGACCATGTCGCAGATCGCACCCCCCCAAGGACGGCGAGGTCTCGCTCAGATCACACCCGCGGCGCCTCACTCCGCAGGACCCACCAGCAGCCCTCGAAAGTGGCGACAGCGTCGCAGATCGCCCCCTCCCCCCCCCCCCCCCCCCAGAGGACGGCGAGGTCTCGCTCAGATCCCCGCGGTGCCTCACCCCGCATGACCCACCAGCAGCCCTCGAAAGTGGCGACAGCGTCGCAGATCGCACCCCCCTCTGGGACGGCGAGGTCTCGCTCAGATCATTCCCGCGGTGCCTCGCTCCGCAGGACCCACCAGCAGCCATCGAAATTGGCGACAGCGTCGCAGATCGCGCCCCCCCCCCCCCCAGGGACAGCAAGTCTCGCTCAGATCCCCGCGGCGCCTCACTCCGCAGGACCCACCAGCAGCCTTCGAAAGTGGCGACCGTGTCGCAGATCGCAGCCCCCCAGGGACGGCGAGGTCTCGCTCAGATCCCCGCGGTGCCTCACTCCGCAGGACCCACCAGCAGCCCTCGAAAGTGGCGACCGCGTCGCAGGTCGCAGCCCCTCAGGGACGGCGAGGTCTCGCTCAGATTCCCGCGGTGCCTCACCCCGCAGGACCCACCAGCAGCCCTCGAAAGTGGCGACAGCGTCGCAGATCGCACCCCCCCAAGGACGGCGAGGTCTCGCTCAGATCCCCGCGGTGCCTCACTCCGCAGGACCCACCAGCAGCCCTCGAACGTAGCGACCATGTCGCAGATCGCACCCCTCAGGGGCGGCGAGGTCTCGCTCAGACCCCCGCGGTGCCTCACTCCGCAGGACCCACCAGCAGCCCTCGAAAGTGGCGACCATGTCGCAGATCGCACCCCCCCCCCCCCAGGGACGGCGAAGTCTCGCTCAGATCACACCCGCGGCGCGCCTCACTCCGCAGGACCCACCAGCAGCCCTCGAAAGTGGCGACAGTGTCGCAGATCGCCCCCCCCCCCCCCCCCAGGACGGCGAGGTCTCGCTCAGATCCCCGCGGTGCCTCACTCCGCAGGACCCACCAGCAACCCTCGAACGTGGCGACCGTGTCGCAGATCGCAGCCCACCCCCAGGGACGGCGAGGTCTCGCTCAGATCCCAGCGGTGCCCCACTCCGCAGGACCCACCGGCAGCCCTCGAAAGCGGCGACAACGTCGCAGGTCGCAGCCCCTCAGGGACGGCGAGGTCTCGCTCAGATCCCCGCGGTGCCTCACTCCGCAGGACCCACCAGCAGCCCTCGAAAGTGGCGATAGCGTCGCAGATCGCACCCCCCCTGGGGCGGCGAGGTCTCGCTCAGACCCCCGCGGTGCCTCACTCCGCAGGACCCACCAGCAGCCCTCGAAAGTGGCGGCAGCACTGCAGATCGCAACCCCCCAGGGACGGCGAGGTTTCGCTCAGATCCCCGCGGTGCCTCACTCCGCAGGACCCACGAGGTCTCGCTCAAATCATCACCGCGGCGCCTCACCCCGCAGGACCCACCAGCAGCCCTCGAAAGTGGCGACAGCTTCGCAGATCGCACCCTCCCAGGGACGGCGAGGTTTCGCTCAGATCCCCGCGGTGCCTCACTCCGCAGGACCCACCAGCAGCCCTCGAAAGTGGCGACCGTGTCGCAGATCGCAGCCCCCCAGGGACGGCGAGGTCTCGCTCAGACCCCCGCGGTGCCTCACTCCGCAGGACCCACCAGCAGCCCTCGAACGTGGCGACAGCGTCGCAGATCGCACCCCCTCAGGGACGGCGAGGTCTCGCTCAGACCCCCGCGGTGCCTCACTCCGCAGGACCCACCAGCAGCCCTCGAAAGTGGCGACCGTGTCGCAGATCGCAGCCCCCCAGGGATGGCCAGGTTCGCGCAAGGCAAGAGGAGACAACAAGGGAACAGGAGACGGGAGGCGGGAGGAGAACTGGAGACCGCAGTGCTCGAATCAAAGCGATTACCCAACCAGGGAAGGTTGGTAAATAATTGCCGACGCTGGTTGTGCCGCGAGTACCGTGGGCCCATGGGATGGGACATCTTTGGCGAGCGCGCGGCAGACTGTCCAAGAGGGCCCCGACACGCCGAACGGCTCGCACCGAGACCCACGCGACGGTTCCAAAACGTCATGTGACATATGCCCACCAAATGTATACGTGGGTTCTCGCCCGTTCCCCCGCTCTTTCTCGCACGCCAGAGCGGCCCAAACAAAGCGCCAACACAGTCCAAAACAGCGCCGAAAAGGCCCAAGGTAGCCCAACGACGATCCAAGATGGCATCGAGACGGCATCCGACCCGCCCGAGACGGCCCAGCAGTCAACCAATGGTGCGTCGGAGGCATGATTTCTTGCTTTCCTACGCGCATGTCAAAGAGAGGAACTGTTCCTAATGTAATCGGCATGGCCTGAAGACTATCATCCCATCATATCCTCTCCACATCATGTCCCCCCTTCGACCACCTCCCCGACAAGCCTCCCCTGAGCATCACCCCGACCAAGCTTTCGAGACGATTGTAGCTCCTGCGACGAAGGCCCTCGCGCGGCCTACGCGAATCCAGTAGCTACGCCTGCAAACAACGTCACACCAACACTCCGGCGTCGGTGGGTTAGGGGAGCATCGTCCTAACCTCTTCTTCCCCTTTGGAAAGTGATCTACCCTTGCTCCACATTCATTGACACCCCTCCTCGACAGACGGCCGACCCAAAGCAAAAAACACCCCCCCAAGTATCCTGGTCACCACAATAATGACAAGGAGAAACGCACTTTGCGACATGACCTGGATCATCTTCGGGCGTCCCGTTCCCACTGTGTATTGGTTTGGTACACGACGGCAGGGGGCATCATATTACCCCGTGTTTGCAGGCCCACCATCCCTCTCAAGACAAAGCATTGCAATATGCACATGGCGGCAACATCCCCCGACCCCCTGGGGTGTCCTCAACGTGTGAGATGCGAACCCCTCCCCCGACCCCTCCACCCAGATCCCGGTCTGGTCGATTTGGAGGGAGGGTGATCCGCCCGATACCCCAGGCCCGGCCCCACCGCATCATGGGAGGATAGAGGCCCCCGCAACGAGCCCATAAGCCCCAAGAAGCCCCCAAGACAGTCCAAGAGGGCCCCCAGGACGGCCAAGTAGCCTCCAGACGGCCCAAAACGCCCCCAACACGCCTCCAAGATCCTCCCAAGAGAGCCTCACGTGCCAACATTCATTGATGTTCAATCCGGTTTTGAAAGAATTTAGCGTTCTCTCCATTTCGGTTTCCCGACACTCCACGGTGGCCCAAGAGGCTCCAAAGATCCCCGCAGACGGCCCCAGAAGCCTCCAAGAGGGCCCCATAAACATGCAAAGAGAGCCCCCACACGGCTCCGACGAGAGCCTCAGAGGCCTCCACCATGGCCCAAGAAAGTCCCCCGACTACCGCAAGAAGGGCCATGGAGGGGAACCCGAGCCGCATTTCGAGCCCTCCGCCCCCCGAGACCCGTGATAATCCTCCACGAAGCTCCAAGAGGCCCCCAAAAGGGCACCAAAGCCTCCCAACGGCGCCCAGGCTCTCAGGAGCAACCCACCACAATTGTCAATTCCCCAATTGGTCGGCGGTGTGGCGTGAGCCCAGGAATCTCTTCTGTGTTAAATTTGCCTCCAGCACATCCTCAGAATGTGTGCGCGACTCTTGAACACGATTCATAGAAAGCTGATGAGAAGCGTCGTTGCGCAACAAGACACAATTACTGCTGCAATACCACTGACTTTGGCAACCACTCAATGCAGTCACGTCTTGGGCGCTCAACCTACAAATGCGGGTGCGTGTTGGAGAGTCTGAGTGGCATCGAAGTTAAACAGAGTCGCCCTACCAGAAGATGGGTGTTGGTTTTGGTTCGTGCTGGGCCCGCAGGCGAGGCGAAGCAGCACGAGTTCCTGCACGAGCTAAGCCCAAACCACTCAAAAATGATCGCGGACCTCGGGGGTGTGCCCGGAATTGTCCCGCGGTTTTCCCGTGAATGCGGCATTGTCCCACGATTGTCCCCTGGTCCTCCCGCGAGTGCGCGGTTGTCCTGCGGTTGTCTTGCGGTTGTCCCGGGGGTGTCCCGCCAATTGCCCCGTGGTTGTCCCGTGGATGACGCGGTTGTCCAAAAGATGCCTCGCGGATGTCCCACTGTTGTCCCGTAGTTGTCTTGTGGTTGACCCGCGGTTGTTCCCTGTCAGTCCCGTGGTTTTCCCATGGTCCAATGGCTTTCTCGTCGATGTCCAATGGTCTTACCGTGGTTGTCCCGCGGTATTCCCGCGGTTGTCGCGTGTTTGCCACGTGGTAGTCACGTGGTTGTTCCATGGTAATCCCGTGGAAGTCCCGTGGAGGTCCCGTGGTCGTCCCGTGGTTGTCCCAGAGTCGTCCCGTGATTGTCCCGCGGTTGTTCCGTGGTCGTCTCGTACTTGTCCTGTGGTTGTCCTGGGCTTGTCCCGTGGTTGCCCCGTGGCTGTCGGTGGCTTTTCCATGGTTCCGCGGTTCTCCAGCGCTTGTCCAGATCAATCACATATCAAGGCACCTTTGATCACAAAGCGAACACGGCTCAATACAAACACTGCTCCCGGGATCGAGCAACGCTGATCCATCTCTCCTATATTTACAAGCGATGCCTCTTGTAACTCTATTATATCTCGCCTAACTCTTATACCACTTCAGGCCCTGCTAAGCCTCACATCGTTTCTAGATGTTCGGCCTGTGCGAACTCTATACGGCATCCTCGTGTTCATTCTTCAGCTATTGAGACAACGCGGAAGCTTGAGGTGGTGGCGGAGGTGGAAGAGGCAAGCCAAACATTCCAGAGGCGCGGCCGATAGCAAACAGGAGCATTCAAAACTCACATCTCCCTCCCTTCCTTCCTCCGTTGGGCACACGCTAACATGGATCGGGGAAGGTAACCCCCTGAAACGTGAAGCCAGTGCCATTTCATTTGGCGACGGAGCGCGCCGATCCTGCATGGAAACGGGACCCGTCGCTAATCCACAGGCTTTCAATCCATGCTGGTGGTTCCTCGACACCCTCCCTCCCTCACTCCATCCCTTCCTCCACCGCGGGGGGGGGGGGGGGGCGGTCCCGGGAGGAGATCGCTGGAGGCGGTCGCGGGGGGGTCCCGAGGCCAACAGGGCCCGCAAGGGCCCCCACGAGGGGTCGCGAGCGTCGTAATCGCCGCCGTCGTCTTCGTCGTCCCCCTCGCAAAGCCTTCCCAATCCATGTTGGCGGCTCTCGACTCCCTCCCTCCATCCCTCCCTCCCTCCCTGGGGAAGCCAGAAGGTACTGATACAGCTACTCCCTGGACCTCTCCCAGGATGCGTACTGGAATTTCGAAGCGAATCCAGATGGGGCGACGAGGGCTTCCCAAGAAACCCAAAATGGCGAAAACGAGGGAAGTGTAACGGTATGGGTACCTTTTCCTCCTCTGGGCGAGGGCCTCCCAGGCTCAAAAAAAACGAAAACGAGGGAACCGTAGCGGTATGGGTCACTTTTCCTCCTCGGACTCCCTCCTCCCCCTCGCGGCGCAGCCCCGGGAGCAGCTCCGAGCTGAAGGTGGCGCCGTTGCCAGCTACGTACTGCACGCCCACGTCAGCCTCGAGGGCTGCCTGGGAGGAGGGACGGGGAGCAAAAGCCGGAGAGGAGTGAAAGGAAGAGGGGGGGAGGAGTGAGAGAAGAAGGAAGAGGAGGAGGAGGAGGAGGAGGAGGAGGAGGAGGAGGAGGAGGAGGAGGAGGAGGAGCAGGAGGAAATCCATGGAGGAGTAAGAGGAGGAGGGAGGAGGAGCAGGAGGAGGAAGAGCAGGAGGAGGAGGAGGAGGAAACGCAGGACGATGAGGAACCGGAGGGCGAGGAGGAGGAGGAAGGGGGTGGAGGCATGAGTAGGCAGAGGAAGGAGGAAGGGCCACAGGATGGAGGGAGGGAAAACGCAGAAGAAACCACAAATCTCGAGCCTCGAACCTTCCGCGAGAGCCACGTCTGACCACATTGGCCAACGGATTAACCGCAATGCCCAGGGTGTCACGGAACGCCCCTACGTATTTGTAGCTTGACCGCAGCCCAGCATGTTTTGAGTCGCGGCTCTCGCGGACGCTCAGCACGTCGAAGCGGCACAAGCCAAGCTACGGGATCGCGGCTTGGGCACAGGAGACGAATGTAAGGAGGGGGACGGCCGCGGTGAGGGGAGGGAAGGGAGGCGCAAACTCGCGCTCAGATCCCACACGGTCAGAACTGACAGCAATGATGCGCGGTGAGGACGCAAACCCCTGGATAACCTGCCCAAGGTAATCCTTGCATCCGTGCCTATTTGGTCCATCCTTGACTGCTTCCGATTTGCCGCCGCGCTCGCAAAAACTGCAACTCGGGCGCCCAAGGGGCTTGCATCCTTATCGCGCGTCCCCACTCTCAGTTTTGAATGCAGGACCCATGGGGCCCACCCGATGGCAAAGGCGCGCGCAGAAAAGGAGAGACACCCACGCGCCACCATGGGTCCAAGATTGAACGGATCGACGCCAAAATGGACCCCCGCGAAAGGAAAAGCAAACATCTGGCCGGGTTCCAAGCCTGGCGCCCACACGGCACATGGGCAAATATGCATTTGTAAGACGCGAAACATCGATCACTGCTGGACCCATGCTCAATCAGTATTTGCAAGAGGATCAGACGATTCGGACATAATGAATGGTAGATGGTCTTGCTATACTATCGCCCTTCGGTCTACTATCTCAACGGCTTGGATGTTCATAGACTCGGCAACTGTGTGACGTGAGTCTGTAGAGCAGGAACTAGCGAGTAAGCGTGATGGCGCGAGCGCACTAGAGGGAAGCGCGCAGACCTTTTCTTTGTCATTCGTAGCCAAAACAGCTGCGGCCCACGCGATGACTAATGTCAATGGTCGATGGCGGCGGCGGCAGCGGCCGACGGCACGGACGGAGCCATATTAACTCCCCCCGCGGCAGGATGCGCAGGCCTAGCTACGGCGAAATTCCCACGCTTCGCGCACTCCCCAGGCACAGCGCCCCCCCGGGCGCCAACCCAAGAAACGCTTTTACGGCGCACGGGGCGGGATCGCATCTACTCCTGGCAAATGCTTGAAGCGAGCCGAAGCAGACTGGCGCATCCCACAAATAATACGATGCGCCAGCTCATCGCAGGTGCTCTTGGTCAGAATCTTTGTCTTGATCTTCACGAACATGTAGACACCGAACAACATGCGGCTGGACTGTACATGTTCGCGGTCAAAGACGTGTCAGCCCGAGGCGACGCACGGTTGAACCGCGCGCTCCTTCTGAATTATCGGCAGTCGACCAGACCATCTGCATTCAACGACGGGTTTCCAAATTGCATATGGCACCACTTATTTGTCCTTTCCCTCTTTCCCTTCGTAGGATACAACTTATTCGAATCTTGAATATTCCACCACTGCCATGTGTGGAAGAACTGGTAGTGCACGCACCGTCCATGTCCACCCCAGTAGTGTTCATTACTATCCCAATACTAATCTCGTCGTTGCCGTACTCCCTCTGGATGTCGCGGAATCTTTCATGCATCGCCGATGTTGTCGCAGATGCCGTTGCAGTTAACGGCCTTTCCACAGGGATCGTGACGTCACCGACATGGATGTCCGCGCGTCTAGCCTTCGGTGCCGGCGAGCCTCCGGTGCTTCTGGCAACAGGTTTCTTCGGGGGCGACGGCCAGCGATTAGACGGTGCCAGAGGCGTAGCAGGCAGAGTAAGGGCCGCATCGCTCCATCGTGATCGGCTGCCGGTTGAACCAGCAGCCGCGCGATTGGCATCGTCTACCTGCATTACACTACCCGATGCCGCGGCACCGCCACTGACTGAGTCAGCAGCGGCCCCTGGCATGGGCACGCTTATCGGGCTGGCCTTGGCCGCTCGGGCAACGCTGCCGGCTGAGCTGGCAGCGGCCTCAATGCCTGTCGCACTCATCTATCGGTCCTACCAGCTGTTAACCTTCATCAACATCCATGCGGTCAGCATCGCCGACTGAGCCAACAATGGGCCTTTCTTCTTCTTTGCGTACACGGATGACGATTCGGATGTCATATGACCCCACAACGCTGCGTTGTCGCCTGTAATTTCCTCCGCCCTGTTGAACTGGGCGCCGAGTTCAGCGATGCGCGCGTGTATCCGGTAAGCGAGGGAGCGCACCTGGATCTGAAGCGCCTGACCTCGGCGCCAAGCACCCAAGCGCCCAGCGCCAATCCTTCCGCCGTCCTGACCTTGCGCTGAGCACACGTCTACTGCCGTCTTGACCTCGGCGCCAAGCGCCCAAGCGTCAATCCTTGTCTGTTTAGGACAGTGTTGAACTCCAAACGGAATTTGAGCCTCTAGGTCCCAATCAGGAAAAATCACATAGTGGGCCGCCGATATGATCTTTGCGACCAACTCCCTGATTATTATAAGCACCCAAAGGAGCCGCAGCACCAGGGAAACCTCAAGCAATTTCCCGAAATTGTCAACGCAGTACTTGAAGCATGTGGAGGGCTCATGCTTCTCCTCGCTACTACCCGCCTCCTTCACGTACTCCATCATATACTAGGCAGTCACGCTTTTGGCGTGGGCCTCGGATGTGAAGATAGCCAGGCCAAGGTTTTCCTCCATGTTCTGGACTGGCAGATCCGCAGAACCATCGGGTTTGAGGATGGCGATTTGTTTCCCGTCTGGGAGGTCAATGCCCGCGGCGCCATCCTTCGCGCCCGTGATGCCCATGGCAGCGAGATTGAATGGGGATAATACTTCGTCTTCACTGTCGTCAGGACGCGACGAAAAGCAGACCGGCTCAAGCGCTTGAACCGCCTGAGGGTCCTCTTTGTGCTCCCAGGCCCAGTAGTCCTCCGTCGGGCGACCGATCTGGTCGTTCTATGGGGCCTGTCCTGGAAATTCCGAATGCCCGCAACCGGATTATCCGTCTGCGCAACAGGATTCGAGGTCTCGGGGCCCAGCTGCTCGGCTGCAGCTGCTGGGCAACTGGTTGAACCGGCAGCCTTAGCGAGACGGCCTTGGCAAGACAAGCCGGCGCAGGCATGATATTTCCCTGGCTCATCTGAAGGTCCTCCGAAAGCTCCCACCCATCAGGGGGCGTGGCGACTTCGCCCCTCACGCTCCCCCAATCAAAGATTGCCAAAGGGATCAAGCCATAGGCATAGAATACTGATCCATCAACTGCCACAAATCGCGCCACCAAATGGATACAGGGGCGACGTCGCTCTTGTAACTGATGCATTCGATGAACCTTTCCTTGAGCGGTTCCATGAGCAGGAAATGCGGCTCAATTCTTATCGGGGGTAGTCAAGCGGGGTCACGGCTTCCCGCGAGGGAACGGATCCTGGTTCGCTGTGAGAAACGTCGGTCCTTCACTGGACATCTTTCACCTGGTTTGCTGACTATCGAACCATCGACGCTTCGACCTATCGCGCATGCGAAAGTTATTCTCGACGATGGCCGAAGAGGAACCCTGCCTGCCACGTCGCTGAGCGACGGTCAGGTTAATGTTCTCGGTCTCCACTATCAGCCTCAATCCCTGGTCTCTCAGGCTCTCTTGGATCGCCCTCACCGACATCGCAAAACATAAATCCCGGCGAATGGGAAGCCGATGGGAAGCAGGCATGCCCCAAACCCCGAACGTTATTCGTGGAGCCGTACACAAGTGTAACGACCATCACCTTTCCAGGGTGAGGCCGCAAGCCTCACTGCGTCTGCTTCAGGTATCTCGGGTGGTTGAACCGCCTGAGCACCCTCCGGGCAGAGTATCATCGGCAGCCTCCGCAATCGGAGAAGCGGGTTCATCCGATTGGAGGTACCCGACAAGTTGAGTTCACGTGAATGCAACGCCCATGCTCGCCCACGAATGGTTGAACCTTACGTTCCAAACGACGCAAGTCACTGTTCCCAACCATCCTGTGGTCCACGTGGTGTTGGGTCCTCGTTTTGAAGAGACAGCGCCCCGCGTTCCCTCCTGCCCTCCTTCTCCCCCTCCTCCCTGCGTTCCCCCCGCCCAGTGCAGCGCTTCGTGGCCCCATAGGGAGCTCCGCTGGAGGCCCAAGTGCTACCGCCCGCATGCGCCCCTTCCCACGCAGTATACAGCGTTTCGTGGTCACGCAGGGAGCTCCACCGAAGATCCCAATGCTACCGCCCGCATGCGCCCCCCCTCCACCCAGCACAGCGCTCGTGGCCGCCCGCATAAGGAGCTCCACCAAAGGTCCATGTGCTACCGCCCGCATGCGCCACCCCTTCACCCAATACAGCGCTTCGTGGCCCCAGGGGGAGCTCCACCGAAGGCCCCGGCGCCACCGCCCGCACGCGCGCCCCCCCCCCCCGAGCACAGCGTTTCGTGACACCATGGAGAGCTCCACGGGCGGCCCCAGTGCTACCGCCCGCACGCGCCTCCCCCACCCAACATAAGCGGTTCGTGGCTCCAAAGGGTGTTCCACCGAAGGTCCCAGTGCTACCCCCCGCACGCGCCTCCCCCACCCAGCGCCGCACTTCGTGGCCGCATAAGGAGCTTCACCGAAGGTCCATGCCCGCATGCGCCCCCCCACTCAGTGCAGCGCTTCGTGGCCCGTGGCCCCATAGGGAGCTCCACCGAAGGCGCCAATGGCACCGTCCGCGTGCGTTCCCCCCACCTACTGCAACGTTTCGTTGCCCTAGAGGGAGCTCCACCGAAGGCCTCGGTGGCACAATCCGCATGCGCCCCCCCGCCAAAAAAGGTGTTTCGTGGTCCCGTAAGAAGCTTCACCGAAGATCCCAGTGGAACCGTCATCATGCGCCCCCCCCCCCCGCCCTCCCCCCCCCGCCGGCCCCAATGGCACAGTCCACATGCGTCTCCCCCACCCAGTAAATCCACCGAAGGCCCCAGTGGCAAAATTCGCCACCGCCCAGCACAGCGTTACGTGGCCCATAGTGAGCTCCACTGGGGGCCCCAGTGGCAAAATTCGCATGCGTCCGCCCCGCCCAGCACAGAGTTTCGTGGTCTGCGAGGAGCTCCACCGAAGACGATTCCCACAACTGCGAGACACACAACTGCATACGGTTGGGTCCCTCACAAGACGTTTAAATGTTTTTGCTTGTTCTCTCTCTCTCTCTCTCTCTTTCTCTCTCTCTCTGTCTCTGTCTCTGTCTCTATCTTTCTCTCTCTCTCTCTCTCTCTCTCTCTCTCTCTTTCGACTCCCTCAAGTAGTGCAACGTGATCTGATTTGAAATATCCGCCCGACAGGGGCGTTGATTGGAAGCCAGTTTCCCGTCAGGTGTCACTCGGGATTTGTACCTCAACGACACCTTGGGTTTAACATTCAATATAACTATATGTTCCCACTGAGACCGATGGTCCTCGTGCACATGCTAGAAGAACTCAAGACTCAAGCATCGGTAGACCCAGCTCCCCTCTCACGGGCGTCGCACTAGGATCCTCCAGACCGGTTGAACGGGCCTGGGGATCTTGCTGGGCCAGAGGAGGAGGAGGAGGAGGAGGAGGAGGAGGAGGAGGAGGAGGAGGAGGAGGACGACGGTCACTGACGGAAAGCCCACGTGAGCTAAACCAGTGTGGGATCGCGTTGGCTGCCACGTTGTGCTCAGGGATTTCCCTGGCCGTGGGGAGAAGCCTCATGGCATCGTAGTCAGGAATATTGAAAGGGGCCCGGATGTGCTTCCGGGTGCTGAGCCTCCCCCCGCATCTACTACTCGCTCTCAGCGGAGTAATTTGCAGCAGTGGTCCGCGGTGCTCGGACAGCCCGTTGAACTCGCGCGGCGCGTGCATGCGCTCGACGCTGGCAACGGAATGGGGGGGGGTCAGTTTCCAAGCTCACTGAGCCAGCGGGGATCACCTGTCACGGTCCCGAAGATCTGAAAGGCGCCCAGCGACAACGCGGTTAAACCGTGCATCGCCAAACCAACCGTTTCATTATGAAAACCGTCTGCCTACATCTTTAGTTCGATCTCCTGAAGGAAGCACCGCTCTCCAGGATTTCGAACATGAAGCCGACGGCGCCGGGCGAGGTGCAGCACCAAACTCCCGATGCACCTCGCCTTTGCGTCGGAACGGCAACCGATGCCCTTCCGCGCCCCTAGAATGCCGGAGTCGCGTCCAGAATGAAGGCGACTAGCTTCTTCAACGCAACGCGAGGGACATCGTCAACATATTCGCGGCGTGGACATAAACTACCGCTGATCGGCACTGGGCGTCTTCATCCAAGGTGGCCAGATACGCAAACACAGGGTCGTGCATAAATCTGGCTTTGCGGCTTTGCGGTGGGGCATTTAAAGCGTTATCCACCTCGCCCTCGCAAGATGCTCAGGAACTGGCCCCAACGCGCGTACTCGGCCCACGTCCTTCTTACTGCGCAGCGGGGTCCGCGCTAGGACCTTGTTCTGACTCGCAAGCGACACGGACGGCGAATAATCGACCCTTTCCACGGGGCGGAACATGTTGGGCGCAGAACCTAGCGGAGGTGGAACTCCCGGGGGCAACTGGGCCTTCTCCGGGAACGTAGGCGTTCCACTCAGGCAGGAGGGATCGTCTGTGCGTCCAGGACCAAGCATACTGTCCTGGTAGTCATGAGGGTATACTCGTCGAGGTCGTGGTCTTTGGGCATCCGAGCAAAGGGCACTTCCTCCTCCACGGCCTGGGTCGAACCTAGATCGGCAGCATCCGCGCCCATCTGTTCGCCGACGTCGCCAACAACTGGACCACCCAGGGTCAAGCCCCGTGCGCCAGATTCTTATTCGGTTGCCATTCCTTTGTCGAGATCCTAGAGATAAGCACCATCTCCAGGTTCCTTATGAACGCTCTCGGTCGATGCGGGCGCGCCCTGGAACTCCTTCTTCCTCCGGTGGCTTCGCTCCCCCCGAGTTTCCAAGGTCAATGCCCTCTATTTATCCTTGAGGTGCTGCGCTTTCTTGTGCGACCTATAAGGGCGCATGCTCCGCGGTTGGCGCAGTCTCGGGCGCGGGGAAATCATCCACGGCTGAGCCGCGCATGCCCTCCTGCTCCTGCTCTGTCTCGCATGCCGGAGGGTCGCCGTCGGCGAAACCGACGGCGTCCTCTTGTATGGTTTCATGCGCGAGGTCGCCCGCCAGAGGATCGCCGTCGGCGAAAGCGATGCCGTCCTCCTGCATGGCTTAACCCTCAGCCTCCGGTTGTATAGGCGCCGCTTGTTTTCCCCAGGCCTGGGGGCGTCAGGATTGAACTCCGTGTCGAGGTCAGCTTGGCTACATGTTGCTACAAACCCTTCAAAAAGCCAAGAGGATAATCGCATGTAATTCCCCCGCGCTCGACCCCGCGATGACGCCGCCTAGCCTGAGCGTTGACGGCGTCGCAAAATATGCCGAGGTTAGCATCCGAGTTGGTCGATCCGATGGCACGGCGCGCTAAATTTGGCATCGAGACTTCGGCCGCGTCGCGCGTTGGCACCTCGCCGAACTGGACTCTCCACGTCTGGCGCAACGCTCGGACGACATCAATCTTTACGGCGGGAAATCCAAGCACATTGTCCCAGGTCTCTTCCGGTCGGCCCGCAGGCTGAGACTGAAGGGCCTGTTCTGCCTGCTGGACGCCTTCGGCGTGATCAGGCTCCCCCCGCGGCGGTTCCTCTTCTTCCGCCAGGGCCATTTCCTGGCCCCGTGCCTCAACATCGGTTGAACTGGCATCGGGCGTAGACTCGCCTGCGCCCGCCCCGCTCACGACTGGGTTGGGGGCGGGATCACCTGCTGGTCTAATCCCACCTTCCTCCGCATTGACCCCATCTGCGCCACCGCACTCTCGACCCCTGCGCTATCGATTACACTGATGGCGGGGGCCGAGAGAGGTTATTGCGCTTTAGGGAATTCTGGCGGATAGGGCGGAGGTGGCTGAGATGGCAGTGGTGGACGCGTGGGCCGAACACCGGCTGGGGGCGCTTTGAATAACCTCTCCACCATATGGGGTACTACCAAGGGTGCAGAAGGATACCGAAAGGCAAATGGAGGCAGCTTAGCCGCTTCGGCCCGCTTGGAACGCTAGGCATGCCTTGCGGTGCAGCAGGCGCAACGGGACCCCTGGCTGAGCCTGCTGCGTTCGCGTCAGCGGTCGTCCCCGGGCCATCGGTTGAACCGGTAGCCGGGGATGCCTCGGGTGTCCCAACGTCGGCTGTCATGTCCACCACAGGCCAGGCTGGAGGTCGATCCTGACTGCCGGTTGAACTGGCAAGCGGGCCCGCCTTCGGCCTACTCTAAGCTTTCCAACGGTTCTTCTTGTCATCTGTAGCCTCTGCAAGTTTGCCAACCGAAGGCCATAACTCGTCAAATCTGATCTTGATCTAGCAGAGGAAGCGACCGGAACTTCTTCTGACCCACCGACACGGGTAGATGAGAGATCCACGCACTTTACTTGTCGCTCATCCGTTCGCAAAGATGCAGTCGTCTATTGAACTGCGCCGCGAAATCGTGCTCGATCCCCTCTCCTGGTTTCAGGAGATCCCGACATATGGCGGAACTGCCACCTGCCGCGTGAAGCGCCGCCGGGGTGCACGCATAAACGCGGAACTCAAACAGCGCAATCTCCTGGGGAGCCCGGCGGCACTTCTGGTTCGCCCCCGTCGCCTTCAACGTCTTTGGTGGAGGAACCGCGTAGGTCATCTCGACTGTGCGCCAGAGACCATCTGCGAAAGTCACCTCCGACATCGAGTACCTAAGGTGCTGCCACCCGGTGTCGCCTTCCTCAACAAAACTATAAACCCAGACGCGTCCAACTCCACCCACCAATTGGGTTCAGATGGGAGGAGCATATTAGTACAGGCTGTGTGCACACATGCCATGTGAGTACCTCTCCCAGCCCGCTGTGTCTTTCTACTCCATCATCTCTTCTGCGACGAGGAACGGAAGCGCCACCCTGGCGCAGACGCGCTTGCCCGCGAACTGTTTCGCGGTGGCCTTCTGCCAATCAAGATTGTCAATGACCGACGCATCCGCTTCCGCCGCCCTTTCATCGCAACGCATTGCGGCAAAAAAAACGCTCGCAGAGGAACCATCTAATCTGGCACCCGTGGGGGTATCTCCATGGTTCCCTTCGCCATCAACCTGGCAATGAAGAAAGCACGGCCTGCGGACTTGACGAGCCGAGCCTGACTTTCTGGTTCATTGGAGCGACTACCATCAACAGCAGCTCGGACGCGGCCCTCAAAGCCCCCCCCCTTGGCCAACAGTTCTTCGAGCTATACACCAACTTGCAATCGACACCTGGGCTCTCATGTGGTCTAGTAAAGTCTCGCCGCGATGCGTGGTGGCCCAGCTGGCACGTTGGCCAATCGCGCGCGTAGTCAGCCTCCTGGGCGCTTTTCGACCCCAACAGGACGATGATAGGGTCAATGTTTGACCTTGTCCTTCCGACTTGGCTTCAGCAACCAGGCCTCTTCTTCGCTGCATTTCCCCCAGGATCCCTTTTCTAGCGCGGCGTGTCGAAGCAACATGTGTTCGACCCCATCGGGAGATCCCATTGACGAGAAGGCCGATGGTGCTCCAGGAGCGCTTGGCTCGCCCTGGGCCCAGGCTCTTGGCAGACAGCGCCAGCGGACGCCCCGGCACCAGGGGTGGCTGAGCCTCCCTGGGCCGCTTCGCCAGCGGCAGTCGGCGCGTCGACAGCCATCGCTCCAGCATCGGTTGAACTGCCCTGGGCGTCGGAAGCGGGCCCGGCAGCCCGGGCAGCCCCCTCGGTTGAGCCAGGAGGCGCCGCGGCAGGCCGGACAGAACGCAGCGCCCTGTCAAGCGCCCCGCCATTTGGAATCTTGTCCGCGGCCGCGCAAAGTTAGCAGCCGCGAGGATGCATTCCTGAAATGAACTTTCGGCCAACCCTGGGCAAGCAATAATGCGTCTCATGTTGCTCAACGCACTTCGGGAAGAACTGCAAATAGTCGAAGAACTCGCGATGCACTTTGGACACGTTCGCACCTGCCCGACATGGAAAACAGACGCGTCGAGATCCTCAGGGAAGAACCTGGTGTTCAACGCCGAAATTGGGATCTGATCCTCTCCCAAAAACACCTATCACAATCAGTCCAATGCGGCTGGACATGTCCTGGTTTCGCCTCAGCGACCTTGCTTACCTCTGGGGGCCCCTCGCCGACGGCCGGGCCGCCGGGGGGTTGCCCGTAAAAGAGGGCGGCGAGGCGACTCGCCTTGACGATGTAGGATGCAATCGCGCATGCAAGCGCGCCCTCTGCTCCCGCCGACACTCCCGTCGATTCTACACGACGCGTGGGTCTGCATGACATGGCAGTTGTCCGCTGGGGGATGCTTCAAGCAGCGAAAGAGGCAAGCTCCGTCGAATATCACCGCCTTCGAATATAACCCCGCCGCTCGGTACTGCTCAATCCCCCCGTTCATGCTAGCCCGAACCAGCGTGGCAACACCATCCCACATCTCGCCTGGTTTTCTACCGCCTGACCCAGTAATCCAGCACTGGCGGTCGCCACCAATGCGGAAAACATAGAAGATCCCGGGCGAGGCGAGGCACAACTTCGTCAATGAGCATGACGGCTCCCGCAGGTGCTCTTTCGGGAGCCCTTGCCAGCGCTCCTGCATGCCTCTCCTGCTTCCAATGAAGCCTCCAGTTCCATCGTCGGAAACGTCGCTCAAGCACCAAAACCCGTGAACAGAAACAACTTGCGCGAGAGAGGACGCCCACATACTTATAATATGTCAGGCGTGATGATGGCTGGCGTGAAACTTGCGAGAATGATGCAGGTGGCCGTTGCTTCGCCGCTCCCGTTGGTGGCGCCTGTCAAGCCTTGGGGGCCTGAGTACCCTGAACGGGTCCATAGGCCCTGAGCACCCTCTATGGTGTCGAGAAAATGCTAGGCCTGCTGTGCCCTGGACGACCGGCGCGAATAGCGGCCGCGGTCAGAGACCACCCCCTGCGCACCCCCTCTGGCGTCGAGAAAGTGCCACGCCTGCTATGCCTTGGACGACTGGCGCGCATAGCGGCCGCCGTGATCCATGCTCTGAGGCATCCTTGTAGCCTAGTTGTCGCCTGAGGCACCTGTGCATACTGCATAACACGCCTGCTGGGCCCTGCGACATTGGCGCGTATAGAGACCGCGGTGAGAGACCACCCCCTGCGCAACCCCTCTGGCGTCGAAAAAGTACCACGCCTGCTATGCCTTGGACGACTGGCGCGCATAGCGGCCGCCGTGATCCATGCTCTGAGGAATCCTCGTAGCCTAGTTGTCGCCTGAGGCACCTGTGCATACTGCATAACACGCCTGCTGGGCCCTGCCACATTGGCGCGTAGAGAGACCGCGGTGAAAGACCACCCCCTGCGCACCCCCTCTGGCGTCGAAAAAGTACCACGCTTGCGAGGCCCTGCGACATTGGCGCGTATAGATACCGCAGTGAGAGACCACCCCCTGTGCCCCCCTCAGACGTCGAAAATGCCACGCCTGCTGGGCCCTGCGGCACTGGCGCGTGTAGATACCGCGCTGAGAGACCACCCCTGGGCCCCCCCTGTGACGTCGACAAAGTGCCACGCCTGCTCGGCCTTGCGACATTGGCGCGTTTTAAAACCGCAGTGAGAGACCATCCCCTGCGCCTCCCCAGTGACGTCGAGAAAATGACACGCCTGTTCGGCCCTGCGACATTGGCGCGTACAGAGACCGCGGTGAGAGACCACCCCCTGCGCCCCCCTGTGACGTCGAGAAAGTGCCACGCCTGTTAGGCCCTGCGACATTGGCGCGTATAGAGACCGCGGTAATCTTCTTGCCCGAAGTCTTGCACTTCGACTGCCTCATCGGTCAAACGAACCGGGGGGCGGATTGTCCTGCCTTCGCCATTGTATTAAGATCCCCTCGCAAACCGAACCCACCCGTGTCCTTTCATCTCGGCCATCGCCGAAAGAACTTGAAACTGATTGGCAAACGACATGGGCAGGAATGGCTCTAAATGCGACGCCAGGAATTTGTGGACCAACGTCTTCCAGTTTTGATTCAGCACAATCACCTCGACGGGCGGACTGAGCTGCTGTTCTCGCATGCATCTCAAGACGTTCCACGGACCCCCCCAAAAGTACGAGGCATCGGGACCTTCCGCCGCGCAGATGCCGAGAGGTTCTGGGCCACTTGGGGGTCCGGGAGGTCAAGGGCCTCCCCCGTCACCTCCGCTGGTCGAACTGAAATGAGGTGGGACAAGCGGTCTCGCTCTCGACAAACCTGGTAGACTTTGGGCGTTTGCAGCACCGCTCCCAGTTGAACTCGGAGCAGATGCCGCGTTCTGCGACCCCGAGGAAGGGTTCGGATCATGGGGCCACAGGATACTTTATGTCGTAGGCGCCGACTATGTCGGCGCCGCGACCTTTCTCCTGCCTGGGGTCAATGCTCCCTGCGTCTTCTTTAAGAGGCACGCGGGTCTCCGAGCCGCTGGCTGAGCCAGCAGCGGGGGCCCGCGCGTCCTGCGTTCTCCCTTTGGCGAAGGTAGGAGGGTCGCTTTCCCCCGCCATGGCCCGTTTTTTTAACCGACAAGGGGCCTATACCGCTTGCGGCCTTCAGTCAGGGGCCCCGGGGGGGCACTTCTCCGTACTTCTACCGTTCCTCACCATAGCGCTTCCGCGACGCCTCGAGATCCGCTTCTCTCTCTATATTCTCGGCCGCGACACGTTCCCAGCATTCATTGCCTCTCCTGCTCAATCTGGGAGGGTGCCATTGTTTGGCGCGCAGAGGCCTGGCCCTCCATTCGCGAGGTACGTTGTTGATCCACTTTCCTTTTGACCGCGGCACCGTTCTTTGTGAGGGCGCAGTCTGGATCATCGCGGGGGTCACCAGTGCTCTTGAGCGGTTGAGCCGGTCGAGGCACGATGTCCCTCCCTTCTTTGATCGCACGGCTTTGTCCTGCTCTGCTTGAACACGTGCGGCGAGCCGAGCTAGCCGCAGCTTATAGCAATCTTTCTTCGTTCGACGCCTTCAATCACATGCCATTCCGTCTGGGGAGCAAGCTTGCGCATAATAATCTTTGCTGCGAGGGGATCCGTTCACCGTCTTTCCGAAGAAATGGAGCTCGTCGCACGAGATGCAACAGTAGCCACTACTGTTCTGCATGCCAAGAGAAGGCTCAGGATGAGACATGCACGCGCAACCAACGGAAAACTGGGGCCCAGACTGAACCATCTGGTTCTTCCGCATCCACCAGGCATAACCCTTGCCGTACTTGAGCATACACTGCTTGTCCAGCAGCAGCTGCGCGACTTCTCCTGCTGGCGAACTCGACCCCCTCGCTATCTTGAGTGGGCCCTCCATCTCTCCCATCAACGTCCAGAAGACGGGGGATTGCATGAGGGCCTGCCTTTTTGTTACTGATCCTGGGCTGGAGCGTTTGAACCACTCCTCGCATCGTCGTCGCGGGCTCCAGGCGAAGGCTCGTCTTCCAGATCGGGCGCCCTGGCGACTGAGTCGCCAGGGGCACGCCCAGAGAGAACCTTAATCCAAACCTGTTCGATTCGGTCCCTTCTACGTCATGAATGAGATCCCCAAACAAGGACACCATGCGGTAAGTCAGGGTAGATCTTTTAATGCGACACAGGTCCATATTTCGTTTTCCGTCCATTTGATGACACAGCTTGCGGAATGGCAGACAGCCTTCAACGAGCCATGCCTCGCCATTCGTGCATCGTATACGATTTTCATCGAGACCTCGGCAGCGATGGGCTGCTGCAGCGCCCTAGGCGGCGCAAGAGGGATAGGGGAAGCAAAGTCAAGCTTCCCTGTTAAACCCAGAACCTTGACTTCCCTATCTGGTGGTCCTACGCGAGCGTTTATGCAAGTCACAATTGCCAGGCCCTTCTCTGCTGGTGGATTTCTTCTCCCCGACGGCCCCCTAGCCCCTCTTCGAGGTCCTTAAGTTCGGGTCCGAATGGCGAGGCGGCAGCAGGGCAAGTCGCCGGGCCTGCGTCCATCAACTGCGCTTGCAAGGAGACGCGCGACTCAAATAACTCCGCCATATCATACTCTATGTTTTGGACTTCCTTTGCCTATCTCGGCTGGTAGGGCCCAGACGGTTGAACCGCCTGAAGCCCGCCCGCGTCGAGCTCATCGCTGCTCGATCCCCCCGGAATCGTCAGCGGCAGTCTTCTTCACCTTTGGGGATGGAGGGCCCCGCGCAATAGGAAGCTCTCCATGCCATTCGATCGTCTTCTTTGCAAACGCAATTAGGTGCCTGCCAACATGTGTCGGGGGATCGATTTCTACCTCCTGTGGGCAATCCCAAGGCGGTTTTTGCATCACTTGCCAGCCTCTGTTCAGGCATTGGGAGGGCCCTGGAAGCTTAAAATCATCCACACAAATCATCAGGAATAGATTCGTTCCGGGATGAGAATAATAACTGCGCCAGGGACGATACTTAGTAAAGCGGTTCGAGAGAACGTGACCCTCGCAATGCCCTTCCCAGTATCCCCTCGAGCCAGGGTGGCCGCGCAGCGAAAGATTCAAGGAGGCAAAGGGAAGTCCGCATGCCACGACGAGACTCGGGCCACTCCTCCCGAGACAGAAATACCGAAGTGGGGGGTGCCTCCGTGTTCGGGTTGCGCGCAGGCTTGTTTAGTACCCTGGAAAATTCCAGGAAGAGGGCAGCGTCTGCGTTTTGGTGTCGGATGTCCGACCCATCGAAAACGACGCGCCCTTTAGATTTGCGATCCTTCTGCACCTCAGGTGACCCGAAATTCTTCTCAACAAACATGGCGAAGAGACGCCCGGAATGCGCCGTCCTGCCGCCGGGTTGAGCAACGACATCACTCGATCCCCTCACCCCGTTCCCATCCCACGCGCCGATCGATCGGAGGCGATGCCACTCGGCTTTAAGCGCCTCGTGTTTCGGGAATTACCATGGCCTCAGATTTGGAGACGCAGCGGGCCACGGCAGCGTCGAGCTTCCGTTCTGAAGGAACATCGGGCAAACAGGAGGGATCATCAAACGTGCGCACCCTGTGGGGGCGGGCGAAATCTTTTGCAAATTGCAGAGGCATCCTGGGCGCGCAACGCCGCGAAGCAGCGGCCGCGTAGTTCTCGGCCGCGCATGCCCTTCCCAGTTTCGATACTAGGAGAAGGGGCGCATCGCGGGTTGAACCTGCGACGTCCCCGCCCCAAAATATCGCCCCCCCATGCCGCGCCTGCTGCCGCCGAACTTTTTTCGCCATCTGGTCCAGGTTCAGACGCCATCTGGTCCAGGTTCGCCTGCCCAAGCGGGCGCCGCCAGTCGGCCAACCTGAGGCCCCGCGCTGATGCCCTGAGGCAGCGCTTAACGAAGTCCAGGATCACCAACTCCCGAAATCCCCTTTCTCCGCATTGCACTGTTCAACAGCACGGCGTCCTTCTATCTTGCTCATATGTTATCACCTACTTGGATGGATCCCTGGATTCGTGGAGCCTGGGACCTCCCCCAAGTATTGAGCTCCATGATGCGAGTCATTGACCCAAACGCGGGCAACAGGAATGTAGTTAAAGTTGTAGTTCAGGACCACGCGTAAACTACAGGTCTTTCTTCGACCCTCCAGCGGCAATTTCTTGATCAGTTCGTATTTCGTTAGGCCCGCGTCTGTGCGTTTATCTTCATGCTATTCAATAGTTTCAAGGTTTTGCGCCGCGCGTGCCAGCAATCGACCAGGCTTGAGGAAAATCACACGAGGCTGAGCCATGGGAAAATTGGACTGACGATCCAACCGATACGTCACCTGGCGAATTCCCTACATACCCTGCATTAAGGCGGTTGTCTCTCTGAGGATCATAATTATCTGCCCCCGCGGGCCCCTCGCCAAATTTTGACCCCCCGCGCCCTCGCCATCAAAGATGGCGTCAGGATCGGAGTCGACTGCGGCCTCGCCGTCGCCATCCCTGGGGGGAGGGGGCGGCGGCGGAGCGGGGTGATCAAACAACTCGTCAGCGCGCGGAGGTTCGCGGATAGTTGAAACATTCGCGGCCCCAGGGTCAGCTGCATCGCGTGGCGGCGCAGAAACCGAGGTCACCTCGGTAATGGCCCTCTCGCGCGCCTCTTTCATAAGGAACTTCAGCGTTTGAGAGTCAGCATGGTCACCAGTAATGTCACTGTAGACCTTCTCGGATTTCTCAGCGACAAGCCCGGCGCCGCCAGCCCGTCTACCGGTCGAGATGTTAGAGCCCCCAAAGGGAACCAAGGGGTGCAACGTAGCTCTCAGGCCCAACCACCCCCCCGCTTTGTGCAAAGACCAAACAGATCCCCGAAATCATGGCGGCCCCAGTCTGGGCCACTCGGCATCTAGACTCAGGTGGAGGCACGCGGCGAAGAAGGGAACCGAGAAGCAGAAGTGGGGGAACCAATCGACGCTCCGAAACGTGCTTGCCAGTTCGACTGCCCCTCCTGATCCAGTCTCGTATTATGGCATGGGCAATATCTTACGGCATGCGTACGAAACGGCAGCGAGGGGCCTGCTGCCGCCAAAAAGGCGCGTGTTCCCATCTGCACTACGCCGTTCGAGCGTTCAGCGACAGCCATAAGTTCCTCGCTGCCGGGAATAATGGCATCGCGCGCAATCTTGAGTTCCAGACAGGCCCGTGCAAGCGCTTTCGCACCATCCGCATACCAAGACTTCAACTCCCCCCCAAGGGCCGTTATAAACTAAGAAATTACAGACATGTGCAGCCGATTTGTCATGAATACCCTGCGCCGCAATGAAATTCGCAAGCCAGTCTCCAACCGTCGCGCGCGCGGTTGCCCCGCGGAGTCCCGGCGAATGCTCATCAGCCGTAAACCAGTGACACATCGTGGTGAGGTGCCCGAAGCAAGTGAGGTCTGCGCGCGGTCTTGGAACCTTCGTCCCTTTCTGTTTACTTATTGTCTGCTGTGTCCGGAAAGCCTTTGCCAAAGTTCACGTCTGGGATAAAAGATTCTTGCGGGGTGAGTGGATGTGAAAATGAAGCTGCGTCCTAGTCAAAACCCTAAACAGGAGTCATCTCAGCGCCTACATTCTCTTTGTCGGCAGGCGGTTCGTCGATATCGACTAAGTCGACACCGCCCGGGCCGTCGACCCCGCCAACCTCGGGCTCGTCAGGAGCGGGGTGGAATCGAAACGCCCGCAAGCCTAATCGCAAGGCCAATCTGCCGATGCCCCCCCCCATGAGCAGCTCATTTTCTCTGTCCGGGACGCGCCCGACAGAGCTGGTAGCGACGGCATTCCACTCCAAACTCCTGTCGCACTAGGCGCCCAACCGAGACATTCGAGCAACTTGGGGCGAATCGTTGAAACTAGGCGGCAACATCCACAGAGTCTACTTCGAACGGTGATGCATCGACCGACTGCGGTGCCCGACCATGATGGTAGCTGTGGGCGGCAATCAACTCTCGCGCGTGGATCTCTATGGTCGTGCGAGCATGGATGGAGCGGGGCGGGGGGCCTCCCGCAGATTCCACGTCATTCACAAATGCCTTGCCGCCTGGCCCCACGCAAAACCACCCTCCAGAGCAACGGCCCTCTGGGCCACTGCGGAGCTCCACTGACCCAATGCCTCTCTGCCTGAAAAAGTCAAGTATGGAATATTACCCACAACGGCCAGGTTCACTCGGCGACCGTTGGGCAGCACAACGTATGAGGTTTTGACCCGCAGACCCCAAAACACTAAAGCCGCGATCAAGGCACCGTTCCCCTACAAACATCGCGGTCGGGGTCTCCGGCATGACTGGATCCTCGAACTTACCGTCCTTCAACTTGGAACCAGCTACGCTGACTGTACCAAGGGCTTCGCTGGCACCCCCAGCAGTATTCAGGGTAATTCTGGAGGGCGGTCTTTGAGTCTGACCCATGGCGTCAGCGCCTCCAAATAAATTTCTAAGGAATGAAATGGAAACCGCACCCAGTATCGACGATTAAACGCATCGAACCGAGCTTGGCCTAGTCGAGAGCTCTGTGGCTCGCGTCAGCTGGGCCCCCACGGGCGGCTTCGCCCTCCATTCGAGGGCCCCATTTCAAGCGAAGATGGCAGGCCTCGCCTTCGAGCTCTCAGGCTTTCAACAGAGCCTCGAGGCTCGAGGCTTCCGACGCAAACGCCATTCTGGTGTGAACTCTGCTAAGAAACTTCCACCAGTCCCCAGGGCGCGAAGGCATTCCCCGAATCGCGCGGCGACGAGCCTTCCCGAGCGCAACGGTGGGTTTCTTGGTCACTGGGTGAATCCTTGCCGATGGTTCACGTGAAACAGAGCTCCCCGTTTTCACGCAACTGGCTTGAGGGGCTGCGCCGCGCGCGGTCTTGATGGCGGCCCGGGGAAGCAAAGCATTTAGACTGGTGACAAAACGACTCTCCTTTTCCACCGCGTTGGAGACTGTAACACGTGCAAAGTCTGCCACACCCTTGATTTTCCCCACGTAGGGATAGGCTCACATTGGCCCGCGGTCTTCGGACATTGTCGCGCAGTCGAGCCGACTGGTAGCTCGCAGTGCGCGCCCGACCTCATCGGGGCGGGGCAAGCAACAAGGCATTGATCGACATGCGGTTCAGGAAAGTTCCCTTTCTGCGCGATATCCATGCGATTAGTGCGACTTGGTTTGGGATGTCACAGGAAGCGCGGCACGCCATTCCGCGGATTTCGCGCAACCCTGCGACGACATTGGCTCCTCCGCTCACGCGGACACTTCAACTGCTCACAGAATTTTGAAACAACGCCCCGCATAAGGAACAGGGAATGGCTCAGCATTCCCCCATGGAGACCGGCGGTTGAAACGCCGACCCCTGGGAGATCCACGAGGGCACTTCTCGCTCTCTTGCCAGTGCCGACAAGGCGCTGAGCCTTTCCCGCTGCATTTGCCGTTCTTTCCCCCGCCCGTTTCCTGGCTGCCACTCTGGCTGCCTGCGTCGGATCAATGGGCGGCGCTTGCCAAAACGCCGGCAGCGGCCCCTCGAGCTTCCCCTGCTCTGACCAACGACTCCCTTGTCAGTTGCTCAGCATCAATGAATCCCTGGCGCTGCCCGCGGCAGCAGAGTTATCCGTCGGCCCGTCGCAGCTTCCCTGAGATGTAGCGAAGCGCGCGACGTAAGACTGCTGATTGCGCGAGGGGCCCCGGGAAGGCTCGGACCTTCAGAGTTCGGGTGGCCCGGAGGCGGCGCATCGACTTCGCGCTTTTTCCTGTGCCCTTTTCCATGGGGAGACTCCTTTCCCCCGAATCCCCCGCTGGGGCAGCGGCGACCTTCTATTCTGCGGGGCCTGCGCCCGCTGAGCCAGCGCGGCCCGCGGGCTTCTCGCGCCCGCGGGCGCCCCCTATGTTTTGCCGGGGGCAGGTTCCCCATTGGAAAGCAGATTTGTATGCAACTTCTGTCTGCGCGCGCCCATCTCGGCGCGGTCCGCGCCCTTTACCGGCGGGGCCAAGCCCCGGGCGGCCCCTGACGCGGCCTCGCTGGCCCACTTGCGCCGCCATCGCCCCCCCCGATTCAGCGCCATTTTTCGGGGGTGCAGATTGAAATCTTCGCGCTCACGATCTATCAGCTTATGTAACTCGCCAAACCGCCAATCATAAGCACGGATCCCGTCTCCGATTGCATGCTCGGCTCGGAGAGATCATGCCAGGCAAACGCTGCCATCCTTGGCGCGCCCTTCGTTTGTCTGCAGAAATGTCCGCGGGCCGCGGCGGCCATCTCAGGGGGGGGGCGACTTGCCGCCGCGCGCTTCACGGTGAACAGCCCTCAATTCGTCGTAGAAGTACAAGCAGAACCTGGTCTGGCTTGTTTCGACCAAACTTTATCTTCAGGAGGTCTCGTAAAAATGCAATGCCGTCCATGCTCTGAGCGAATCCAGACCCAGACGCGCATTGCACGACTCATTTCCCGGCCCGTCAATGCAGACGGATTACGTTCTGGTCATCATGCTCCACCCTTCCATTTGGGCGCCGAGATGGAATTGCTGCACGGGCAGGCCCCTCCCTCTGTCAGGCCCGATGCGATTAGCATGTCAGGGCGAACGGCGCGCCCTGCACCCTTCAACTTCGGCGCCTGAACAGCGGGGCCCACGGCTTCCATGATTCAGGGCTGAGCGCCGGCAAAGTCCGGTGAAGCTGGGGAAATCGCGCGCGCGGCATGCAACTTCCACGTTCTAATTTCGCCTGGGCCCGGAACGTGCCCCAACGTCACCTCGCTTGCTCGATCTGCCTGTCGCCAACGATCAAGAAGATCAAGCGGCGGCGAAAGGGCATCTCATTCGCCCCCGCCACCGCCAGGCGGGCAATCGCCTGGCCCAGGGAAGCGCGATTGTCTTTGCTCCCGTCATCCTCTCCGCGGGGATCAGCCCCGCCTCCGCCCCCGCTGCCCCCGGCTGAAGCGGGCTCGAGGGGGGGGTCGGCTGAGGTCCCTGGCGCCTTCGGGGGCCTGATCCGCGGGGGGGCCAGGCGACTGCGCTGGGGATCGCGGCGGTGGTGCTGCTGCGGGGAAATGAGAAATGCCTTCGAAATTGTTCTAAAGTAGCAGGGGACGCGCGCTCCTTGGCCTCTTGTCTCGGCGACGGTGAAAGGGCGAGCTGCGGCGTTCCCCGACCGACTTCTCCCCCTCACCCACCCCTTGCGGATTTGATTCGGGGCTTCGGCGCGCGCCCGGATGAAACCGGGGCCCCGGGTGTCCGCCTCTAAGGGAAAGGATTTCATTTACTCTCGTCATTCCAACCACCTCTTCTCTGCCTTTGATTCGGCACCCGCCATTCTCTGGGAGCAAGGTGCGCGTCGCTCGGCGCCGGAGTCTTCGCGCGCATTGCGCTGCGGCGCGCTGCCATGGGCGCAGCTTTCCCGCGTCGGCAGCGCGCAGAAATTGCACTTCTCCAGCGCCCCCCCCCCCCCCAGACGCTCGCAGCGTCCGCGGGCGCCCCGAACGATCCGAACCCCGCCCCCGCCGCCAACCGACTGCGTCGGGGCAAGAGTAAGGTCGCTCGGGGAAGGGGGCGGGGCGCTCCTTTGGCGACCCAGAAGGCCCAGCCCCAGCGCGCGCCCAACAGAGAGTTCCAGAATGTCGGGCGGCCAAAAGATGATCTCCGACGCCGCGAGCTGAACCGGGGGGGCGGTCGGCCCCCCTCGGCCTTCAGCTCGCCCCTGGGCGAATTCTGTTTCGAGAAATTCCAAGCTGCGTCGCGCGCTTCCCTGGTTGATCATGTCTTCTCTGATTTCCCTCGCTTCATCGATGGCGGCTTGCTCCCGAACAGTTGCCTGCTGCATGGCAGCGCTTGCTCTCTTCCTTTCATGCTGCGCTGCGTTGGCAGCCTGATCATGCCTCTTCATGGCGGACTGCCCGTTCTAATTCGCGCTGCGTCTGTCGTTCTTCCTGGGCAATTCTCTCCGCCGAAATCTGTTCTTCCCCCATGCTTGCCAATCTAGCTGCCTCCTCTGCCTTATTCTGGTCATTCTCAGCTTCTCTGCTTCCCGCGGAGACAGTTTTGAACTGCCTCCAAGGTCGCTCATTGATTAAGGTGAGCATCTCTGAGCTGATACCATCAATCGTTCCTTCTCTGGCTCGAACGTCTCTACCTGGATCTTCATCTGAGCAACCATCTGCTCGCTGGGGAGACTTTCTCTCGCGCGGCCTCTTCTAGTTTCTTGGAATACCATGCCATATTCGCTATGCATTGGCAATTTTATTATTGCAAATCAGTGCAGTCCGCGCAGAACCAGCTAATATTGCAATGTTTACATGTGACGGAGCGCGTCCCGCACGCTGGCCCACGGCAAAAACCGTTTTTTGTTCCCCGCCTTTCCCGGGCGCCGATTCTCCACCGACGCCGGGAAGTTGGGCCCCCTTGCCCAGAGAGACAACACAATAGAAAGCGCACTGCAAGAAAATTGCCCAGAAGGGCCGTTGGATCCGCGGCCACTCCTTGACCGAGTGCGACTACCATCGGCGGCCCGAGCTTAATGCGTCAAGCGGGGATCGGGGGTTTCGGAAGAAGGGGCACATTCTCTATATATGTCCCCTCCTCTTCCGTACCTTGTGCTTGACAGGTTGAACCTGCCAAATCAGCGACCCCTCCACTTGCCCCTTCCATCTCGCGAGTGATTGGATAGTCAGACGCCGTTCCGTGGCTCCTGGTTGAACCAGAACGCTGCGTTAGCGAATCATCTGCCTCCATGTTACTTTCGGATCGCCCCTGTGGCCTCTTTGGGAACGGCGTATCTCCAGTGGGGTCCCTCTGGTGGTCTACCATATCTGGTTCCCGAAGGCTCAACATATCAACTGGTGATTGAAAGATTTCTACAAGCCCCGCTCCCCGAGAAACTTGGTGACGGGATACCTGAAGGATGGTTGAATCCCCCCGGGTATGCCGGCACGTTCGTCTGGCATTATGCCATGGGCGTCAACTAAACCACCGGTTAAACCAGCAGCTTCGCTCGCAACGTGGCGCGATTCGGTTTTCAGTGATGAGCTCGACGAAATGATCTCCGAATAAACGAGTGCGGATAGTTCGATCAACGTTCATCTCTCTCACGTTGGTGTTCCGTCGAGAACTATGGAGGTATCCAGTCGGCGCATGGATAAACGGCACGTTGATAGGCACCATGGATTGTATATCGTGGCGTGGTTGATTTGCCAGGCCGCAATCATGAATCGATCAAGCACTTTCGTCTGAAAACAACTTCGTCGCCAGATGATCAGACTATTCTCACATAGTAAATGGTATCTGGTCTTGTTCTACTATCGTCCCCCTGTCTACTACATCCTTTCGACAACATAGACTGTACTACATAAGCTCGGCCAGTGGTTTGGATGTTTATCGACTCAGCCATTATGTGATGTAAGTCCGCTGAGCAGCGAATAAGTCTGATGGTACGCGCGCACTAGAGGGAGGCGTGCGTGCGGACCTTTCCTTTTACTTCGCAGCACAAACAGCTGCGGCCCACGCGATGACCAATGTCAGTAGTCGATGGCGGCGGCGGCGGCGGCAGCGTGCGACGGCAGGGACGGAGCCATATCAACAAAATCCTCCAGGTTGCGGTAGCGCGCGGCGCAAAAGAGGAACGCTTCACGACTGTGACGCATCAATACTGTGAGCATGAGTCGGGGAGGTGATCCTGTTACACGTTTGCCACATCGGATCCTTAAGCGGCGCCTGCGTGGCCCCAGCCACGGCCAGAGAGCGCTTTTTGCGCTGGACCCTCGAAGGTCGACGGGGGGAGGCTCTCGGGCGCTTCTTGCCCCTGTCGGGCCTCCGGAAGCCTCTGGGGACCTGCAAGGACCCTGGGAATCTGGTTCCAGGGCGGTAAAGCAACTTACCACTACCAAGCTCCGCCGCGAGAAAAGCTACGCGCATCTGCTATGTTCGTCCCATCAATGGCGGGTCGCGCCACCCCAAACCATGGTAGATCCCGTCATATTCCAGCGCACTGTAAGCAAACAAATACGACCAACATGGTGGGGGGATCAGCATGTAAGCGCGAGGGCAAGGATGCCCCCTAAACTGACAGCTCTTCGGCCCAAGCTCGGGCCAAGGGCCAAAGGGGGCTGTTCGGGACGATCGCAGCATCTCAGCAAAACTCTCGACGATGAACGCCTGCTGGAATGGGATATAATGGGATATGATGGTCGGGAATCTTCTGAAATCTCTGAGGCCGATGTCATTTGCTCCTTCTCCTCCTCCTCCTCCTCCTCCTCTTCCTCCTTCCTCCCCCTCCTCCTCCTTCTCCTCCTCTTCCTCTTCCTACCTCGTATACCTATCCTTTCTCTCGCTCTCTCTCTCTCTCTCACTCGCTCTCTCTGCTTCTCTCTCTCTCTCTCTGTCCCTGCTCTTCCACAGCGTGCGCCTCCTCCGCATCCTCGTCCTCGCCCTCGCCGTCGTCCTCGTCGTCCTCCTCCCTCTTCCACCGTCCTCTCCCCTCTCTTTCTCCCTCTCCTCCCCCTCATCCTCCCGAGCAACGTGCTGCGCCCGCTTATCCTGCAGCGGCCCCGCCTGCATCCCGTCCTCCCAACCTGGGGTGTAGGTCAGGGTCACCTCCGCGCGGGAAGATAAAAAGCGGGAGGAGGAGGAGAGCCAGAAGTAGCAGAAGCAGGAGGAGGCGAAGGACCAGAGGAAGTCGGACGAGGACGACCTACGCCAGCTGGGCTCCAAACTATTGTGTCAGCATGTCTTCCTGAGATCCAGTGTGCTCTGAACAGACACATCGATGACCAAGCAAAACTAGGCTGAACGCAAACAAAGCATTTGATCAGGCAGGCTAGATTATCTTTGCCACTGGGACTGGGTGAAAAACGGGCCGAGAAGCGACGAGGAAGGTCGCGGAATCGAATTACTCTCGCGGTTTCATCGATCAAATTACCTCACTTATTGAAGCATGAACCAGGTGACATCTCAAAATTCCATCGCCGAGAAAGTGCATGTCCAAACCGGCCGTGCCACCACTGACCGGTGACGAAGCGAGTCTGCCAGCCTGGAAGTTCCAACTCTTGCGCTGATTGGGTGGCGGTCTGTGCTCAAAGTAGCGGTTTCGCCTGCGACTTCCTCACAGCTACAGGTTCTGAACATCACGCCCTCCAAGGGCCCCGCGATTGAAGCTGAGACCTGTTGATGATCGCGCTGCTGCTGCAAACGTCCGCAACGTGTTGCCCTGGCACTTCTACCGTCCAACTGCTACACGGATGGGGGCTGGTCGTTTTCAAAATTGCCATGTCTTGTGTTACCTCCTTGCCCATAGCCCCTACGGACGGCTGTGCTGGGACGTAAAAACTCAGGCAGCGGCAAAACTCGCTGGAGGGCTCTGCCGTCGTTCGGCTACACGCAAGAATGACCCTGGGTAGGAGTAACCTTTGGTGCGCGGCTTTTGGGGGGCCGCGGGGTGACCAAACACAGGCGCGCAAGACGGTACTATCGCATCGCGTTCGGCTATCGGGGGGCCCCAATGTGCCCGCACCAAAGGTCACTCTGGCGAACGGTCACTCTTACGTCTAGTCGACGTTGGGCGCCCTCCCCCGTGTCCATCCCGGGCCTCACTGCGTCAGCAAGCTCAGCACTTCCCAAACAACTGCAGGGAAGGCTGGCGGCTGGTGCGCTTCAAGTCGCGTCCTCGCCTGACCGTCGCGGACACTACTCTCAGGCGTCACAGATACTGCCAGACCTACGACAGAAAAACATCCTTCAAGAACACGAGATCCTCTGCCGGCCAAAACGCACCACAGAACGTCCAAAGGTACCCTCCGCAGGAGGCACCAGAAAATCCGACAAACTCGGAGAACATCATGGCACCCTCCCCGAACCTCGATCTTGTACCTCGGTCCGACCGCACTACTATTGAACGTCTGGAGGCTGGGGGGCGTGAGACCGAAAAATAAAACGGAGACTCCAACTGGAATGTCGGCGTCGATTCGTGCCGTGCGTGCGGGCCTTAGCTGCGAGAGTTCCTGCACTAGCTAGGCCCAGCTCACGCCAAAATGGATCGGGTCCCCGTGCGCCAGGGGACGCCAATGGTTCTCCAGCGATTGTCCTGTGTTTGTCCCGTGGCAATCCCGCGTATGTCCCGTGGTTGTCCAATGGCTGTCTCGCGGTTGCCCCGTGATTGTCCCGTGACTGTCCCGTGGTCGTCACACGGTTGTGCCGTGGTTGTCCCGTGGTTGTCCTGTGGATGCCCGCGATTGTCCCGTGGTTGCCCCATGGTTGTCCCGTGGTCGTCCGTGGTTGTTCTGAGTTAGCACCGTCTTTAAACAAATGGGTATTTATTCAAACAGGTCGATCAATTGCGAGGTCGAAAAATAAACTGTATGAGCGATCGATAGACATCGAAACCAATAGATCGGTTGATGGTGAGAATGACTGGTGAATGCGAATCCGATAGGTAATCAGATCGACTGGTCGATCGATAACGAGATCGGCAAATCGATAGTGAAGCCGACACATGGTTAGATCGGTGTGCCGCGGTAGAGGGCCTTGGAAGGCCATGTCGACACTTTGCGAGCGGGGTGCGGCTAGCGAGAGTGACCAAGGATGGACCGAAGAGGAATGATGCAAGGGTAACCTTGGAAAGTCGCTCATCGTTGCTATGAGGGTTGACTGCAATGAGTGCGAAAGCTACTTCTCTCATTAGACTGGCCTGAGCGGTTCTTTCTTGTTGTTGAACACTGGTGGGAAATGGGCTTGCGCTGGCTGGTGGCGTTCCCCAGGCTGCCGAGGTTCTTCTGGTCTGGTCTCCTTACTGGTTCGAGCTGCTGGCCGTCCTCGGGTTCCCCAGGCAGCACTGCCAAGCAATGCAACGAAATGCCAAACAAGGCAAAGCGATGCCAAGCACTGGCAAGCACTGGGAGGCAATGCCAAGCACCGCCAATCAATGCCAAGCAACGCCAAGCCGTGTCAAGCAATGCCAAGCAACGCCCAGCAGTGCGAGGACATACGACATACCAAGCAATGCAAAGCAAGGCCAAGCAATACGAAGCAAAGCAAAGCAATGGCAAGCAGTGGCAAGCAGCGCCAAGCAACGCCAAGCAATGCCAAGCAATGCCAAGCAGTGCCAAGCAATGTCACGCAAAGCCACGCACCCCCAAGCAGTGGCAAGCTATGCCAAATAATGCCAAGCACTGCAAGGCAATGCACAACAATGCAAAGCAACGTAAAGCAATGAAATGCCAAATGCTGCCAAGCAATGCCAAGCAACGCGAAGGCAATGCCAAGTAAAACAATACACTGCCAATAAATACCGAGCCATTCCGCGTAGGAAGCGTTCACCTCATTGGGGTCGCGCCGGGTCCACATGATAGTGTTGATCGAATGATGGATACGGAGACCTGTATATGGGGAGATCGACCTACATAACTAGATGTACATCCACATGTACATGTGCAACATATATAAGGGTACGAACGTCTACCTATACATGTACGTGAACGTCTTGCAAAGCGGACCCGACGCCACTCGCAAACCAAACAACTGCATCCTTCCTCCCCCCACACCTCCTTCTCACGAAAAGGTGGTCCTTGAGATATTGGCGACAACGGTGGAAAACGGATCCCTAACAAGCAACATGTTTCGAGTAACGCAGTGTGGCCGTTGAGCCGTATACTACAGGCTGTAAACTTTTCACACTTACAACTATCCAGGATCACTCCCCCAGAGAGGGCCACAGGGTTCTGAGTCTTCAAGCCTGCCCGCTACTTCGGGCCCATGGGATTATATCAGTTTCAGCCCTCCCAGGCCCATGCCGTGAGGCAAACCCGTGCACCCACACGATTCCAGCGGGAGTTCGCCGTAACGAGAGAGCAAATTTGAACGCAGCGCATCCATAGCTTGGCGCCCCAGCAAGGAAGGGTGAATATAATATTTGCGATGCGTGCCGGATTTCTTCTGTCAATCTTCCTCCTCCTCCCCGCCACCTTTCTCTCCTGTTTCTGGTTCCTGATCCCTGGTGGCTGCATAATCGTACAAACGAAGCCTCTTCCGCCCCCAGGGCCGGTCGGCCCTGGGGAGGGTGACCGAACCAGGGCCAGGTGACCTCTGGAGCACCGCTCCAGGGGCCAACGGCGGTGGTACATGGAAGTTATAAAGGAACGACAGACAAACGAGGGGAGACGAGGAGGGAAGAACAAGACCTCTCCACCTTCTCTGCCTCCTCTTCTTCGTCCTTTTTTCCTCCTCCTCCTCCTCCTCCGCCCCCTGCCTCCCTCTGTTTTTTCCATCACCCCCCACCAGGTCTTGGTCATCGGACTCCCCATCCTTCATCTTCCACGCCCTGCTCCTACTGCTGTTCCTTTTTCATCGTCCTCCTTCCTCCAGCTGCCCTTCTCTCCCCCATCCTCCTTTTCTTCCCTTTTCCCCCTCGCCCTGTTTCCTCGCCGTCGTCGTCGCCATCGTCGTCGCCGTAGTCCTGCGAAGGCCCCTGTGCATATACATATATACGCACATATGTACATACATTTACATCTATGTATACACATGTACAAACATACATCTATATGGGTATGCATGTATATATACATATATTCGTACACATATATATACATATGTACAACTACATACATATGTAAACAACCAATCGACACATAAATATATGTGTAGCCATATATATATGTGTGTGTGTGCTTATATGGACAGTATTGCCATATCCACAGTTCCACACATAATGATACACAAGTATGCCGCTACAAAGGTGTACATATATATATATATACACACGTATCTGTATACATATATGTTTGTGTGTATATATACACACATATATATATATATATATATGTTTATATATATATATACGCATAACAATATATCAATAGGCGATGGCGTATCCCCCCCCCCCCCACACACACACACACCTGCTGAAATCGATGGTGGCTTGAGACAACGAAATTGACGATGTTGGATGATGTCAGCCAAAACAATGCTCCCCACCCCGTCTAGACCGCCGCGGCTGCTAGTCAGAGCAGCCTGTTCTGCCACGGGCCCCCGTTGGCATACGAGAGGCCCTTGGACGTGCTCTCAACGGTGTCGCCCACGTTCACGTAGAACACGTACTCCTCCATCTCCAGCGCGTCCAGCTGCAACTGGCCGCAGCGCTGGCGGTTCCACCCTTTCGGCCGAGGGTTTTCAGACTCGGCGTCGTTGGCGTGGAAGCCAGTGGCGGGGTCGCGGTAGTCCTCCTCGTGAACGACGGGCGGGGCGCTCTTGTAGCCCAGAGCCTTCGCGGCAGCGGCGGCGGGCGCCCAGCCGTCGTGGACCAGGAAAGTGCCCTTCTCCGCCTTCTCCTCCAACGTGGCCTTGATCTCCCCCAGTCCACGCGGCGCGCCGTCTTGCGCATCTGCCGCCCGCGGAAGAAGTCGATCGGCAATCATGTTGTTCTTCTTCTCCTCGTGCGCGCGCGGTCTTCCCGAGCCCGGCGCGGGTCGCCAGCCGCAGCCACCGCCCAGCATTCTTCAGGTTTGCCGCGGGCTTCTTCGCCACCCTCGCAGCCGCCTTCCTCGTGGCTGGCGCCCGCTTCGCGGTGCCCTTCCTCGTCTTCAAGTCATTCGAATCGCGCTTCGTTGGCTCCTGGTTGCGGTATATCGCGCGCGCAGGCTGCCTCTTCAGGGCGCCCTTCACCACGAGCTTGCGAGTGGCGCGTTGGGTCCTGCGGGGCGCTTGGCGGCGCTGCCTGGCGCCCCGCTTTGATGTGCCCTTAGATTCGACGGTTCACCCGTCCTCCTTGCGCACGCCGATGACGGTCTCGTCGGCGACCGCCGTCTGATTCGGCCCGCCGATCTCGCGGGCGCCCAGGGAGACCGCGCCCTTCCCCAGCGTCTCCTGGTAGAGCCTCCGCCATGCCAGGAGCGCGTCCTTGGTGTTGCCCCCGTAGCCTGCCTCGATCTCAGCTTCGATGTCCTTGCAGGGCCGCCCTGGGCGGATCAAGTTCACGAAAGGCAAGAACGGCATCCGCGAGTTCACATGCGCGCCCTCGAGCCAGCCCTCGGAATTGCACTGCGCACCCATGTGCTTGTGCCCAACCTTGGCGCAGGTCCAACCGTAAGTGGCCCACCCGCGGTTCACGCGGCACTCCAACTTGGCGGGGCCAAAGCACTGGGGGCACTTGTCGCCCGCGCGCCGCGCCGAAACGCATGGATACAGCAGCGGCTCTGATAGTCAGCGTGTCGGGGGTCCCCTTGGACATGATGAGCGGCTTTTTGACGATGTGCTCAACGAAGGCAGTGCGCGAGGAGAGCCACCTTGGAACGCCATGGGCTGCAAGGGGGGCCGACCTCGGCATTGCTCGGGGGCGCGTGCTGCACGGCGAGCTTCGCTGGCGCGGGCGACGAGACCTCGAACCAGAGCGGAAGCTACGCAGCAATGCCGGCCTCGCCGAACACTGGCGGCCAGAACGCATGTTTCAGTCGGTCGGAAGAGCGAGAGAAAGCGCTGAAACAAACATATGGTTACAAGCCTGTGCCTCCAATTCATCTGGGACACAACGGCGCGCGCAACCTCGGCTGCGCGCGCCGCGTCCGTGTCCGAGCTGGGAGCGCCTTCGCTGCCAGAGGACCCACGGGTCGTTCGCTCAGGCGGCCCCGTCGGGGGGCGCCGCCGACGACCCCGAGGCCCGCCGCTCGTCCTGCTCAATCATGCGCCCGAGCTCGGCCTCCAGGTCATCGTCGTCGTCGATGGCGATCGACTCCCCGTGGGCCGACGCGACGATGGAAGCGAATATCGCCTTTTGCTCATCGGCGTCAATGTGGGAGAGCAGGGCACCGCATCCCATCATGAGTTTCCTCGATTTCTTCACTGGCGGTGGCGATGACAAGTCCTCGAAGGGGCCGCGGTGCACCTTGGCGGGGCTCTTGAACATTGCGACCTGCTCGTCGTGGTCCTCCTTTGCCACGTCCCCGCAGCGCCCCGCGATGGGGGGCTGCGCGACGCGATGACACGCATCAGCCTGAAGATTGTACCGATGACGATGCTGATGACGAGTCTCACTCTCGAGGTGCTGTCGATGACAATGGTGGTGACGAGCATGTGAACCATCCTCCTCCCACCTTCCTTCCTCCCTTCCTTCCTCCCTCATTGGAATGTAATGCAATGCGATTGACATGCAATCCGATTGCGGCACAACGCGATTGCAATGCAATGGAATGCAATGCTAAGGAGGGAGGAAGGAGGAGGTGTGAGGAGGGGGGGAGAGGGATGAGGGGAGGGGGAGTGAAATGGAGGAGGGGGAAGGGGAGGGATGATGGAGGAGAAGTGGAAGGGATGAGGGGAGGGTGAATGGAAGGAGGGACGGGGAAGGATGAGGGGGGACGAGGGAGGGGGAGGGACGAGGGAGGATGGGGGAGGGGGGGGGGGGGGGGATGCGAGGAAGGAGGGAGGGGGAGGAGGAGTGGAAGGGTGGAGGGGAGGGGGGCGGACAAATAGAAAAAACAAAAAAAAACTGATTTCGGGAAAACTTCTGAGGGAGGGATGCTCGAGTTTGTCCGAAATCATGTCTTTTGTTGTTCTTATTCGTAGGGTTTTGCTTCATTCCGCCCCCGATGAGGGAATCTGATTGGGAAGAAGAGAGGGAGAAGGAGGAGGAGAAGGAGGAGTGGGAAGAGGAGGAAGGAGCGGAGAAGAAGTGTCGATGCCCTCGAAGCCGTTTCAAAGACGTTGAACAAAAACAAAAAACGAATATTGATTTCAGCAGGGGGGAGTAGCCAGGACCCATCTACATATATTTGGGTACATACATATTTATACCCACATAGATGCAGCAATTTATGTGTGTATACATGTCAACATGGATATACATACGTTGTTCTCAGCGGAGCCGGGTCATATTCCGTGCCCACCGGTGTGACTGACAGACTGACTGACTGAAAAACTGACTGACTGACTGACTGAACGTCAGGAGAGCACTTCCGACAACAAAATTCAAACCGCCCACGCAACCGCAACTGGGCGACACATTTCAATTTGCCCGCGCGCGCAACCGCAACCGCAACTATGCGACACATTTCAACCCGCCCGCGCGCGCAACCGCAAATGCAATCGGGCGACACATTTCAACCCGCCCGCGCGCGCAACCGCAACCGCAACTGGGCGACACATTTCAACCCGCCCGCGCAACCGCAACCGCAACCGCAACTGGGCGACGCATTTTAACCCGCCCGCGCGCCCAACCGCAACGCAACTGGCCGACGCATTTCAACCTGCCCGCGCGCGCAACCGCAGCCGCAACCGGGCGACGCATTTCAACCCGCCCGCGCATTCGCAACCGCAGCTGCAACAAAACGACACATTTCAACCCGCCCGCGCAACCGCAACCGCAACCGCAATCGGGCAACACATTTCAACCCGCCCACGCGCGTAACCGCAACCAAAACTGGGCGACACATTTCAACCCGCCCGCGCGCGCAGCCGCAACCGCAACTGGGCGACGCATTTCAACCAGCCCGGACAACCGCAACCGGAACCGCAACTGAGCGACACATGTCAACCTGCCCGCGCAGACGCAATCTGAACCGCAACCGAGCGACACATTTCAACCCGCCCGCGCGCGCAACCGCAACCGCATGTATGCGACACATTTCAACCCGCGCACGCAACCGCAACCGCAACCGCAACCGCAACTGGGCGACACATTTCAACCCGCCCGGCAACCGCAACCGCAACCGCAATCGGGCGACACATTTCAACCCGCTCGCGCAACCGCAACCGCAACCGCAACTGGGCGACATTTTTCAACCTGCCCGCGTAACCGCAACCGCAACCGCAACCGCAACCAAGCGAAACATTTCAACCCGCCCGCGCGCGCAACCGCAACTGCAACCGGGCGACACATTTCAATCCGCCCGCGCAACCGCAACCGCAACCGCAACTGGGCGACACATTTCAACCTGCCCGCGTAACCGCAACCGCAACCGCAACCGGGCGACACATTTCAACCCGTCCGCGCGCGCAATCGCAACCGCAACCAGGCGATACATTTCAACCCACCCGTGCAACCGCAACCGCAGCCGCAACCGCAACTGGGAGACACATTTCAAGCCAGCCGCGAAACCGCAACAGCAACCGAGCGGCAAAATTCAACGCGCCCGCACACCGCAACCGTAACCTCAACTGGGCGACACATTTCAACCTGTCCCCGCAACCGCAACCGTAACCCAGCCGCGCAACCGCAACCACAACCGAACGACGCACTTCAACCCGCTCGCGCAACCGCAATCGCAACCGCAACCAGGCGACACATTTTAATTCCCCCGCGCGCGCAACCGTAACCGCAACGGGGCGACAAATTCCACCTCGGGTACACACATACATCATGGGTCACCTCGCCCTCGTGTGCACATTCTCTTTTCGGTGTCCGCTCACCTGCGGTCCTCCTGCAGAGGATCTGAGGAGGAAGGAGGGTGGGATGGAGGAGGGAGGGAGGAGGGAGGAGGGAAGAGGGAGGGAGGGATGGGGGGAGCAGGGAGGGGTGGAGGGAGGGAGGAGGGAAGAGGGAGGGAGGAGGCAGGGAGGGGAGGAGGGAGGAAGGAGGGAGGGAGGGAGGACCACGAGGAAGAGGAGGAGGAGGAGGAGGAGGAGGAGGAGGAGTTTTTTTTTCTTTTCCCCCCAGGGGCCATCAAGCCGATCCCTCGGGCCCGCCAGAGGAGAGGGAGGAGGAGGAGGCGAACGCCGCGAGGCCGACGACCGCCTCGCACCGGGAGCCCTTTAGGGGGGGCCAATCCCGCCGCGAAGTTGAAGAACAGCGAGTACTTGGGACGAGAAGCGCAGCGTGTCCCCCACGAAGCACCGCAGGAGGCCAACCGACAACGAGTTGCCCACGGAGACGAGGCCCAGGGGCCTGCAATGGCAGACCAGGCCACACCCTGGGAATAAGAGACACTAGCCCTCCTCCGCGGATAGAGCTCCCGATGAACCAAACTCCTGGCGACAAGCAACGGCACGGGCCCGCTGCGAAGCAACGCTCCAGTATGAGTTCGTCGGGTTGTCGTCCGCAACACTCGGCCACAGCCAATGAGGGTACTCCGCCCATTCATCCAGGTCCGCCTCACGTGGCGAATACACTTCGAAGTCCACTCGCCGCCGATGAAGCGGGGACCGACACTCGCGAAAGCGCTCGATCGGGATCCGTGTGTGCTTCAGCCAGAGGTGCCCATCGTCATCGTCGCGGAAATCAGGAAGGTCCAGCGAGGTCGGGCGAGGCCGAGGGCGAGGACCAGAATCAACCACCGAGCGCGAGCGCCCAAAAAGAGCCGTCAACTCCGTCATTGTCTGCTCAATGGTGTGCTGTAGCTCAGCGAACTGGCTCTTCACCACAGCGGGGACCTCAGCAGGCTGCCCACGAGGAGGATCAGGAGCAGGACGAGGAACAGAGTCGACAGGAAGATCTGCCAGACTAGCCATGCCCTGAGGAGCATCAAGAATGTCGCCATGCTCATACATCATCAAATCTACAATGTCGCTCTGGGTCTCGCTCGGCGTCAGCACGTCATCCGCACGGACTGCGGCATCAGGGCCGCCACGAAGTTGAGCACCAGTACCCTCTCGAAGACCATCCGCGTCTCCAAGTAGTTCAGAATCCAGGCCTCCATGAGCAGAAGCGCTGCCAGCACTATGAACACCAGCTTCAGGAACGGCCTTCCCATGATGATAGTCAAGCTCCTGTAAAATGACGTCCACTACCGCCAGGCGGCATCTTGAACTCAGGCGCATCTCGGTTCCAAACAAACGCAGGAAAGTGAGGAACGTCAGGTAGGCAAGGGAGGGGATCGCCACCATCTGCACATCGACGAGGTCGTTTCGCAGTGCCATAGAGTTGCCATGCACCAGCACAACCTCCACTCCATGGGTCGCTACCTCCAGGACCATGCCAAGGGTCAGGTAGGTCATGCTCTGCGCGATGGCGATGGCCATGCCCACCTCCGCCACCAGGGTCATCGCCACCAGCCCCGTCATCGTCGTCATCATCTGGCCCAAGAGGGGGGGCGGCCGCTGGGGAAGAGAGCCATAACCCGATCTCCTGGCGCCCGTCGGAGTGGCGATGCCCTCGGTCGACCGCCACGTGCGTGCGCAGGAGGCCCTCGACGCAGAGGAGGATGCTCAGCAGCACGTCCCGATTGTTGTCGCTGATGGCAGGGCCCGCTGGGTCCAGGATGATCTTGACCTTGGAGCGCCCATGCACCGAGGCCGAGCCGACCGTGATGTGGGTGCACACCCCCTGGAGGATGTGCCGCCGAACCCACTGGAGCCGCCCTGCCACCACCATCGCCGCGCGGGAGGGGGAGGAGGAGGAGGAGGAGGAGGAGCAGGTGCTCCCTAGAAGCTGCCAGGCCAGGCAGGTGCCTGAGCAAAAGCAGCTAGAGGAGGAGGAGGAGGAGGAGGAGGAGGAGGAGGAGGAGGAGGAGGAGGAGGAGGAGGGAGAGCAAGAGCAGGACGAGAGAGAGCGGGAAGAGGATGGGCAGGATGACCAGGAGGAGGAGGACGACGACGACAATGAGGAGGGAGATGCAGCGGTGGTCGTGTTCCAGGGGGTTGTAGGAGCAGGCGCCGATGGAGGAGAGGACCCGATGGTTCGATGGGAAGATGGAGGGCCAGGAGGTTGCGAAGGAGGAGGGGGAGGCCGATGATGAGGAGGGGGAGAAGGAGGAGGAGGAGGAGGAGGAGGAGGAGGAGGAGGAGGAGGAGGAGGAGGAGGAGGAGGAGGAGGAGGAGGAGGAGGAGGAGGACGAGGACGCGGCTCTCCGCCGGGACATTGCAGCGGTGAATCCCCATTCCACGCTGCTGCCTCTGATTAAATATGCCTCCCCCGCGCCCCCGCTAAGCCTTGGCCCCCGTGCACATGTTGAACTCCTCCAAGCGAGGGCCCCACAGGTCGTCCTGCAAGGGCCGCGCCGGCCAAACTGGGGACAGAGGGGAAGCGAGGGGAGGAGGGGAGGAGGGAATGGGGGGGTCAGGGATCACTGACAACCTTCCAGCGTCCTGCAAGGGCCCAAGGGCCGCGCCGGTCAAACTGGGGACAGAAGGGGAGTGAGGGGAGGGCAGGAGAGGATGGGAGGGGGGTCATGGATCACTGACCAAACTTCCAGCGTCCTGCAAGGGCCGCGACGGCAAAACTTGGGACAGTGGGGGAGCGAGGCGAGAAGGGGAGGAGGGGATGGGGGGGGGGGGTCAGGGATCACTGACCGAACTGCCGGGTCTGCGAACGGGTCGCCATCGGGACACCAGTTGCTGCTCGGTGCGCGCCCCAACTCGCAGCCTGTTTCTGGGGGGCACGAGCAACTAGCAAGGGCCCGCCCTGGCTAGCAACCCTTCGGGAGTCGGGGGGAGGAGGGGGGGCAAGTAGGCCAGCGAGCGTCCTCCTCCTCCTCCTCCTCCTCCTCCTCCTCCTCCTCCCTCCTCCTCCCTCTTCCTCCTCCTCCTCCTCCTCCTCCTCCTCCTCCTCCTCCTGCTCCTCCTCCTCCTCCTCCTCCTCCTCCTCCTCCTCCTCCTCCTCCTCCTCCTCCTCCCCCTCCCCCTCCCGCTCTCCCTCCCTCCTCTTCTGCCTCCTCCTCCTCCTCCTCCTCCTCGCCTTCATCTGCTGCATGGTGCGCGGCGCTTACGGCACCACCCTTGGGCCAGGCCTGCCTGGGAAAGGCGAGCAGGAAAAGCCGAGAGGCGCTCGCCCGCATCAAGATGGGCGTCTACCCAGGCCGTGCGGGCCCACCTCAGGCAGCGAAGAAAGCTCTGGAGGTCGCCACAGTGGCAGATAGCATCTGCAGGAGCCCCGCCGTTTCCTACAGAGCAGATGCTCGCCAACGACCTTCGGGTGCCGATCAAGGCGACGACGACGAGAACGAGCAGGTCCACGCCCCCTTCCCGGATTACCTGGGCGCGCTGGAAGCGGAGGCCACCGCGGCCGCGGCGCCGCCCCGCGCCCCGAGCTCCGCGGCCCCCCGCGGGCGGGTAGAGCGCCGCAGACGGGGCGCTAGGAGGAGAGAGCCCCCTGCGGGAGCAGCGCCGCTGCCCCCAAGCGGCGGGCTTCCCGCGAGCGCGGGCGCTGGGCCGCGGCCCCCGCGCAGCGAGCTGGAGGATGCCGAGAGGGAGCGGCGCACCCTGGCCCTGCCGCGGGCCCCGCGGCACCCACCGTGGCTCGCCGCCAGCCTTCAAAGCCGAGCCCGCCGTGCAGGCCGCGGCCCCGCGCGAGGTGCTGCCCCTCTAGCGGCCGCGGGCGCCGGCGCGGGCCGCGGGCGCGCGGCCTGCCTTCAGAGGGGCTGTGCCCGCGGCTGCGGCGAGCGGGAGTTGCCGCGCGAGCTCCTCGCTCGCGCGCAGCGGGCCCCGCACGCGGCCCCGAGAGGGCAGCCCGCCGCAGCTCCGTCGGGGGCCCGCCCGCGCGAAGGCCGCCTAGGCTGCCGCGCGACGGGCGTGACCCGCACTCCTCCGGGGGCTTCCCCTCACCCTCATCCTGGTGCCAGCGCCACCTAACGCGGGACACTGTCACTTGGAATCGACGCATGGGCGTTGTCGTAGTGGAGGGTTCAACTCCCTCGCAGCATTGGTTCCATGAGCAGGTGAGGCACACGTTTGTCCTCCTGGGTCCGCGTAGCTGGCCCGCAGCAGTAGGGCCGGTGCAGCGGGGTTCGCAGTATCAGGACCAGTATCGTCTCCAAGGTGTGAGTTTCGTTCACCCCAGCACCACCTGAGGCGGTACAGCACCTCGGGGAAGGTGGCCGCAAGTGAGCTGGCGTCAAGCTCTTGTCCTATCCCAGCGCACCTTTTCGTCTTGGTGCACCCTTCGGGGACGACTACCGTTGTCGTTTGCACATGCTCCTACATGCTCCTCCCCCTCCCCTCCTCCTCCTCCCCTAGTCCTCCCCCTCGTCCTCCTTATTCTTCCTCCTCCTCCTCCTCCTCCTCCTACTTCTCCTTCATCCCTCCTCCTCCTCCTCCTCCTCCTAGTCCTCCCACCCCTCCCCATCATCTCACCACTATTCCCCCCCTCCTCCTCGTCCGGCTCCTCTTCCACCTCCTCCCCCTCCTCCTCCCTCTCCTCCTGCTCCTCCCTCGCTCCCTTCTAAGCAACTCCTCCCTGTCACACCCCGAGGCCGGTCGAAGCGGCGGGCTGGGCATCTCGCCCGAGACTTCCTCACCGTGTGCGATCCCGAAGCTCAGCAGTTGCAGCAGTTCCACGGATGGAGGGCGGGCCGCTTCCCAAAAATGTGGCTCTCGCCGTGGCGCCGCAGGGCATTTGTCTCATCAGCTGTCTGCAGCAGAAGTTTCGCTACTGGCGGGCGGGCGGTTCTCAAAGCGTGGCCTTCGCCTTAGCGCCGCGCACAGTCGTTTCAAACATTTGCACGAGTTCCACGGATGGGGGGCGGATCGTTTTCAGAATGCGGCTCTCACCTTTGCGCCGCGCACATTTGGTTTCAAACATTTGCAGCAGTTCCAAGGATTCTCATGGTGAATGTTCCAAATATGGTGTTTTGGCGCGATGTCGGAATGTCAGGGCGCGACAGTTAGGTTGATTCGCGGCGTTGAAATCCCAGGAATGGTGTTCCGACGCGATCAGGATCGTCATGAGGCAACAGCAACGCTTAATTCGCAGCGTTGGAGTTCCAGGAACGGCGTTCTGGCACAATTCCAGACTTCGAACTTCTGTCTTCCAACGGAGCACTTCCTTCAGTGGAAACGAACCCTTGCATGGGGCTATGAAGAGGTTGGACGGAGGACCTGCTGCAATATCATTCATGAGTCTTTAGCTTACACGGGTCCTCCTCCTCCTCCAGCTCCTCGTCCTCGTCCTCCTCCTCCTCCTCCTCTCCTCCTCCTCCTCCTCCTCCTCCAGCTCCTCGTCGTCCTCCTCCTCCTCCTCCTCCTCCTCCTCTTCCTCATCATCATCGCCATCATCATCATCATTATCATCATCATCATCATCATCATCATCATCATCATCATCATCATCATCATCAGCATCAGCATCAGCATCATCATCATCATCATCAGCAGCATCATCAGCATCATCATCAGCATCAGCATCATCATCATCATCATCATCATCATCAGCATCACCATCATCATCATCATCATCATCATCATCATCATCATCATCATCAGCATCATCATTATCATCATCATCACCATCAATATTGGTCCTCTTCTTCCTCGTTCCCCATCGTTTCCTGCTGCTGCTGCTCCTCGTCCTAACCGTCCTCCTCCTCCTCTTCTTCCTCCTCTGCATGATGCTTCCGCATGGCAGAGGCAGAGTTTCGAGAGAATGGTCACATGAAAGAACACCTTCGTGGAAGAGACAGTACTCAATAAACGTGAACTTCGAACAGCCCTCTCCACATGCTCGTTCGTTTCTGCGGCGGTCTGAACAAAAAACACTCGTTTCCAAGCGTGCTCGTCACTGTCTGTGATAAGTTGGTAACAGCCCTTGCGCCTGCCTGCGATTGCCAACCAGGAGGATATTCGGCATCCCACCTCTTCTCCTCCTCCTCCTCCTCCTCCTCCTTCTCCTCCTCCTCCTGCTCCTCCTCGTCCTGCTCCTGCTCCTCCTCCTCCTCTTCCTCCTCCTCCTCCTGCTAGTCCCTCATCCGTTTCCTCTTCCCCTTCCTGGTTCTCCCCCTCTTCTCCTTCTTCTTCTGCGCCAGCTCCTTTTCCTGATACTTAACTCCTCCTTGTCGCACCAACAGAGATGTCCGTGGGCCGGGCGAGGCGTTCCGTCCTAGATCCCCTGGCAATTGATCATCCCGAAACTTCGAAAACCCAGCATCTAGATTGATGGGGGGGGTCCTTTTCAACATGTAGCTCTCGCCTTAGCGCCGCGCGCACTCGTTTCTTATCTTGCAACAAAAGCGTGCACGGATGGAGGCCAGGGCCTTTTCAACATGGTCCTCTCGCCTTAGCGCCGTATGCATTCGCCTTCACGCAACAATTTTCCATGCAGCACAGACCCATCATGCGTTTCCACGCCTCAGCCAGCACAGCGAAAGGATACGCATTGCCACTGCAAAATGCCCCCACGCACGAGAGAGCTAGGCAATCCTGACGCCGATGGTTCCTCTCGAAGCGCGCCGCCGAGGATGCGTGCAACAGGAGGGAGGAGCAAAGCGTAGGAGGACGCGGGCCGGGAAAAAAGACCACGGTGTTGTGGGCGGGAGCCCATGGCCCAACCGGCCGTGTATATAACCCACACAATGGCAGTCAGGAGGGGGAGCAGGAGCAGGAGGAGGAGGAACAACGAGAGAATCGACAGAGGAAAGAAGGCAGCAAGCTAATGAAATACAGAACTCGCGCGTGCGAAGCCCGACCTCCACGACCAATGCCGACATAAGCGCACGCACCAGGATCCCACGCGAGTCGAAAACAGAGAAACCTGAGCAAAGCCTCGAGCCTAGGCAGAGGGGCTGCGCCCAGTGAGCGAGCGCACAGTGCAGCAGGCACGTGACGAAGGCCAAACATTGGGTGCACGCGCGCGCCAAGATGATGCAAATCTGACTGGAGGGCACGGCGGTGCACTGCAAGGAGTCGATGCTCCGCCGCGGCTGAGGGGCGAGCCTGCGCCAATAAAGCGGCCCAGGGTCGGCTAGCAGCGGCCGCAGAACACCTGCGCGCCTAGCCCGTGCATGCAGTGGCATCCCACCATCAAGTTGTGGCAGGAGGGAGGAGACAGGAGGGAGGGAGAGGAGCCAAAAAAGAACAGATGAGCGGGCCACGACGGTGCCCTGCATGGAAGCGCTGCTCCGCAATGGCTGGAGGGCGAACCTGCGCAGAAGAGCGGCCCAAGGACGGCCCACAACGGCCACCGAACACTTGCGCGCCATACCCGTGCAGGCGGTAGAAGCTGGTTCGTTTCCTAAATGAGGCTCTCGCATGGGACCTCCCCAACAACGAATACCACAATTGTAAGACGGTGTAACAGTTGCACGGGTGGAGGCTGGGTCGTTTTCAACATGGGGCTCTCGCCTTCAACTTCTCTTAACACTAACACCCCTGGTGTAGGGGTGTGCCATCGTTGCACGGATGACAAGCGGTTCCTTTTCAGGATGGGGCTCTCGCCTGAAACACATTGAAACTACGCAGCGGCTCCACATATAGAGAGCGGTTCCTTCTCAAAACGGAGCTGCGGCTGAGCTTTTCCTCGAACTTTGAAGACCCACAGTGCCGCGCACCGTATAGTTCAAAGGATGGAGAGCGGTTTCTTTCAACCCAGAGCTCCCGTCTGAATTGCGGGCCAATGGGACGGTCGTCTTTCGGGAGGGGGGGCGCTCCGCGCAGTGAAGACAAGTAGGGCGGAGGGCACTTGGGACGGGACGGTGTGTTGCAGCACGCGCTGATCCATAGTGTGCTTACCCTGGCACTCTTATTATCATCCTTCTCCTCCTCCTCCTCTTCCTCCTCCTCCTCCTCACCATCACCATCATCACCGTCAGCATCAGCATCAGCACCATTATCAGCATCATCATTAGCATCATCATCGTTATCATCGTCATCGGTCTCATCAGCATCATCATCATCATCATCATCATCAGCATCAGCATGATCATCATCATCATCATCATCAGCAGCATCATCAGCATCATCATCATCATCATCATCATCATCATCATCATCATCATCATCATCATCTTCATCATCGTCATCATCATCATCATCATCATCATCGTCAGCATCATCAACATCGTCCTCATCATCGTCATCATCAGAATCAGCATCATCATGATCATGATCATCGCCATCGTCATCGTCATCGTCATCGTCATCATCATCATCA
>CAUYUJ010021315.1:685000-719372 GCA_963575745.1 Prorocentrum cordatum
GGCGCTCGTCTCGCAGGGCCGCTGCAAGCAGAAGCGCCCGCGCAGGCTGCAAGTGCCTGGTCGTGCGCCGTGGTGCACCGACGGGCGTTCTACACGTCACCGCTCGAAGTGTGTCTCCTTGGCGTTGAGGAGATACGTTATCAAAGTGGCTGCCTGGGAGGCATGTGCCATGCTTTTCGTACGTGATGTGTAGTAAGGGCCAGTCCGTGCTGATCAAAGCGCTGAGGAGACATGCTCTCAGCGGCTGCCTGGGAAGCATGTAGCATGATTGTCGCACGTGCTGTGTAGTAAGGGGGCAATAAATGGTGGCCAAAACAGTCAGCAAGTTCGTCGACATGCGCAATTTCCGCAAGGGACCGTGAGCGGTTGGACATCGCGTGGTACTGTGGGCAGAGGAATGTGCTGGGGAACTCGAGCTGTATACATGTCGCCGCGCCGTTTGTTCTCGACGCGCCCGAATGGACGACGCTGAAACCACTGCAAACCCACGGCAAACCCTGCGCCCTGCGCCCCTGTAGACGAGGCCACCACCGCGGCAAACCCCACGGCAAGCGCCCATCGCGCCCGAGGCGCCCTCCCAAAGGCGGAAGGCCGCGCGTCGAAACAAACGGTGCGGCGACACATATCTGGTCACCCCGCTTCCCCTCCTTGTGCCTCTACTCCTCCCTGCCATCCCTGGACAAGGGAAGCAGGAGGTGCCAGGTGAGGAAAGATGGGAGCAACCATACCAATCATACTTTGCGTGTATGACGCACACGAAGGTCTGACTCCCCACCTCCCCCCGTATTAAAACGTATAGTAAGGATCCGCGATACGGATGCAAGGGCCTTGGACGCCCATGCCGAAGCTTTCCGAGCGGGTCTGGCCATCGAAAGTAGTTGAGAGTGGACCAGAGATGAGATGACCGAAGAGGCAAGGATGCAAGGGTACCCTTTGGAAATCGATACACTTACAATCGATGCTGACTGTATGACCCCACAACATGGCATGCCAGAGATATTCCTACATTGTAGAAATAGCCCTGGCATGTCATATTGTGGACGGTCACCGTGACTACTGTCACGAACCAGAAACACATCGGATTTCGTGATCTGGAGAACCTGGCGAGGACCCACAACTTACATACGCACAGGCCAAATTGGCAAAGCACCCCCTCAAACCAGACGCCCTCCGAACATCTCCCCCATACACCTTAAACACCTCCCCTACCCCCGTTCCCCGTCATCAACCCGAAATGACCTCCTCCAAAGACTCCCCCGCCCTCCCCCCCGCCCAAAACAAACGACATCCAAACACAGCTCCCAAACACGTTAAACACCGCCCCCAAGGACCCCCCCCCAAAAAAAAACGCCACTCAAACCCCCCGCAGTTCTTATGGTGAGGATGGGTGGGGCACGAGAGGACGGGAAGAAACGGGAAAAGACAGGAAGGGAAGTGAAGAAACGGGAAGGGACGGGAAAGGGGGCGGGGCCCGCGTAAGGCCCACCCCTGGGGTCTCGGGGGGAAGGGGCTCGAGGAGCCCTCGGGGGTGCCTCGGGAACAGGACGGCGCCTCGGGGGCGGCGTGTAAGGGGAGCTCGGGGGGGCCTCGGAGGGAAGGCTCGGGGGGAGGCTGGAGGCGGGGCCTCGGGGGCGGGCCCAGGGGCTGCCGGGGGGGGCCTCGGATGGGAAGGGACAGGAAGGGACGGGACGGGACAGGAAGGGGGTGGGGCTCGAGGGGATGGGAAGGAACGGGACGGGATGGCAAGGGGCGGGAAGTAAGAGGAAAGGGGCGGGGCCCTAGGGGATAGGAAGGAAGGGAAGGGACGGGAACTTAAGGGGGTGGGGCCCGAGGGGACTGGAAGGGGTGGGGCCCGAGGGAGCGGGAAGGGACGGCAAAGGACCCGGAAGGGCGTGGGGACCGAGTGGACGGGAAGGGGACGGGAAGGGCTGGACCCGAAACTTCACACTGTGGAGGCCTGTCATCCAGGACCCGCCCAGGCCCCCCTCCGAGGACCCCTCCCCAGCATCGCCCCGAAGCCTCCCCCCCCCCGAAACCCACCCGAGGCCACCCCCAAAAGCCCCCCTCCCGAGTTCCCTCCGAGGCCGCTCCCGCCCCCCCCCCCCCTCCCCCCCGAAGCCGGCCCGAGGCCCCCCCTCCCGGGCTCGGGGGGGCCTCGGCGGGGCCTCGGGGGGCCCAAGGGAAACCATAGGGAAGGGGGGCTCGGGGAGGGCCTCAGGGGGAAGGCTCGGGGGGGCTGGGGAAACGTCGTCGGGGGCTCGGGGGAGGAGGGCGGGAGCGGCCACGAGGGGGGCTCGGGGAGGGTCGGGAAAAGACGGGAAGGGGCGGAAACAAACGTGAGGGGATGGGCGAAGGGACGGGAAGGAACGGAAAGGCATGGGAAGGAACGGGAAGGGACTGGAAGGACGTGGGGCCGGAGGGGATGGGAAGGGACGGGAAGGGACAGGAAAGGACGGAAAGGGGGTGGGGCCCGAGGGGACGGGAAGGGACAGGAAGGGACGGGAAGGGAAAGGACGGGACGGGGCGGGAAGGGACGGGAAGATGGAAGCATGTTATCTGGGACCCGCCCCCGGCTCTCCCCCCGAGGCCCTCCCCGGGCACCCCCCGAGGCCCTCCCGAGGCCCCCCCGAGACCCCTCCCGCCTCCGAGGCCCACCAGAGGCTCGCCCTGGGCTCCCCGCCGAGACCCCCCCGAGGCCTCCCCCGGCTCCCATCCGGGCCCTTCCCCCGAACCCGCTCCGAGGCCGTCCCCGGCCTTGCCCCCGGCGCCTCCCCGAGGCTACGAGGGGGAGGCCCGAGGGGGTGGGGCCGAGGGGAAGGGAACGGAAGGGGACGGGAAGGGACGGGAAGGGCCCGAGGGAACGGGAAGGGACGGGAAGGAGGCGGGGCCCGAGGGGACGGGAAGGGCTGTTCGGGGCAGTGTCCCTCCCATCGTTGCCTCTCCACGGAACTCCAGACCAGACCCCAGGCCTCCGGCGCGTTGACAAACGACATGCGGAGGCGTTCCGCCGCGGTCGGCCTCGGGGGGCCGCTCGCCAGGCCCCGGGGACCGCCACATGCAGCCAAAGACGGTACGCGGGCATGCGCAGAACAGGAGGGGCCGCGCGCTCTCAACAGAGCGCCCTCCACAGAGCACGCGGGCACTTACTTGACCCACGACATTGGCTGGCGGCGGCGGCGGCGGCGGCGAGCCGGCGCTGCGCCCATTCGGTTGCGGGTCGGGTCGCAGGTGGGGTTGCGGGCGGGCGAACGGCGTGTGGCATGTGGGCCGTGGGGTGGTCCCCTTATCCTCGTCCCTCAGCGTCGTCGTCGTCGTCCGAGTTGTCCTCGCCGGCGTCCTGCCCCACCTCACCGTCGTACCGCTGTGCGTGGCTGGGCGTGCACGCGAGTGTGAGCTGGAGGGTCGTTCGGGGTGGTGTTCAAGGTGGCTGAAGTGTTTGAAGGGGGGCATCTAAGAGAGGTGTTTTGGAGGGAGATGTTTTTCCCCAAACAGCTTGCTGAACGGGGTGCTGTTGTGATGGAAGCGAACTGCGGCCGAAGGAAGTGGAAGCAGAGACATCCTCACAAAAATTTGATGCTCCGGGCCGTTTCGCTTGAGACATCCTCACAACTCTCGTTTCTGAGCTGGCCGGGATTGGCCGTTTCGCATGAGACATCCTCGAAAAGTTGCGCTCCAGGACGCCGCACGAGAAGTGGTCCAGGCCGTTTCGCTTGAGACATCCTCGAAACTCTGAGCCCCGAGGTGCCGTGCGAGAGGTGGTCCGGGCCGTTTCGCCTGAGACATCCTCGAAACTCTGAGCTCTGAGATGCCCTGCGCGAGGTGGTCTGGCCCGTTTCGCCTGAGACATCCTCGAAACTCTGGCCTCGGAGATGCCGCGCGAGAGGTGGTCCGGCCCGTTTCGCCTGAGACATCCTCGAACTTCTGAGCTCTGAGATGCCCTGCGCGAGGTGGTCTGGCCCGTCTCGCCTGAGACATCCTCGCATCTCTGAGCTTTGAGATGCCGTGCGCAAGGTGGTCCGGCCTGTTTCGCACAAGACATTCTCGCAACTCTGAGCTCCCAGATGCCGCGCAAGAGGTGGTCCAGCCTAGGGCCCAGAAGACCACATGTTACATATCCTCCCTGGAACCCTGGGAGCCCGCCTGAGACATCCTCGAATTTCTGAGCTCTGAGATGCCCTGCGCGAGGTGGTCCGGCCCGTCTCGCCTGAGACATCCTCGCAACTCTGAGCTCTGAGATGCCGTGCGCAGGGTGGTCCGGCCCGTTTCGCACAAGACATTCTCGCAACTCTGAGCTCCCAAATGCCGCGCAAGAGGTGGTCCAGCCTGGGGGCCCAGAAGACCACATGTTACATATCCTCCCTGGGACCCTGGGAGCCCCAGGAGGCCCCAGAGAGCTCCAGAAGGCCGCAGGACGCCCAGGACAGGCCCCAGGGGTCCCCAGGAGATTCCCAGGAGGCTCCCAGGAGGCCCCAGGAGGCCCCCTATCAGAACGTGTCAAGGTAATACACATTGTGCCCCCCCCCTCCATTTTGAGGAGCCCAAACGGCCACATGTTAGATATTCCCCCCTGGGAGCCCCAAGAGGCTTCAGGAAGCCCCAGGTGGGGTCCAGGAGGTCACAGGAGGCCCAGGAGGAAGCCCCAGGAGGTCACCAGGAGGCCCCAGGAGGCCCCCGCAACTCGGAGCTCTGGGACGCCGCGCTCGAGGTGGTCCGGCCCGTTTCGCCTGAGACTTCCTCGCAGCACGTTTCGCCCGAGACACCGGCCCGTTTCTCCGGAGACATCCTTGCAACTCTGAGCTCTGAGATGCCGTGCGCAAGTTGGTCCGGCCCGTTTCGCACAAGACATTCTCGCGACTCTGAGCTCCCAGATGCCGCGCAAGAGGTGGTCCAGCCTGGGGGCCCAGAAGACCACATGTTACATATCCCCCCTGGGACCCTGGGAGCCCCAGAGAGCTTCAGGAGGCCGCAGGACGCCCAGGACAGGCCCCAGGGGGGAGCATGAGATTCCCAGGAGGCTCCTAGAAGGCCCCAGGAGGCCCCCTATCAAAACGTGTCAAGTGAATACGTATCCGGTGTCGATTCGTTGATTCTTCTTGCTCTTCATTTTGCCCCGACGACCACATTTTAGATATCCCCCTGGGAGCCCCAAGAGGCTTCAGGAAGCCCCAGGTGGGGTCCAGGAGGCCACAGGAGGCCCAGGAGGAAGCCCCAGGAGGTCACCAGGAGGTCCCAGGAGGCCCCAGGAGGCCCCCGCAACTCGGAGCTCTGAGACGCCGCGCTCGAGGTGGTCCGGCTCGTTTCGCCTGAGACTTCCTCGCAGCACGTTTCGCCCGAGACACCGGCCCGTTCCGCCTGAGACATCCTTGCAACTCTGAGCTCTGAGATGCCGTGCGCAAGTTGGTCCGGCCCGTTTCGCACAAGACATTCTCGCAACTCTAAGCTCTCAGATGCTGCGCAAGAGGTGGTCCAGCCTGGGGGCCCAGAAGACCACATGTTACACATCCCCCCTGGGACCCTGGGAGCCCCAGGAGGCCCCAGAGAGCTTCAGGAGGCCGCAGGACGCCCAGGAGGCCCCAGGGGTCCGCAGGAGATTCCCAGGAGGCCCAGGAGGCCTCCTATCAGAACGTGTCAAGTTATACATATCCGTTGTCGATTCGTTGATTTTTCCCATTTTGGGGGGCCCCGAAGGCCACATGTTAGATATCCCCCCCTGGGAGCCCCAAGAGGCTTCAGGAAGCCCCAGGTGGGGTCCAGGAGGCCACAGGAGGCCCAGGAGGAAGCCCCAGGAGGTCCACCAGGAGGTCCCAGGAGCCCCAGGAGGCCCCCGCAACTCGGAGCTCTGAGACGCCGCGCTCGAGGTGGTCCGGCCCGTTTCGCCTGAGACTTCCTCGCAGCACGTTTCGCCCGAGACATCGTCGCAACTCTGGGGTCCGAAATGCCGCGCGCGAGGTGGTCCAGCCCGTTACGCTGGAGACATCCTCGCAACTCTGGGCTCCGAGATGCCGTTCGAGATGAAGAGGAGGTGGAGGAGGAGGAGGCGGAGGAGGAGGAGGAGGAGGAGTAGGAGGAGGAGGAGGAGGCATGTTCAACATTGTGTGTGTGTGTGTGCGTGTCTCTGTGTGTGTGTGGGTGGGGGATGTGTGTGTGGATGTGTGTGTGTGTGTGGATGTGTGTGTGTGTGTGGATGTGTGGATGTGTGGATGTGTGGATGTGTGGATGTGTTGATGTGTGGATGTGTGGATGTGTGGATGTGTGTGTGTGTGGGTGCGTGTGTGTGTGTGTGTGTGTGTGTGTGCGTGTGCGTGTGTGTTCTTGTAGTTTTCTCACTTACAGTCCGTATGCACATAGCATGAAATACGAGTCTTAGTACCTGTTAAGTTCCTGTCCAAGGCCTGTTTTTCTTACGTTGCGATTGTGTAGGTTAAGATCTGGGGATAAGATCTTGGGGTAAAATCGCCGCCAGGAGCACTCAAGACATGTTTTGCTTTGCCGCTGTATCTAGGGCTCAGGCCGTCCCCCTTGCCACAGGGGCCGAGGAGCTAGCAGCAGTGCGCGTTCAAAGGAACCCCTCGAGCGCAGTCGGCCTGCCATGTTCAGAGATTGATCTGTCTCAGTGGTCTCGGCTGCTGAATTGGATATTCTCTTCACCATCGTGTGTCGACGTCATCCTGGAACGCTGGACGACCCAGCGCGCACCACCGACGTCTTACGTATTCCATACCTTGTTTTATCTTCTTCCATAATTGGCTTTGTCTTCCCTGGTGCCACCGTGGCACCAGGGAAGACAAAGCCAATTATGGCACGTGGCACTGCCACGTGCTGTATTGCGGCTATACCGTAAGCACCAGCAAGAGGACGAGCTTGGTTCCGTGTCCACCTTCTCTCTCGCCTACGTGCTGCTTTGTGGCTATACCGTGGGTGTCAGCGCGATTGGAGACACGGACATCCTCTTCTCCCTTTTTCTCGATTGAGATGTCTCTGCTTGGCAAGCATGCAGGCGCATACCGTGCTGTTCTTCAATCCCCTGTAGCACTTCCAGCATCAGGCCCCCTTGCCATCGAGGAGGCAACCCGTGCTCGTCTAGCTTGTCTGAGTCGACTCGGCGCCGAATTAGGTATTTACCCTGGAGTTCTGTTTCAACATAGGCCTGCAGATTTACCTTCGGAGGTGGTGGATTTCTGGGGCACCGTCTTCTGGAACCTTGTCGTCTCGGAGCCGTCCGTGGACTTCCTCCTGGCCCTCAAGGCACTCCAACGAGAGCTCCTTACGTTGGCCTCACGTTCAGGGACTCTTACACCACGTTCTTGGGAGCTTCTGGGAAGCGTGACTCTGGCCATCATGCTACTCAGTTTACGGTTTGGAGGACTCCGAGGTCGTAGGCAGGTTTGGTGGGCCCAGCGGGCTTGTGGACCCTTGGAGGCCCAATATCGGAAGGCGCTCATTCGTTCTGGGGAGGCTCAATTGTGTCATGTATTAGCCCTCAAAGACCTGATCCAGCTCCAAACATCTGGCATTTATGGGACGGGGCCCCCGCAAGGCCCAGAATCACATCACATTTATCAACTAGGTTATCGTGCACGCTATATTGGACAAGCTCGGGAACGCAGGAAGACAGGCTCCCTGGTTGGTTTTGTTGCTCGGTTTCGTGAACACGTTCGGGACTGGCATCTAACAAAAACAAAGGTACGGGCACCCCAACAGAGGAGATATTCTACACTTCTCGAGCGTGACGGATCGTCCCAGTTTTTCTGCCTACTGATTGCTCGTACCTGCACGGAGCGGGCTTTCTGTGTCGAGGCCGCCTACATCAATATTTACCGGCCTGAGGCGAATGATCTCCCTGATGTCCGCCGCGTCGGACACTCAGGAAAAGTTCGTGCACGGCCTCGACGACGGCGTAATGGCAGATTCGCTCTTTCTTCACGAAAATCGCTAGATCGCATCCAGGTCTCGGAGGATTTATGGCACGACCGCAGCTTGGAGAAGCATGCGGCCAAGTTTGTAGCCCGTCAGCAATATCTTGTCCAGCGTAGCCGTATTCAGACAGTATTACGATACCCATTCCAGTATGTCTACCAATATTATCAAAGTCAAGTATATGATCGAGACCGAACCCAAGGACCCCTGGACCCACACCTGCCAGGCTACACACCCCTGTTTCTGAAGCTCCTGTCCTGGAAACCTGAATACATCCAATGGGAACGAGCATCTTTGTTTCGCAAGTATCCTGAGGATTTCTACTTCCTGGTCTGGACCTTCTGTGCACTATTACCCCACTACCGTGACAAACTACGTGCGCGTGCATATGTATCTCAAAAGATAAGTACCCTTGGGCAGCATGTACCCCGTCTCACATACCTATTGGTACCTATCGTTGCATGGCGAAAAGACGTGTACAGGTGGATTCAGTCACTCCTGCGCGCAGAGGCTGTTATACGACCGCACTGGGTCTCTCTTGTACGGAGGTCGACCCACGTCGCCACGGCGACCCCTCGCCCTCTGAAGAGGCTATTAGTGAATGTACAGCGTGTCCTTTCTGCTTTCAAGATGTCTGATATTTCCAACCTGCCACGACAGGCCTTTGCTCAAGTATGTTCAGGCGCTGACGTTTCGAAGATCGAGCTTGGTGGACGAACTCCTGTTGAGCATGTTGGCCCAGAGGCCTTTCACAATTTATCTGAAGTATGTGGGAAGTGGCTCCGTGTGCATTCGTTATCGTTCACCAATCTCCGGGGTCTTCGGCATCTTGCAGAGACTAGGGCCGATCCGCAGTCCTCTGGTCAGATATTTGCCTCCCTCACTGCTGATGTACAGGCTGGCTTTAAAGAGGCAAAAGCGCAGGCGGCCGTGACTGTCGAGGATAAAGACCCCAGTGTGCTATGGATTATGGCTCCACTCTGTCTGTTGATACGTTGGTTGTACTTGATCGGTCGTGTACCCCATCGGTGGCGTATTAGTACCGCACCCGTCGATTCTGTTGTTCAATGGTATCGTACCCTCCTAGATTTCACGATCCCCAAACCCTTGTTCAAGAATCGCTCGGCATTTAGTGTTCGAAACGTTCCTTATGCATACCCGACAGTCAAGGCCAAGTGCTGGAGCGCGGACGGCCAGCACACATGCACGGACGAGTCTCACTCCTGTTTTCGCAACATCTGCAGTTTTTACCACATGCCAGGCCGACGAATTTATCGCAGAGTTGGCCGTTGCATTCAGTATCTGCTGACGTTTGTGACGCCAGGCTGGTCCGTTCGTGACATGAAGCAGGCACTGCCAATCCTTCAGGAAAGAGTAAAAGCACTTCGCCCCCCTCAGAGGCCACGTGGGAGCCCAAGGTTCTGCTGTCTTGGATGTGGGGTCTCTCTGGATCACCCAACCCTGGTGGTGGCCGATGCGGGACAGGCCTACGAGGACCTTTCGACAGAGGCTATATCAGAAGCAGTAGATGCGTTTTTTGCCGACCTGCCAAAAATAACAAAATGCCATACTGTGACGGTCACGGATAACGAACAAGGTTTCAGCACTTCCTGGGGAGGCAATTTCCGTGAGCCACATAGTGACCGCACCGTGTTTTCGTTTCGATCTTTAAGACGTGCTGTTCTGGGATTTCTTGGCATGAAGTTCTATCGTCTTGGGGGTCTCTGGCTGGAACAACTTCGCGGGATCCCTATTGGTGGGCCACTATCTGGGGTTATTTTGGAGTTGGTCTTGAGCCGCTATGAGAACACGTTCGACCACGCCTTTAAGTCACGCCGTAAGGATGTCGCCCCAGGACGATATGTCGATGATCTTTGCCTGATGTCGCGTACATGGTGTAGAAAATGTGTGTGTATGTGCCTGCAAGCTGTATATCGTGACGTTGTATGCTTTAAAGTGGACGAAAAACAACTTATACTTAACCATACAGTGATTCAGAAGTTCTTGGACGTCGAGATCCATTTTGGGTTTAGTACTTACTCTGTCTGTCCGTTGCATAAGAATGAACGCTACGCGTGGACCGGCCGTGATACAGATCTGGTAAAGCACTCTTTGCCCCCCTACACTGGTTCTGGGAATCGGATTACCCAAAAACAACATCGGGCTGAGCTTCGTGGTAGACTGACTAGGTGGCGCTCGCTCCATATCCCAAAGGCTCTGCTAGCATATCTGATGTGTGTCGACGTTATGGTGTATCTACGTCTTGGGTACCCGTTTTGGTTTATATATCGATTGTGGATTCCGCTCTTCGTTGGAACCGAAGGCCATGACCTTATAAGACTATGCTTATCCCTGGTGTACCACTCCTGTCCTAAGTTGACACGTGCTGTACCCCAACCCCTTGTGCTTCACCGTAACCACTGTGCTCGTGCTCAAGAGGCTCTTTTACGTGCTGTCTCCGTGCACCAGTCTCTGTGCACCTACTCCGAGGCTCCGCGTCGGTCGTCAGCCATGGGTGGCCAGGGCCACTACGGCGGCGGCAAGGGCCAGGGGAGCTACGGCAAGGGTTACGGCCAGGGGAACTTTGGCAACTCTTGGGGAAAAGGACGTGGCCAATGGCAGCCACGACAGGACGGGTTTGGCGCGATGGCCAACCAGTTCAACGACATGATGGGATCCTTGGCGGCGCTGGGACAGATGGCGAAAATCGGCTCCGCTCTTACGCACGCCCAGGGCTCTAGCACGGCATCCTCCCCGCAGAAAGAATCGAACACCCAGGGCATGCAGCTTGGCAGTGAGGACCTCGCCGAAGCTCTGACTGGCGTCATCACACGTGCTGAGGACAAGGGCGACACAAGATTGCAGAACACGGTGCGGAAGCTGAGCGAGTTTCTGAGCAGCCCCGCCCGCCAGTCCAACCAACCCCCCCCACAGCCGGTGACGATCAGCCAGGGCCCGCTCGGACCTGGGATCCTGCCACGTGGAACGGCTGAGGACTACGCGGCCGCCCAGGCCGCGGCGGTGGAAGAGTCTCCAGCCTTCAAAAAACTTCGAGCCGACGTCGACCTTCTCGCCATGGAACAGAAGCAGCATAAGACCGCCATTGCCAAGATCGAGAACACCACCCAGGAGACCAGCACCGACATGAAGAAGCTCCTTGGCTTGTTCAACGCTCGCTTTGCGAACGGTGGCAACCCTGCTGGCCCTGCACCTGGCGGCGACGGCCAGAACCAGGCCCTTTTCGCCCCGACGGTGACGGAGGCCATTCACGACAAAGCCATCGGATACGTTGGCATTTCGAGTACACGACGTGAAGCAGGTGACTGCCGTGGCAAGCTCCCAATGCCCTTCAAGACCTGGTGGGACACGATGGGAGCACTCAAAGGGGTGGGCCAGTGGAAGACGAAGCTCACCAATCTCGAGTGCCCAGGGGAGCAGCTCGGCGATGCGCTGACGAAGCAGGACGTTGGTAAGCTCTTATACCAGTACTTGCAGCAGGACGGTACGTGGGCCGAGGAGGAGATGCAGGAGTTCCCCATCAACTGAGATGACATTGCCTCCTCTACGTCCCAGTGGTGTGGTTTCTTCTCAGAGGTCTCGCCCACGTCTGTCTGGAAACTTGTACTGATCATGTGCGCAGTTTTTGCAGGATTTCAATTTTGCTTGGTCGTCCTCGGGGTTAGGACGCTCGTTCTCAACGGGGCGTCGAAGCTCCTCGAGGCCACCTTGAATTTCGTTTGCAGCAGTTGGCAACATTTCCTCATGTCCTTCCTGTGGGGCCAGGTTTGGTCTAGTCTTTCTTCTTTAGTTGCTGACCCAATGTTGGAGGACGCTGGGGACTATGGTGAGTGGGAGGAGCCACCCGCCACGCCCAATAAGTTCTCAACCAGCTTTGCGTCTTCTGTTGCATTCCCTGCTCTTGTCTTTCTCGTGCGCCGCTTCCGTGGCAACCGCATGTAGGTAAGTAAGAACTGCGCCGCGCACGTACACTCGCGAGCCCCCTGCCTTCTTTTGACGGGCTCGATACTGTGTATCCCGCCCTGAAATTTGTTGGGAGGCTTGTGTGTGTGTGCGTGTGCGTGTGTGTTCTTGTAGTTTTCTCACTTACAGTCCGTATGCACATAGCATGACATACGAGTCTTAGTACCTGTTAAGTTCCTGTCCAAGGCCTGTTTTTCTTACGTTGCGATTGTGTAGGTTAAGATCTGGGGGTAAGATCTTGGGGTAAAATCGCCGCCAGGAGCACTCAAGACATGTTTTGCTTTGCCGCTGTATCTAGGGCTCAGGCCGCCCCCCTTGCCACAGGGGCCGAGGAGCTAGCAGCAGTGCGCGTTCAAAGGAACCCCTCGAGCGCAGTCGGCCTGCCATGTTCAGAGATTGATCTGTCTCAGTGGTCTCGGCTGCTGAATTGGATATTCTCTTCACCATCGTGTGTGTGTGTGTGTGTGTGTGTGTGTGTGTGTGTGTGTGTGTGTGTGTGTGTGTGTGTGTGTGTGTGTGTGTGTGTGTGTGTGTGTGTGTGTGTGTGGGGGGGTCTTTGGGGGAGGTGTGTAAGGTGTTTTGGGGAGGTGATTGGAGGGTGTCGGTTTTGGGTGGTTGGGGGGGTGGGGGAGGTGATTCTGGTGCTCTGGGGAGGTGCTTGGAGGGTGTGCGTTGGGGGTGTGGGGGGTGGGGAGGTGTTTGAAAAAGGGTGGAGCTGTTTGAGGAGGGGCGAGACACGACGCCCGCCACACACAAAGTGAGGCTCGCACGACGGCAACTGCCGTGAGGGTTTGGGATACAAGGACCCTTGCAGAAGGAATCCACGGTCTTGAAGCCGGTGGAACTCTCCCTGTGGCTTGGCAGCGGATCTCACAACCGCCCTCCATCATCATGTGAAGCATACTCTCCGAGCACAACGAAAGAAAGGATCATCCCGCGACGGGCGGGCCCCCACGCAGCCACTCGTGGAGACGCGGGGCCGCGAAAGCGCTGCCGCTTGAAGCAAGCCAACAGGGCATACAGTCGGGAGCGTCTGCTCAGCGTGTCGCGGCGGCGGCCCCTGCGGCAAGTTGTGCCCTGCGAGCTGACAGCGTGTCGCTCCGCCCCGCGGGGCGGAAGCCGGGAGAAGCTCGGGACGTTCACGCTGGGGAGCCGGGGGCGTGGATAGCGTCGCGCCGAGGCATGGTGGACCAGAACCAGCGGCGCGACACGCTGACCGAACAGTTCCCGACCGCATGCAGCCTGGCACCTCTGTTGTCCTCCCAGGAGGCGCTGTACTGCAGGAGAAACGCCCCCCCGCATCCAAGCGGATAATGGATCCCGAACGCAGCGGTGTGGGCACGCTGCTCTGGGCAAGCCAAGCCGCTGGGATTGTGAGCTGCGCCTCCTCATTCCCCATTCCTCTCCATCCTCCGAGTCCCCTCCTGCATCCTCCTTCTCCTCCTCCTCCTCCTCCTCCTCTTCCTCATCCTTCCTCTCTCTTTTTTTGTTTCTCTCTCTCTCTCACTCTCTCCTACGCGTCCCCCTCCTCTCCCTCCTCCGAGTTTCCAGGTGGAGGGGCATCCCACGATCCGCGCGGTTTGAGCTGCCGTGAGCTGATTCGCATAGAGCGTCCGCCAGCCCCACTTCCAGGGCCTCGTGATGGAAGAACGTCTGCGATCGCCGTTGCCTCTTGTTCAGCGTCGCCCGAAAGGATGGAGTGAGAAGGGTGAGCGGAACAAAGGGGAAGACAAGGGCAACAAACACGCGACGAAGCTTGAATTCAGATCTCGGCCCGCTTCCACTCTCTCTCCAGTTCGCCCCCCCCTAGAAGAATACATACGTTGAAACGCCGTTGTGCCCGTGCCTCTCCTGCTCTCTCGATGCGGAGCCCTTCTTGGAGCGAGCGCCGCATCCAACTAACGTCAAGCGCGGACAACCGTTGGTTGGAGCGTTCGGCGGAGTGCCACACGAACGACGTGGCAGGCGCAGTTATCACGAGCGACGAACATATACGTATCCGCGAGATTCCGGGGCGCGATCCCGCGGATACGCGGTCGCACGGATGCGTTCCGCGCGGGACATCCGCGAAAAAACGCTCCGCATCTGTCAGGTCGCGGCCAAGGGGCCTGGCCCGTGAGGATGCGGGTACCGAAATGTTTTTCGCCCACTAGGGTGAGCTCGCCCACCTCCAAGCGACGCAAGATGGCGGGCTGGGCCTCCTTCGTCGCGCGCGTAGCACAGTCGGGGAACGCAAATGTGGTGTAGGGGCAGAGGTGGGGTGGGGAGGAAACTCGCTCTAAACGGCTCCTGGAAGGAAACGTGAGCATCCAACTGGGTTCGTTCCCTAATCCTACCTCGGGATCACCCCACCTCTACGAACCCTCGACGCAAAATTAACAAGCTCCTGCACTGCCTCCGAAGGCCTGAGGTTGCGTCTGAAGGCGGTGATCCACAGAAACAGGGCACAGGGCGCTCCAGCACCTCCCTGGTGAAAAACCGCCTGGCGGGCGGGACTTCTTGTCCAGGGCCAGTCCTCAGGATTCCCGTAGATCTCATCACGAATGCGCCCCAGCAGTCCTAGGGATTGCCTGTGGGTTCGTAGAAAGTCTTTTTGAACGTTCCTCAAGACCCCACGGATTCCCTCAGGAGTCCGACGGATTCCCCAACGAACCCAAATGATGTCCAAAGGCAGCCCAGGGATGTCCTCAGGAATTCTTTGGATTTCTTCTGAGATCCTCAGGAATACGAGGGGCTACCCACGCAGTCCGAAGAATTTCCTCCGAAACCCGAAAATTAACCGAAATAATCCCGAGGAAGTCTTTTGGAATCGGGGAGAATCCCGTGGAAACCTTGAGGGCCCCCTTGGCAATCCGAAAGTTTCCTGCCTGGGATCTTTCAATATCTTGTGGGTTCCTCTCGGATTCCCACACCAACCCAATGGAATTCCTACGGAGCCCTTCTGACCCCAGACTGTCCTACAGAATCCTGCGGGTCCCAAGGAAGTCCCGAGGCACCCAGCACCTCGAGGCGCCACCTATCGCGGACCCCGCCGATGCGACGCAGCTTCCCCGCGCGAGACTCCCACCCGCGCGCGCACGCGCCCAGTCGCGCAGCGAAGCGCCACCCTGCGTCTCGCAGCGAGGCGCGCCCTCTAGTCGCGGAGCGAGGCCCCCGCCGATGCGAAGCAGCTGCGCCAACCCCGCGCGAAGCCCCCGTCCTCCCGTCCTCGCTCGCAGTGCCCAGTCGCGCAGCGAGGCGCCAGTCCCGCCGCGGAGCGAGGACCTCCCACCACTCGCTGAGATAGACCCCTGCCGACCCCCTCCGAGTCACTCAGCTAGGCTCCGCCCCAGTCGCGGAGCGAGACCTCGACCAAACAGTTGCGGCGCGAGACCCCTGCGGATGCGACGCATGCCGCCTCCCTCCCTTGAAGGGGCCACGTGGGAGTATAGGCGAGGCAGGGAATTCCCCCTCGGCGCAGGCAAGGCAAGCGTTTTGGGGGCGCTGGGGCCCGGAGGGTGCGAGAGCGCACTCGAGTATCCCGCTCCGCACCATCCTGATGAGGGGGGGGATGCGTGCGTCCATCTTCTGGCAGATCAGCTCCTTCTCCTACACCTCCACCTCCTCCTCCTCCTCCTCCTCCTCCTCGACCCCCTCCACCTCCTACTCCTCCTGCTGCTGCTCCTCCTCCTCCTTATCCTGCTCCTCCTCCTCCTCCTCCTCCTCCTCCTCCTCCTCCCCCGCCGCCTCCTCCTCCTCCTCGCTCTCCTCCTACCTACTCCTCCTCCTCCTCCTCCTCCTCCTCCTCCTTCCTGTTCCTCTCGATCTCCCTGGGGGGGGGGGGGGGGCGTCCTCCTCCTCCCCGTCCTCCTCCTTTTCCCTCCTCCTCCTCCTCCTCCTCCTCCTGTTCCTCCTCCCCCTTACGTAGCGCATCCCCCTCTCCTCCCTCACCCCCGCCCCCTCCTGCTCCTCCTAGGGATGCTCCTCAGTCTCATGATTTTCCTCCTTCTCCTCCTTCTTATCCTCCTCTTTTCCTTTTCCTCCTTCCGTTCCTCCTTCTCCTGCGCCTCCTTCTTTTCTCCCCCTCCTTCCAGTTCCCCTCCATCCATTCGCAATCCTCCGCCTCCAACCACCCCTGAGCAGCTCGGAGCATGCGACGGGTTATCCTCGGCGACAGCACAAGCCAACGAAAAAAGTGCCAGCGGGCATCTGGTGATGAATGGGACGAATGATTAACTACGTGTTGCAGGCCTCCGCAGCGAATGTCACCAGCCTGCAGCACTTTCGAAACTGTGAACATCGCCCGCCATTCGCAGATCGCGTCCCCCTGTCACGCGCCCACCCTGGATCGTGCACACGCCCTGGGCTCCTGCCCCAGCTTGCCATCCTCCCCCTCCTCCTCCTCCTCCTCCTCCTCCTCCTCCTCCTCCTCCTCCTCCTCCTCATCTCCTCCTCCTCGTCCTCTTCTTCCTCCTCCTCCTACTCCTCCCCCTCCTTCTCAACCTCCTTCTCCTCCTCCGCCTCCTCATCCACCCCATTATCCCCCTACTCGTCGTCCTCCTCCTCGTCCTCCTCCGCATCCTTCGACTCCTCCTCCTCCTCCTCTTCCTCCTCCCCCCCTTCTCCTCCTCCTCCTCCTCCTCCTCACCATCACCATCATCAAAAAAGGTCCGGGGGCACCCGAGTGGGTCCCCACCCCCGTCAACAAGGGGACCCTTGGGTCCCTTGGGCGTTGGAGTGATGGCCCCGGGTCCCCAACAACCGAAAGCGCCCCCTACGGGACACAGCCTCTTCGCAGACTGGCCCCGTGGCATGCCGCCTCCGAGCGCTGATTATATTTAGCAATTGTATTACGCATTGTATTACGCAAAGAGACATGCAAGCAGGGCCAGCCTGATAGGGGCGGCAGGGGAAAAAGAGGAATAGGAAGAGGGGGGGTCGGGCGGGGGGCGTTCGAAGTGGTCGTCCTGGTGGTCGTGGAAGTCAGCGTGGTGGTGGTAGTCGTAGTAGTCGGGATGGTGGTGGTTGACGCCGGCGCTGTGGTAGCTGTGGCGGTCGTCGGAGTGCTGTCGAGGAACAAGTAGTGGTTGTGAAGGGCGCGAAGGTGCCGTGGTCGGACGGGTCGTGCTGGGCGGTGCTGGGAGCGGGTACCAGGTACCCGGCACAAGCCCAGGGGTGTAAGCCACCAGGCCCCTGTAGTAGGCACCCGGGCCGGGCGTGGCCACCGCCTCAAGCGGCGCTCAAGAGCGTTCGCGCCACCTCCCGGACCACGCATGTGGAGATGGTCCGGTGCAGGGTGCTCAAAGCCACCTGGCGCCCAGGCCCCTCTGGTATTTGCCGCGCTCATTAACCATTTTCGCGTGGACTCGCCCATGCCCCCCGAGACTTCAAACCCAAGGGGCTGGAAGCCAGCGATGTCAATGTACTTGCGGCGCTTGGTTTGTTCCGCAAGTCTGGCGGCGGTGCCGAGGGTGTGCGCCCCTCCAGCCTGCGGGCTCTGCTGCGAGGCAGGATGCACGATGGATGCAGGATGCCTCCTCCTCCTCCTCCTTCTCCTCCTTCTCCTCCTCCTCCTCCTCCTCTTCTTCTTTCTCATGCACTCCCCCCCTGTCCGCACGCCGTCTCTCCTTCCCCATGCCCCCAGCCCATCATCCTTCGGCACCCCTGCCGTCCCCTTTCTCCCTGCACACCCCCTGTCGCGACCTCATGCCCTCCCCGTCCCCCGGCTCCTGGCCCCCCCCCCGGCCGCCACCCTGTCCCTCGTCCTCGTCTCTGCTCCAGGACCGCGGCGCGTTCGGGGCGCAGGAGTCCACTTTAGGACTTTGATTTCGGACAAAGGGCCGCTGAGCGTTTCTCCCTGGCGGCAGCAGCGCCTTCAGCATACCGCTCTGCGACACTGCGGAGCGAGGCAAAACAGTGGAAAACGGAGAGCGGAGGAAAGGGGGCGGAGGGAGGAAGGCGGATGGAGGAGGGCGGAGAAAGATGGCAAAGAGCGGGAAACGAACGAACGACGCGCGAAGCGTCCTTGGGAGGGGACGGGCCAGCTACCAGCCTGCGGGGGGCGACCGTCGCCGCTCCCCGCTTAAGAGATAATCAACATTACGTTCTGCACGCATTTGACCTCCGTACTGCCTAGTAGGTAAACATTTCCCTGGATGTTGCCTGGCGTATGCTCGGTAGCCTTAGCCGTCATACGGAGTACATGGATTATTTCGCTTCCTGGATTATCGGTGTTGGGGGTCCCAGTGCAGCTTGGGCGAGGGGCTCATCTTGCAGGCGGACGGCGATCCCTTTCGCCTAGCGTATGTAGCGAGATGCTACTGGTGTATGATGTGCCGTCCTCGGCCCTGGTGGGCACCAGGGCGATGGGGGCATCCCGATTTTGTGCATCGAGGCTGATGGGCGGGGCGGTGTCGATGTCCTGGTGGGCAACAGCAGAATAAGCAGTGGGCCCTGGTGAGTCACGACTGGGGTCCGTTTTACGCGTCAGGGAGTAGTGCAGCATGGCGTAGCTGACCTTATGTCCCGCGCAATTTCGTCAGCTCGCCCTTCAGGTTGGGCTGATTGGAGCGACGGGAAATGAGGAGCAGGAGCAGGATCACGGGGAGAAGCAGGCAAGGCAGCACAGACAAAATACGCGCCCTAGGACCCCGGGGACAGCGGCACCCAGCCGCGGACGTGCCCATCAGGGGGTCGCGAAGCCCAGCGATGCTCCGCGCCACCTCGGGGTCGGGGTCGATGGCGCCTCCGCCTTCGGGAGGAGTGGGTTCCGCCGCCGCCGCCACCTCCTCCTTCTCCACCTACCGACCGCCTCTCCTGCGTTCCCACCGCCCTCTCCTCCCCATTGCCTCCTCCTTTTTCTCCATCTCCACGCGCCTCCTCCCCTCCTCTTTCCTCCTCCTCCTGCCTCCTCCGCCTTCCTCCATCCTCCTCCTCCTCCCATCCTCATCATCATCATCATCATCATCATCATCATCATCATCATCACAATCATCATCATCATCATCATACTCATCACATCATCATCTCATGCGCTAATCTTATCACGTCATCGTCATCATCATCAGCATCATCAGCATCATCATCATCATAATCTCATCATCATCATCATCAAGCATCTTCATCCTCTCCTCACCGCATCCTCATCCTAATCCCTCCTTCTCCACCGCCTCCCCCCCTCCTCGTCCTCCTCCTCCTCCTCATCATCATCAGCATCATCATCATCATCGTCATCATCATCATTATTATCATCATCATCATCATCATCATCATCATCCTCATCCTCATCCTCAACCTCATCCTCATCCTCATCCTCCTTTTCCTCCACCTCCTCCTCCTCCTCCTCCAACTCCTCCTCCTCCTCCTGCTCCTCTTCCTCCTCCTCTTCCTCCTCCTCCTCATCATCAGCATCGTCATCATCACCACCATCACCACCATCAGCATCATCATCATCATCATCATCAGCAGCACTACCACCATCATAGTATCGCCATTATCATAACCATCAACATCATCGTAACCAACAGCATCAGCATCAGCATCAGCATCATACTCAGCATACTCATCATCACCATCATCACCATCATCATCGTCATCATCATCACCGCCACCACCATCACCGTCATCATCATCATCATCATCATCATCATCATCATCAGCATCCTCCTCATCCTCATCCTCATCCTCATCCTCATCCTCATCGTCATTATCAGCATCATCATCATCATCGTCATCATCCACCACTTCCTTTCAGACTCCTCCTCCTCCTTCTCCTTTCCGATTCCGCCTTCTCCTTCTCGCAGAAGCAGGCTGAGATCTGAGCCGGGAACTTATCCGCAAAACCCTCAGGACTTCGCCCGATGAGCGCCGTCCACGTTTGTCGACATGGGGTTCAGGAGAACATGCTCAGACCGTTGCGTTGGCGATGTTGGCCAAGGTGGGGTGGGTGGGCAGCTGTGGTTCCTCACCCTCACAATCTTGACTTCTAGCCGCATTGCTCGCGCGTGGCGCGGCACGCGCGCGTGATTGCCGCAGCCTTGCATGGGGCCCAGAAGAGGACCTAGAGTCCGAAACGCACAGACGTCGATCAAACATAAAATCAGGAGCGCACGAACGGCTCGGCCTTCACCTCCTCGTCCTCCTCCTGGTCCCCTCCTCCCCATCCTCCTCCTCCTCATCATCATCACCAGTATAGTCGTAAGTACCATCCTCATCCTCATCCTCATCATCCCCATTATCCCCATCATCCTCATCATCCTCATCATCCTCCTCCTCATCATCATCCTCATCCTCATCCTCCTCGTCATCATCGTCGCCATCATCAACATAATCCTCATATTCTTCGTCGTTATCATCCTCATCCTCCTCCTCCTCCTACTCATCATGATTACCATCACCATCACCGTCGACATCATCATACTCAGCATAAGCATCATCATCATAATCTTCATCATCACCACATTCATCACAACATCACCAGTGTCATCATCAGCATCACCATCGTCAACATCATCCTAATCATCATCCTCATCATCCTCAGAGAAAACGCGTTTCACGGGCGCTTGCCTGGGGAACATTCGGCGGCGCGTTTCGAACCGAAGGGTGGCCCCCCCCTAATACTCGGCGCCGTCGATCAAAACCAGGGGGACCCCCCTCCCCCCCAAGCCCCTGCCTCCCGAACCGGGTTCAACCCCCCCCCCCCCCCTTGTGTATGGGGTTGAAGTACAAGAGTACAGAACCCCTGATCCGTTGGTAGAGAGATGGAGGGATAGATGGATATCTTTCCCTCCCAAGCGATCAAGGTACGATCGCTCCAACTCAGCACCTGAGCCCAAACGGCCAGGTGCGGGAGAGGTAAGGATAAGGAGTATATATGAGGGTATTACACGGGTTCCACACACACCCCCCGTCCCGAATCCCGCCCGTGAAGGCAGGACTCGGGATCAGGAGGATGGAATCCGTAACCTCAGAACTCCTTTACCTTAAGTCTGAAAAGGCAGCTGGGCTAAAAGTCAGCGAAGCCACAGCTGCAAAGTGAGGTAAGAAGAGATACCTTGGGTCTCTTGTTCTTCTCCAGGCGGTCTTTGCCGCCCCCTCGGTGCGCCCCCCAAAACGCTTCGGCACTCGAGGGAGGAGAAGAATGAGACAAAGGTAGGCGGAGAAAGAAGATCTGAGCACCAAGGCAACGCAAACCGCCTCGCAAGATTTGCGAGGCAGGTGTTGCCACCAGCTATCAGATTATTCTCGACGCAATATTGTTAAATTGTTAAAGTATGCATGCTAAGATCGCGTTGACGAACACAATCTTGAAATCAAACACAAGTCTGCCTAAAAGCAAATGTATGCCAAGATCGTGTTGACGAACACAATCTTGAAAGAAATGCAAATCTTTGTTAAAGCAAGTACCTGGCCAGGAGAAAATGTCGTGTTGATGAACACGAAAATGATGTATAAAATCTGTTTGGCGACTCCCGTTGGCGTTGCTCCTTAGGAGGCTGCCTCGGTGATCGCAAAAGATATCTATATGTGTGTATGGCCACTTGTGTGAAATATTGAAGTGGCCTAAAAGAATGTATTAGCCACCGCTCAAGGCGAACTTTGATGAACGGAAGTTCTGCTCTTGAGCAGTGGGCCTTGCGGCCGACTCACTACGCGTCGCCGTCCTTGTAGAACCTGCGGTCCCACACCCTCTGGCCGTTGTACGTCACATAGCTTGTCGTAAACGCTTCCCAAGTGGTCCTCGGGATCCAGTTGCGGAACCAATCGTTGTACGTGATATCCTGGATGTACACATACTCGTCGTTGTTGATCGCAATGTAGATCCAACATTTGATGTAATAACTCCAGTATCGAAGACCCCAATCGCTGTCCTCGAGATTGTGGCGCCAATAAGCAGCGTAATCAGATGTACGTGCTCTCTTGGCGCGCGGCATCGCGGGCATGTAGTCCTCTGCGCCTGAGGCGCTGGATGCAGCGGCGTCGCCAGGAGCAGGGCGCGGCGGCGGCCGCGGCGGCGGCCGCGGCTCCACGGCGTCATCGGACTGTTGGGAGTGTGTATCTGGATCGGTTCTCATCCCTGTACTACCCCCCCTCTGGTCAGTGTGTGACGGATCGAGGGAGCCTAGCAGCTCGTTGGCAATCGCGGCAAGCTTGCGCTGGGTGAACTGTTCACGGGTTCCGTCCCCTCGAGGGAGAGAAACCGTAATCAGTCCGCGCGCCTGCCGTGTCTGCCTGTCAATGCGTCCCTCGTGCAGCCACCACTTTCTCCGACCAGCCTGTCCTGTCCTAATACTGACGTCAAGGATGTCCCACGCGTCGCGCATGTCCTCGACTCTCCAGGGCTTCTTGCCGACATTCACGCGGGCTCCTGTCATCTGATGATGGAATCTGAGGTCGTTGAGAAAGCGTTGAATGAGATTGGCGCATGGGTAGTACAGAGGTCGGTCGTCCTCGGATTCGCCCATTAATCTGCATTCGTGTGCAGGCGGGCTACCGGCTTCGACCCACTTCTGATACCTCTTTTTGGACGTATTGGCCAATCTCCTCAACTGATCTTTCTCTGTGCCTATGGGGGATCGCGCACCCGTCATAATGACATGTGCGCCATCCTTCATGTATCTCGCGACCTGGTCCTCGGACAACGTCGTCTTGATCCAGTTCGTCAACTTCTGGAGGTACGCGAGGTCACTCTGTGTGGCGGTGCTCTTACCTGTGGCGCCTACGGCCACAGTGTATTGCCAACATATATCACAGAGTGTGCCGTCACCTGTGACGATACCGAGGGACAGATCTCGACCGCAATTGTTACAGAGCGGTATGGGATGCAAGATCGTCTCGGGGGCCCCTGCTGAAGTCAGGTGATCGCGGGATCCCCAGCGGGTGTCCTGACCGCGAGCGAGGCTCTGACCGATCTGATTGATCGCCTCACGATTGATTTCGGTGTTTGGTCTGGAAGCGATCGATCTGCTTAAACCCTCGATCTCGATCCGAGACAACCTTTCCCCTGGCAGTCCTTTGTACTCTATCTTGACGTTGTCGGTATCCTCAGTACCGCCATGGCATACGTTCTCCTCACGAAGACGGCGAGCCTGTTTCTGCAAGGTAGCCTCGTTGTCGCCCTCCTCGCGCTTGAGTCCCGTCTGTTCAGCTATGATGCGTACCATAGTCTCCTGATCGGGAGCTGCATACGCAACACTGCCTGGGTCCTGGGGAATATCCTGCTCAGCGCCCTCCTCTCGAGGCGCAGCAGGTGTTTCCACCAGCTCTTCCCACACAGGAAACTCTGGATCACCGTATGTCGCAGTACAATTTTTGTATAGGTCACGCAATGCCTGAAGTGCAGGATGGTTGTCATGGATGACTTCCTTGGCGAAATCTGGTAGCTCCACAATACTATCTTTCAAGATGTTCTGGTATACTTTTGAAATCCATTGAAAGATGCCAGTGGTCGACTCCTCGATAGTCTCCGGGTCGAGGTAGTGTACCAACTTTTTGAAGAAGTGATCTGCACCACAATTGGGTAAGTCATGCGCCCACTTGTGGGTATGATTGTAGTTCAAATGGTATGACTCCGCGTTCCATGCTTTCGATCCAAATCGAATTTCAAATTGTAAATGTGACTGAATTTTGTCCATTACGATTCTGTCTGCGCCACTGTGTATCTCAATGATCAGCCTCATCTTGATCATAGGCGAATCCACCAATAACGCCGATGTCCAACAATACACGCGGCAATCATCAGACTGTCTAATCCATCTTGAATCCTCGTCGGGGTCGTAGCCTGGATGATCAAGGAAATTCGATGGCGGATCAATGATGTTATCGAGGATGCTTGCCTCGATCTGCTCTTCTGCTTGGATGTCTGCCGAGAGGTCTGCCCTCATGTTGTCGTTCGCAGCTTTCTCATCTGCAGTAAGAACGATATTTGATATGTCCACGATTACGGTGATCAGTGGATCATGCGATGATGCTGTACCCTGTCGAGGAAAGTCGCCCGTCTGAGCGTTGTCCTCGGCAGGTGTGGCCACCAGCTCGTCTGGATCAGGTGTCCGTGGAGCGGGCCTTCTTGGTGGTGTACGCGGAATACGTGGTCTATGGATGCTAGGCATTCCAAGGTATGGTAAGCTGCCGCTAACCTTGTGCTGCAGTGTGTCCTCGCTGCAAGATGTCGGGCCTTTCAGGGCAGTCTCCATCCATGTTGGATCGATGGCGTGTTCTTCGATACGAATCGGCAATGCAAATACAACGCCCTTGAGGGGCATGCTTTTGTCATTATACCAGATATTTACCCATCGTAAACCGTAGTTGGGAATAGGTACTTGTACCGCAAAGAACTTGTCGAAGATGCCGAAATGGATGATTGGACCATATATGTGTCCCTTGGACAAGGCAATCTTGGTATTGTGATTGCCTTTGGGCCAATGGTTGTCGTAGTGGAAGCATTTGGTAGAACCCCAATTCTTAATGACAATGAAGTCGCCCATTCGAACATCGTTAAATGCAGGACGACGATCCCAATCTTTTTGCGTGATCTTTGCTGTGATTGGTCGAAGAGCTTCACGACACTGTGATAATGCAATCAACCATTCTTTATCATCTGCTTTGTGATTGGTCTCCTGGATCATAGCACGTACTATTTGCTCGTCCAAGGCGTCCTCTGCGGATGTACGGCCAGCAGGGGTTTCCCCCGGCCTGACCGAGGGTGCTGATGCTGGCGTCATCCTTGGAGGCTCCATGTCTTGGTCGGGGTCGATAGGTGCCAATCCAGGTGGATCGTCAATAAGTTCTCCAGGAAGGCAGGCGCAAATCTCGTACTTGCTCAATGGCTCTCTGGCTGCCAATGGCGGGTAGTCCCATGGGTCGCCGTCTGGCCACAGCTGCTGGCCATGCATGTGGTGGGGTTTGAGGCGGCGAATTGCAATAATTGCCGCAGCGGGTACCACGTCCTCAGTCATGATAGCGCCCTGAGCACCCAACCAAAATCTGCAACCTGCTTTTGTGGCGATCTCCATGTTGATCACCAGCTCGACTTCGTTCTTGTAGCTGTTGAACTTGTACGATTCCACTGAAGTATGTGGATTCTTTTGAACATTGTTCAAATATGTGCTAGAACTGAAGAATGCCTCGGATCGCTGCGATGGTTTGTAAGTTCTGTCTCTCTGAGAATGTGGTTCAACATATCCAGGAATGATCCCTGTCTTCAATATGTTTTTCCAGGCACGGGATGCTGTGCCATGATGGAGATATTTGACATCTGTCCACTGTAAGCTCTCCCATCCCATGTTCCATGGCTTTGAAGATGGGTTGACACAACTGTGACCACCGACGCACCGAATAGCAATAACGCTGTTCCAGTCAAAAGTGCTGGGGTCACCTCCGTCAGGAATCGGCTTGGCGTATATCTCGATTCTGTTTTTCTGCGGGTCAATATGCTTCTGGAACGCACGAATAATGAATATCGGATAGTAGTCGTTCCAATCGGTGTATCCATCATTTTCCCCGTCTTTCTTGAAATGTGCCACTGCCGCTTCCATGGATGGTCCATTGTGTCTTTCTTTGCGATCTCGGAATTTCCATTGAACCATTTCTTTAAATGATTTCCAATTGTTTGGAATCTTCCAATCATTCTTTGTTGTTTTGTCCCAGATATTAATACGTCTGTCATGAAATTGGTTGATCCAAAACTTTTTGTAGTGAATCTCATGGCGTAACATAGTCGTGATGTCTTTGCTCATGTATTTGTTTGTTCCCAGCCATTCTTCATCAATTAGCTCTGGACCATAACGTACATCGTCGTAATGTGGTAATGGTATCCATTTCCACTCTGGGAAACAACCAGATTGTGCAATGTCAGGCGCATGAGCTATCACACTATCATCATGCAGTAGCTGCTCGTACCATTCCTGGTCTCCCATGCAGGCAAATCCATTGGTCGCTTTCGTGCCCCGCAACATTGGGCACATGTATGGATGTTCATCTTTGATGCCATACTGTAACTTCCATTCGCGAATAGTGCATGAGTTATCGAAGATCCCGAGCTTGCTGGTATCCTCGTGCATGGAACGCTCACAACTGTCCTGCCATGACAATATATTCATCTCATGTGGAGAAGGCTCCTCCTCAGCAAGAGTTGCCTCCAGCTCCATTGCCTCAAGGTCGGTGCCGTCATCAGGGATCGGTACCGCCTCAGCTTTTGGGAGCTGATCTGCTGGTTGTTGTTCTGCTTTAGGCTCTGGAGTCGATGGTTGCGACGCTTTGATCGATTGCGGTCCAGGTTGCAGTGGATCAGGCAATGGGCCTGGTGGGGCTGGCTGTGCTGTGTCATCGGCTGCCCTCCATACGGCTGTAGGGACATTAGGGTCATGACCCAAAGCAACTCGATCCAGTGCATTCTGTTTGAAGAATGTTTTGCATGCCTCGATGTTCTTCTCGTTCTCGGCAGCTGGGCCGATGCGGTGAGAAGACAATCTGTTTTCTTCTGCAATGAGCCTTGATTTGGTCGCATTATCGTCTCCATCCAACTCTTTGATCTGACGTAAGAATTGCTCGAATACAACCCAAGTAACTGCATGTGCATCTTCAACTGTTTTGACGATCTTGGGTTCTAGAAGTTCATCTTTCTCAAGAGAATGCCAAGATGCCCAAGCCCCAGGGTATTCTTTGATCAACAGCATAAGGTACTGGAATAAGTCATTGTATGCCATAACCCATGGATCATTATCAGGAAGGGTTTGGTCAGGATCGCTAGGGTCCGTTGCTGGCGCACGTGTAGACCTTCCAGGAGTCGGCTCAGTCGCGTCGCCCGTCTCGGCAGGCAGTGATGCCGGCAATGTGCCCTCGGCACATGACGCCATCCACGCACAATGAGCCATCTCGTTTGCCGTCTGTGTCATCAATGTTGTGAGGCTGAGGTCTCTTTTCCATTCGTTTGTCAACTTTTCTCTGAAGTCGAGGGCTGACATGATTTCCTTGGCCTGAGTGTAGGCCTGGTTGTCCGTGACAGAAGTCAGCAATGGCGGCCTGAATGGATATGGCTGAGAAGGAAGAGACTGTATCAATGCGCAAAAATTGCGATAGCATACTGCGTCGCAGAATTGCGTTGTAAACATTGCCATGTTATGGTTATTCTGTTTGGCGTGCCAAGCCTGCGGGGTAACCCTGTCGTACGTATCCACCCAATGGTCGGATGGAAGAACAGTGATACCACGGTTCTGCATGATAGTGATCAAGTCGCTCGTGTGGTGATCAAAGTTCGGGTGTGCGCCCCATTGCGCTGCTTTTCCAGGTCCATGACCGTGGGGCAGCGGAAATACTGCATCACATCGACAAAACGTGATACGTCCACGAGCACGTGTACGGGCATGAGCGTCGGGACGCCGCCCTCACATTCCATCTTTTTGAGCTCGTGTACGTTGGTAGGAGCACGACTGTGATGTCGGCGCATGTCGATGGTGTTCTGTCCAGGATTAGCACATGCGATGTCGTTCGCACTCCATACTACCATGGCAATGAGTCCCCTGTGATAGTGTCTTTGTTTTATGGATGATGGGAAATCATTGGCCCAGTATTCCCAGATGGTCTCGTTCAGCTCGCGCCACTTCTTGATGGAAGCGTTGTCGCTTTGAAACATGAGGCCTCTGGCTTCGCGGTTCTTCCTGATCATATTGCGCTGCTCGAGAGTGTTCTCAAACTGATTGTTGAGAAGAGCGTTGATACGGCTTTCCTCTTTCTCGAAACGTTGCTTGCGTAGTTCCTCCATTCCGTATCGTACGCCCTCATAACCAGCTTCAGGCAAGAGAACGCAATTTTGACCGATCGGCGTGTCATTCTGTCTGAACCATTCCCTGTAATTGCCAAAAGAGAATGCCCACATCATGATGTCGTCGCGGATCATGGTCGACAGGTGCTCAAGAGTAGCGCCACCCATGTATTCCGCGCGGTTAAGGCACGGCATGAATAGCGGAACAAGAGCAGTATTTGATGCTTTGGCGAGGTCGATCCTCTTCTGGGCAGCGTTGAGCTCGTCGATGCCGAAAGTGGGGTACTTCTTGTGTTTTGCACCCTTAGCCCCTTTCTTCGCATGCATGATCCATGTTGAGTCCGTGTATAAGTTGGCCCATTTGTACGCATGACCCGATGGCCCAAATGCATGATGCAATAGTATTCCCAAGTCCTCTTGTACGAGGGAGTGCCACCCATTGTCTGACAATAGGGTAGAAACCAAGCGACCACCACAGAAAGCACTGTATTTTGCGTGGTCCAACTCGAATGGGTCCACATCATTGCCAGGAGTCATGCCAGGATCATTCGAACCCATGTGGTCAGCAGCGTCGCCGAAGAAGTCGTTGCCCTCGTTGTATGGTGTCCAACGATAGGTACGCTCTGTCTCTTGTGGATCATCCAATATCGCCACCCAACCATTCGTATGGTCGGATGGTGTTGCCACCGCCTTGGAGTTTGATCCGATACTTCCAAAGCCTCCGCGCGCAGTCAACCATGTAGTAAGCTTGCGGCGGAACTTCTTTGTTTGGGTAAGGTCGGAAAAAGCTCTCGTGTTGGTGACCAAGTTATCCTCGACGATATGACCGATGTGCCCAGATGTATCCAATGTCCTGGCGATGCCAGGTGGACGAGTAGGTAGCTTGGCCATTGCACGATCAATTTTAGGAGCATAGCATGGCGTTACCAATCCATTCTGGTATACATCGGATGGTGCACTCAGACCATTGTTGTAATAGTTTTGCGTATCCGTAACGCTATCGTCGGTGTATTGTCCCAGAACTGCACTGCCAATTTTGGACCAATCGTTGTGAATCATCATCCTCTCCGTCTTCAGTATCATAGTAGTAAAGTTTGATGGTGGACATTTGCGGTCTGATCCTGGGATCGTCGCATTCAAATGATCATGTAGTCCACGAACACTATCTTGTACTGAAGGATTACGATTGAAAAGACTGGAAATCATACACATAGCACGCATGAAAGATAGCCACGGCGCAGCTGTGAACGTGTTGTACTCGTAGTTGGCGTTGCCGCCGACGGATCCACTCTCAGCGCTGGCCCATTTCTTAGCCTCGACGGACGCGAAGCGGGCAAGTTCACGGATAGAAGACTCGTCGGGTACTCGAAGATCAAATTCTCCGCTCCGATCGGCACGCCGTTGATGTATGCATATGTAACCATCTTCGGGATCACGAGGACGACCAGTTTGAGCGTGGTACGCAAAGCCCACGCGGTCATCGTCCCTGGCGTTCGGGTCGTACTCCTTGTCGTAGCCGATGGGCCAGCCGACGAGGTTGAGCGGCTGTGCCTGATCCATCTCGTGAATGGAGGGGTCGGGATTAGAACCGATCTCACTTATGTTCGCCTCGCAAAAAAGAAACAAGAAAAAATAAAAAAAAAAAAAAAAAAAAAACAAAAAAAAAAAGAAAATAAGAAAAAAAAAAAAAAAGAAAAAAAAAAAAACAACAAAAAAAAAAAAAAAAAAAAAAAAAAAAAAGAAAAAAAAAAAAAAAAAAAAAAAAAAAAAAGAAAAAAAAAAAAAAAAAAAAAAAAAAAAAAAAAAAAAAAAAAAAAAAAAAAAAAAAAAAAAAAAAAAAAAAAAATAAAAAAAAAAAAAAAAAAAAAAAAAAAAAAAAAAAAAAAAAAAAAAAAAAAAGCAAAAAAAAAAAAAAAAAAAAGAAAAAAAAGATACAAAAAAAAAAAAAAAAAACAAAAAAAAAATCGCAAAAAAAAAAAACAAAACAAAAAAAAAAAGAAAAAAAAAAGGCAAAAAAAAAAAAAAAAAAAAAAAAAAAAAAAAAAAAAAAAAAAAGCGCAAAAAACTGGATGCTTGTAAGCTTTGTAGCTCGAGTCGTAAAATTGCTGCGGTGTGAACGAATAATCAATGTCCTAACTCTCTCTGCATCTCGTTGAGGTGAGGGGGGATGGCGAGGATGTCTACCGTGCGGTGAACGTGCGCGTGAACGAGGTGTGCGCGACGCAGTATCTGCGGCTGGTACGCCATAGTGGTACATGCATGCACATAGTCCCTCATGGTTAGCTTGTCCAACACACTGAAATCCGCATTCTGATCCTACCTCGCCCCATCTTTCTTTTTCCGTCAGCAATATCTGGCATATTTCTGGGCATCCATTCACTTTAGGAGGTTCCGCTTCATGAGGTAAACCATCGGGCCTCCGAGGCCCTCGTATCGGCGGACATTGCATCGGAGTAACAGGAAAAATAAGCGAGTGTTCCAAGAGGTCCTTCCAAAGGTCTGCTTTCTTGGTCTCGAAATGTTTGGTCATCATATCTGCGATCTGCTCTTTTGTTCCTACATATTTAAGCTCGATATGTTCAATTTGACATGTTTCGCATATCCAATCCAGATTGATACGATGAGTACGATGAAGATGACGAAGTGCTGGTGTACGTCCCTTTTGGACAATTTCGATAACGGCCTGGTTATCCTCCAAGACGATAAGTCGTATTTTTGGTGCACTGATCTCTGGAGCTGGCTCTGGATCCACGTGTAGTACGGTACCTTCATGGGATATCGTACGTCTCTTTGGAGTCGTAGGTAAATCCGTGTTTAGCGGTAGTTGCCTACGGCCAGGAGAAGATCCCCGAGCAGGGGGTGCCTTGCGAGGCGATGGTTTACGCTTCTTTTTGGCTGCCAATGTAGGACACATCGCCGGGTCAACGTGTCGATGGCAACTCAGGCATGTACTCTTCTCTTTGCATGTTTTGGCAACTCCCACCACGGCTTCCCAGAATGATAGTAGTGGTAACCCTTCCAGTCGTAGTGCGGAATCGAGAGCAACAATCTCCGATTCAGTTGATGAATGTGAAACAACCGTTTGTTTCTTACATACAGCGTTGACTGGGAAGAACGTATTGGGTCCAACAAGCGCAGCAAAAACACCGGTAGTGGATTTGGAGGATGTAATGCAATCAGCGAACGAGGCGTCAGTGAAGAGCATGATGGATAACTTGTCTGATGAATCGCCTATCCATCCGTGTGAGCAATGTGTACGCGTCGTTTTGATGTAGCATATCAACCGATGTAGACGTTTGTCACATGTAGTATTCCATTTGGTAATTTCTCTGGCCAACATACATACCGGATGTAGAAGATCGAAACGACAGCAACGTGCCAAGTACAGGATCTTCATTAGAACACTTGCCGCGTCCTGGCCGAGAACGCCCTTGTCTGAATAGTCGGACTCAGTGAAGGAGGTGTCCTCGATGCCAGGGGTCTCTGCGTCGGGTAGATCATGGTATGTGCGGGTATGGTATTGGTAGAAGTTGTGTCGATGGATTTTGCTGGGCTGGATGATCTTGTCCGTGCGTTGAGCACGCTAGTAGGTCTGGCGACCGACCCGGAGGAAGATGGCGATTTGGATCGCGAAGCCCTCGGCGAGTCGGATCGTTTCCGACGTGACCCTTTTCCCTGGGCGCGCTTGGAGGCGCATTCCAGGTACCGCTCAATGCACTGATCTGTAAAACCAAGCATGTCATGTCGAATGCCACGAACGTGTTTTGCCGTATTGTATTCTTTCTCGTTGTGTGCAGGTAGCATAGGGCGTATTGTGGACATTCTTTTGTCGAAGATGCTCTGCGGTACGTCATATGCTTGTTGTCCACAACCCAAATATTGTGAGTATGAAGTAGGTGGATCCAAATCGATACCGCTTTTACGAATATAATCCCAGCCAGTCTGTAGATTATGAGCTGGGCCGGCCAATTTGAAATCGTCCACATGTACTGAAAGTATCAGTCCCAGTTTGTTGTGTCTCCATACACATTCCCATCCTGAAATAGGCTCGAAACCTACGCTTTCCAAGCATGTACGGCATTTTCGTTCCCAAAAGACACCTGCAAGAGGCTGTCCGTATAGTGCCAATCGCAATCGGCACACTGGGTTATTGTATTTTGACCATGATGTCGGTTGTCGCCATTTAGGTATAGTAATCCAAGTATCAACTGGATCAATTCGTCCGTCGCCGTATAATAATGCCTGCGTGTAAGCTCCAGGTGCGTCACTTTGCTCTCCCGCATATTGCGGTAATAATGCAGTAGCATCGCAAAGTTTGGAGGCCTCTATATGCGAAGCACTGGAAGCGGCGTCGGCGAATATGGCGGCCAAACCAGTTTCATCTTTGCCTGTATTGCCCTGAACCACCACTCTGCCCTTGAATTTACGTAGATCAGGAGGAAGTTCTTCATGTTTGACTGAAGATAATTCCAATATATTGAAGAAATGCACCTTTGTTCCATTGCGAATAGCTTGCGACTCAATGTCAGCTTTTTCTGCAACAGTCTCCAACATCCATGTTTGTTTCATTTCCAATCTCTCGTATTCTTTTCGTAGGGCTTCTTGTGCACGTGGTTCTGCGGCAACTTCTTTCTTACTCAGGTTTCTGGTAACTAATGCTGGGCGTGACCATGTCGAATCTGGTATTTTATCTCTGTGTGCCGGCATGTAGTTGGTCTCACGTGGCATGGTTGGTGTTGCTACCGACTGGGTGAACTTACGTATGAGCGGGTTCAAAGTCCCAAAGTCGGTTCCTTCATTATCCACAAATACCAAAGCACGTTCTTCTCCATCGTGCTGTTGTGGTAGTTGACGGTAGTATAGTACCGTGGTAATGTCACGTGGCCCACCAGGTAATTTGGCATACAGTATTTCTTTGTTTGTCACGCCTTTGACATTCTCGTCGCGGATGACGTCACCAGTGTCAGTGTCGTATGTAATCCGTCGTTCCACAGTATTCCATGTGGGTCCGCCTGATGTAGTAGTACGGAAATTGTTGACCTGTTTATCCTGTCTTGTCCACACTCTCAATGCAGCACGATCACGAATTTCACGGGCTCGTTTAACGTCGTTGGCGTAATCGATCTCTTTCTTTTGCTGTCCACGAGAGAGTGTTTTCCAATGCTCGGGGAGAACATGATCAGGACGTGTAGTAGTCTGCACGCGTGTCTCGCGTCCACGAACCACCATTTTGCCGTCTGGCGTTATTTTTGGAAGCTCATAGAACTGAATCGTGCCTGTCCACGGCTCGCTCAGCTCCCTGTGGTCGTTGGCGCTAACACCATCCCAAACATCTCGGAAGTTACTTTCGCCCTCGAAAGTAGAAGTCGTTTTGAAATCTCGTGTCACGTCGAGTTGGTCAACAGGTCCTGGTATATTCATGACGTCGTCCGTTGGGATGAATAGTTTCTTTCTTGGGGTACGAATGTGTCTGATGACGCAATATCCACGCTGTTCCCAGTAGTCTGGCTCCGGCGCTGGCGCAGCAACTTCGGAAGCCGATGTCTGGATATCAATAGCGTTATCTTCCGTTGTCATCATGGACGGATCATCCCATTCCTTCGGGTAAGAAAGTGGAGGATCAGGCATTGGCTTGTCACCCAAGGGGCGAGAAGTAGATGCCTTCACCTCGTCGTGTGCCTCAGGGTTATGATGTCGCAGAGTGCCATCTTTCACGGGGTAGGTGAACTTGCCATCAGGAATGATGATGTCTTTGACTCTGTGCACATGACACAGATCACCATCAGGATTCTTGGCGTATGTAGCCGTGTCCAAAACAGGTAGTCACCTGACCATCGTCCACCAGAGTGTAAGTGGTATCCCATGAATAACCCTTCCCGAGTGTTTTCTTTAAATTTTGCAGTCTCGTTGTTAATCTCGGGGTTGAGGCATTTCCAAAATATCCGAGCACCGAATGGTATGCAGTGCCCAGGAAAGCTTTCGCCAAATCTTATTTCATGAGCTGTCTTTTCTGCATGCTCCTCTTTGAGGGCAGCAACGCCCGTGGATGGATGCACAAAGTTGTGTCCACAGCAAAAGGCTTGCATAGCCTCTTTCCACCATTCGTGTCCCAGACCAGACATATGTAACACAGCTCTGGTACCAAGGATGACAATTTTGACAACCCGCTCAATCAATCCATTTGTCTGTGGACGATGTGGCGTACTCGTGTCGTGTCTCCATCCCAATTGGCGGCAAGCTTTCTGAAGCTCTCCAGAATTGTCTGTGTAGATATGCTTCACCTCATCGTTCGCGGCGATGAACTGTTGAAAGGATGCCCTTGTAGTAGCTGCGTCTTTGTGTAGCGCTGGGTAGGCCATGAAGATGCCAGTATATCTGTCAAGGACAACAAGTGCATATTTGTCGCCATGTTTGTCCGCGGCATCGTCTTTGGCCAGTACGACATGGTCGGCAGTTAGAGCTTCACCGAACTTCTTCGGGACAAAAGCCTCGTAGGCGTTATCCTCTTCGGTGGGGTCTGCCGGTGGATGTGGTTTGTGCTGTCGTCTACACGGGGCATTCTGTGCCATCGTACGAGAACAGATCTCACAGTCGGGATGTTGTGGGCTGTGAGTCATGTAATGCATCGGGTCGATCGGTTTCTTTTGTCTGTTGGGCAGAACTCGATCGTTGTCTGGATGCGTTCGTGTGGGTGTCTCTGTCGGTATGTCGTTGTCTGCTTGAGCTATATCGAACCCC
>CAUYUJ010021316.1:0-12500 GCA_963575745.1 Prorocentrum cordatum
AGGAGGAGGGGGAGGGGGAGGGGGAGGGGGAGGAGGAGGAGGAGCGTGAGGAGGAGGAGGAGAAGGGTCCCTGCAGCGCCCAGTGGAGAAGGGGGTCGAGAGCTCTGGGGCCACGGTTTGGCAGAACGCATGGTCGCAGGCGATTTGTTGTCCCCGATCCCCCTACTCTTCGGTGAGAAATGTAGCCTCTCAGAACAGGAGGGGAGCCCTGGGATACACCCCCAGGGGGCATTTCGGACACACCCTTATCGAGGGTGGACGCCGACCCCTCATGTATCCCAGGGTTTGGCTCCAAACTTTGGAACCATTCGAGAAGCCCACGAAGCCTGGGATAGGGGTCAACATATCCCCTGTCACACCACACAGTCGGATGTCTGGGTATCCATATTCCCAGACCCCCGACGTCGTGATTTTCCCCCTTCCCTGGAAAACCGGTTTTTCGTCCTGAGGCGTTTGTTGACGGTCATCGGGCCCCTGGGAGGGCCCGCGGAGGCCAAACATAGCAAAAAGCGTCCCGCCGTGTTTTTTGCACAGCGCGAGGGGGTCTTGGTTCACGGCCGCGGCGCCATGATTACAGGGCGGCTTTGCGCGGACGCCCCGCGCCGAGTGGGTCCACGGCATCCACGGCATCACTGGGATCGCGCCTCGGGTTGTCCAGACCGCGAGGGCTCGGATCGTAGGAATGCAGCTGGACCGAGGTCTAAGATCGCGGTCGGTTCGGGGAGGGTGCCCTACAGTCAACCCGCATTGCAATGGTGGGCGACCTTCCCAAGGGTACCCTTGCATCCTTGCCTCCTCGGTCCATCCTGGGTCACTTTCGTTGGCCGCGCCCCGCTCGAGAAGCTTCGAAATGTGCCTCCAAGGCCCTTGCATCCTTATCGCGCATCCTTATGAGGCGGGCCGGCTGTAGTGTTCTTCGTGCTTGTTGGATGTTCTTGTGCATCCTGTCCAGGGCACCCTCGGATGTTCTGTCTGCTTTGGCCAGCGGAGGGTCCCACGTTCTTGCAGGATGGTCCTCTGGCCTCGGTCCGACTGTATGTTCGGAGCTCTGGAGGACTGCCGCGGACAGAACACGTGCGACGCGCTGTGCACGGGAGACCAGTCGCAGGCGCAGGGGAGAGAGGAGAAGGAGAGAGCAGAGAGAAGGAGGGACAAGGGAAGGAGCAGCGAGAAGGAGGGAGGGAGCAGAGAGCTGTGCTCCCATTGGGCTGGCATGCGGTAGCTTCGAACGCAGGTTCCTTTAAGCAAGGGGCCACGACCCCGGGGAGGGTTCGGAAGCGACCTTGCTGCGACGGCTCTGGAAGTCCGACCGACAGCGCTGGAAGGGAAGGAAGGGAAGGAAGGGAGGGCTTGCAGAGCTGAGCTCGTCTGGAGGACAATGCGGATTTTGTGGATCGGCGCCGGGACCCCACACCTGGCGCGCGAAGCGGCGCAAAGGGCGCCGCCAGGGGGGCCCAGTTCCAAATCTTGCACCAAGCCAAGCCGTTCGAATCTGGCGACAAGGCAGCCCTCAAGCAGGCTCCTCCTCAAGACCCACGGCCAGAGTGGAGCAGGAGAGGCAAAACTCCGAGACCCCCCGCTGTATGTATGGGGGGGGGGAGGGGGGCAGGCAGGGAGCACAGTGGGGGGCCATGCCAAGAAACACCCCGCTTGCCTCCACGGTGCCCTTGGTTTTTCCCAACCAACCTGTGTTGTTGGGTCCTCGTTTTGAAGAGAGAGCGCCCCGCGTTCCTTCCTCCTCCCGGGGGTGTTCGCATGCGGTTCCCCCACCCAGGGCAGCGTTTCGTGGCCCCATAGGGAGCTCCACCGAAGGCCCCAGTGGGGGTGTTCGCATGCGGTTCCCCCACCCAGGGCAACGTTTCGTAGGCCCCATAGGGAGCTCCACCGAAGGCCCCAGTGGGGGTGTTCGCATGCGGTTCCCCCACCCAGGGCAGCGTTTCGTGGCCCCATAGGGAGCTCCACCGAAGGCCCCAGTGGGGGTGTTCGCATGCGGTTCCCCCACCCAGGGCAGCGTTTCGTGGCCCCATAGGGAGCTCCACCGAAGGCCCCAGTGGGGGTGTTCGCATGCGGTTCCCCCACCCAGGGCAGCGCTTCGTGGCCCCATAGGGAGCTCCACCGAAGGCCCCAGTGGGGGTGTTCGCATGCGGTTCCCCCACCCAGGGCAGCGTTTCGTGGCCCCATAGGGAGCTCCACCGAAGGCCCCAGTGGCTGCTCTCGCATGCGGTTCCCCCACCCAGGGCAGCGCTTCGTGGCCCCATGGGGAGCTCCACCGAAAGCCCCCGTGGCGCAGTTCGCATGCGCTTCCCCCACCCAGGGCAGCGTTTCGTGGCACCATAGGGAGCTCCACCGAAGGCCCCAGTGGCGCAGTTCGCATGCGGTTCCCCCACCCAGGGCAGCGTTTCGTAGCCCCATAGGGAGCTCCACCGAAGGCCCGCCCCGGTGGCGCAGTCCGCATGCGGTTCCCCCATCCAAGGCAGCGCTTCGTGGCCCCATATGGAGCCCCACCGAAAGCGGCACCCACAACGCGTTACCAACAATTGCTTATGGTTGGGTCTTTCGCCAGGATAACTTTTTGGGGGGGATTTCGATGGTCTTGCGGTGGAAAGCGTGGCGCTCCCACCCCAAAAGTCGATGCACGCCCTGGGGTCTCATGGTCGGGCTCCTTGTGGGAGGTCTCCTGTGGACTGGCCGCCGCTCCACCTGCCCGTGCTCGTCCCATCCCCCGCCGCGCTGCCTGGCCGGCGTGCCCCGCAGGCACGGGGGCGGCGACGGGAAGAGAGAGAGAGAGAGAGGAGGCCTCTCACAGAGGGGAGGCGCAGCCCAGCCCGGCGCGACATGACCACCCGCGCCGGGCGGAGGGGGGAAGGGGAGGGAGGGCAGGAGGCTCCCCCCCTCCTCCTCCCCCTCCTCCCCCCCCCCCGCGTAGCCGCCGCCCCGGCCCGAGAGGATTTCGGGTGCCTTACCAGGTAAGGCGACCTCTCGTGCTCGGCAGCTGCTAGACGCGCCCGCCGCCCTCCCCGCGCACCCCGCCACGGCGCGCAGCAGGAGGGCCAGCCGTGAACGAGGCGGCGAACCGGCCTGGCACCGTCGTGCCAGGGCCGACCGCGGCAGAGCCGCCGCCAGCGAGTTGTTGAACAGCCATCACAGCAGCATGACTTGGACATCCCAGCGTAGCAGGCAGCCCTCACGCTCGCGGCAGTCATCACGCCGCCGAGGAGCGCCCTGGCAGGGACAGCAGCAGCAGCAGCAACGCTATCTTTGGGAGTGTCCAGCACGCAGCTACGCCAACAAGTTGGAGTCTACAAAGTGCGTGCAGTGCATCCCGCAGAAACAGAACAACATGCACAGCAAGACAGACTCAGCTTCCATACCTGCTCCATGGAAACGCGCAGGCACCCGTCGTCCACCGAGCAAGGCCAACGACCACGAAGACGCACTGAACATCTTGCCGTGCTCCCCCGAGGACGCCAGGACACACCGCTGCTGGCAGGAGCCGCCGTCCACCAGCCCCCACGAGCTGGGCGAGTTCCGCAAGGCGCTGGGCTCCACGCTCGAGGGCCTCGAGCGCCAGATCTCGTGCTCACATGAGCTACGTTTGGACGAGGCTCAGCTCCAGGCCCTGAGGTTCGAGTATTCGGTCGTGTTCTACCAGCTGATGTACTCCAGAGCACCTGGCGCAGGGACGGCGAAACAGCTAGGTTTCGTCAGTCGTGCCAGCGCAGGCTCGCCGAAGCCACCAACGCCCAACGGGAGGCCGAGATGTACCTTGCGACGCGCAAAGGACCAGTCGCCTGCACTCCAGGAGGAGCTCGACTTGGCTGAAGAGCTACCAGACCAATTTCGGGAACTTGAAGAACCTGCTCAAGAAGAGCCAGATCGCAAGGCAGCAGAGGCCTCTCGCTCGCCAGTGACCAAGCCTCTGCGACGTCCGTGTGCCTCGGACTACATGGGTGAGGACGGTGATGAAGAGCTCGTTCGTGTGCCTCCCCCCAGCCGAGGGCACGCTCAGACAGCGACGCGCGTGGCCTACGACGCCCAGTGGAGCACCCCCTGCTTCGCCGCCGCCGGGGCCGCGAACTCCCTGCACGCCGTCTGGGCGTGTCCGTCTGCGATTTCTGCGAGGTCCCAGTCAGCGAGCCGAGCACGACGTTCGCTGTCTGAGCCAGCTTTTCTCCGCCCCGCGCCTTGGGTGCCGACCCGCGGCGCTTACGGGCGAGGGTGCGCGATTGGCCGCTCGCGGATCGCGGGCGTCACGGCAGCCTGCCTCGACGGCCTGAGACGTTGATGCCCCCTGCTTGTGGCAGCTCCCCCTCTCTCGGGATGGCAGGAGCTATGCGTTCCACACGTCGATCTTCAAGGATAAGAGGAGGAACATAACAAAGAGGACGAGGAGGAGTAAACCACTGCGTATGCGCTTTATCTAGGAGGCACGCCCCCCCCCCCCGCCCTCGTGCGATCATCATGAGGGTTTTTATAATGAGGCACCCGCGACTCACCAGCATTTCAACCCTTCCGTGTTTCTCCTTTCCTCCGAGGCATCCTTCTCCTCCACCTCCCTCACCTCACCCCATGAGCATTTCTTAGTTGAGCTCTGCCCCGCGCTGCATGCACACTCTTCGGAGTGACAGACCAGATTTGGGCCACAGCGCCCCTTTGCTACGAAGCTTGGAGCCGGGAGCTCGTCACCGCTTCGAGGTGGTGCGCGGGTGTTGCCTCGGCCACGTGTTCTCGTCGGTTGAGGGGCATCTTGCGTAGGTGAACCACTCGTCATTTTTTCTGCCGAAAACGGGCACGTACATGCCCGCCCAGGCGCGCGCAGGGATTTGTTTTGGGGAAAAAACCCCTGAGCTGGCTCCCAGGGCTTCTAGAGTAGCGATCCCAGTGTATTATAACCTCTCCCCGAGGACCACTGGGTTGTAAGGACCACTCCAGACCAGCCTACCGCTTAGATTGCTGCCATCTCTCGAAGGCTCCGGGCCACTTTCTGGGCTCGGAGAATTTTGTGGACAGTCTTCGCGCCCCTCGTCGCCTTCCTTGAGAAGCTACGTTTCCGGGAAAGGAGCTTCGGGGGTGAGCTGTAGAGCGTGTCGTTTGAAAAAAAACATGGGCGCAGGCGCCGGGCTTACCTTCCAGTTGGGGTGTCGAGCCAACCCCGCGCTGACGCTGGCTCAAGCATAGCAAATCAGCCATCCGCGTCGCAAGTCGCGAGACGGGGGTGGTTTTGTTGACCCCCTTGCCAGGGGACACATTATCGTAATTGTATTATACGGGGCCGGTGACAGCGACAGGGTCAGGCGCACAACATGGCGCCACACAGACAGAACCTTGGCAAAAATGCCAGTACAGGCGGTGTATTCCCACACCTCCCTTAGCTCATCTGAAGACCCAGGCATGCGTGCGTGCCGACTTTTTGTTCACGCTTGTTCCGCGGACCGCGCTGGCTGGTATGCATTAAAGTGGGGCAGGATCGGTCCGACGCCGCTACTACTTGCCACGCTGCCAGAGCAGACGCGCACGCGTGAGCTGACATATTCTCATCGAGCCCAAAAGAACCCCAAACCTTAATAACACGATGAAGACATGGACGGCCTCACTGAGGACCCCGTCTTCGCACTAGAGATCGTAATTCTTGGCGGTTTGGTAAAATTCATCTGCAGAGAAAATCCCTTATCCCTAATGTTGTGGGCCTTCCTAACTCAGGTCCTCTCCCAAAGGGTTAGGGGTCCTTTTATGGTTAATCAGATGCTTCACGTCACTTGCAGTTCCAGAGCTCTGATGCAGAGCATCGGCGCTCGATCGCGGCGTGCAGAAATAGACGGAGGAAAGGAGGATCACCCACCCCGACCGGCCAGCTTTCCCTCGCCGTCCCCCCTTCTCCTCTGCCTCCGCTGTGTTTTCCTCTTGCCCTGCACACTTTTCTGGGGCCTCCCCGGAGCTTCCTCGCAGCTTTCCCGGCCCCCCCAATGCAGCGCACAGTGTGTTGGGTAATGTTTTTTGACAGAGATGGCGCGCCTGCGCGCAACTGGCAGTATTCCTGCATCGGCATCCCCGCCGTCCCTTTCGAGCTGCAAAATGACAGAAATGGCGGGCCCGCGTGCAGAAGGTAATATGCTGACACCCCCGCCGTCCCTGTCAAGACCAATGCGAAGTGATCGCGGGGGTGCCCACGCGCCCATGTAACCAGACGTTCTGGCCAGAGCTCTTCCAAGCTATCCGACCATGTGTTCTCCCAGCCGTTGTGGAAACCCTTCGGGGAACACGTGGGGGCGAAAGAAGAAGCGGAGGAGTGGGAAGACAAATAGAGAGAATAATGATGATGATGATGATGATGATGATGATGATGATGATGATGATGATGATGATGATGATGATGATGATGATGATGATGATGATGATGATTATGATGATGATGATGATGATGATGATGAGGAGGAGGAGGAGGAGGAGGAGGAGGAGGCGATGGATGGTGATGAGGATGATGAGGTTGATGAGGCTGATGATGAAGATGGTGACGGTGAGGTTGATGATGATTATGATGATGATACTGATGATGATGATGATGATGATGATGTTGATGATGCTTCCGATGATGATGATGAAGAAGAAGAATATGAATGTGAATATGATGATGATGACGATGATGATGATGGTGATGATGATGATGGTGGTCATTGTGATGTTGATGCTGATGCTGATGACGATGACGATGACGATGCTGATGATGCTGATGATGATGAGGATAATGCTGATGACGACGATGCTGCTGCTGCTGATGATGATGATGATGATGATGATGATGATGATGATGATGATGATGATGATTAATGTTTCGAGGAGAAGCAGGCGGAGGAGGAGGAGGAGGAAGATGAGGAAGAGGAGACGGAGGAGGCTGAGGAGGAGGAGGCGGGGAGGACTCTTGGGGCCTTATGCTAGCATCTTGTGGGCCTTTTCGGAGGCCTCTCGGAGCGCTTCAGGGCCGTCTTGCAGGCCACATTGGTCATGTTGGTTCAAGTCCGTAGCGTGGCCCGAGCGTCAACAGCGGACGAGAACATTGTGGCATTGGGGGCGTTTCTTTGGCGCACGCGGCCCCAACAACATTCAGTATTTGATAAAGTGTTGGGGGACCAGCCCCCATTTTTCTCGCACCCACAGTTCGCAGGTGGTTGTGCAGCGCCATGCACCACAATAAGTTTGTTTACAGTCCGTGGGGGCAGGGCGGTAAAGCCAAAGGAGTTGGCACACGTAAAGGTGTATACTTGTGGCTTGAGTACCCACCACTGTCGAGGGGAGAACTGCCACACCAGCCTGATCATTACGCGGGTGCGTCAGGGTGGTGGGAAAATCTCAGAGGGCGGCCCATGTTGGAATGCAGCGCCTGTGGCAAGACGCTCTTCCAGTATCGCCCCAAGTCGAAGAATTGGACATGCGAGTGCGGTTGCACATTCAGTGAAGATGATATTGTGCCTACTTCTCAGCGCGATGGGGGCCAGCAGTCAGCTCCCAAGCTCGCGCCAAAGGCTCAGGTTCGGAAGTTGCCCCCCCCTGCCTGCCAAGGCCCAGGGCGCAGCTCAGGGGCTCCTGCAGGCCCTGGAGGAGCCCGCCCCCCAAGCCACCCCTTCCAGCCATGGCAGGGTCTGCAGCAGGCGTCGGCTCGAGCCAATCGCGCAAAGAAGCAGCTTGAGAAGGCCAAGGCTGCGTGGATCCGTCACAAGCGAGATCTCGAGAAGGCAGAGAAGGATCTGCGCGACGCCACGGAGGAGGTGCAGCTCGCCGAATCGGGCAGATTGCAGCGGCAAAGCAGCTTTTGCCCCACACTGCCCTACCTGGCAAAAAGGCAGCCTCAGTCGATGTCCAGCAGATCTTGGACGGCAAATTTGATTTGGATATCGATTTCGAATCGCAGTTGGACGGGCTAGAGGTGCTGGAAGACGATCGCCAGATGCTCTACGGGGCCAAGAAGATGCTGCACAAGGCTCTTTCTGAGGCAGTTCAGGCCCCATGCGCTGCCCTGCAGGCGAAGATTGACCAGCGCAACGAACAGCTCGCAGCCGCGATCGCATCCCCACCCATGGAAGACGGGGGCGCGTTCTGTTAGCTGTACGAGAAGTCATAGTTATATCCATGCCCGCGGGGATCAATGTTGCGTTTCTGGCGTATGCGGTACAGCGTAATCCGCAATCCACCCAAATCTTGCAAGATGCTTATGCTTTGGATTGTCGGATCCGAGCTGCAGTAGAGGCATTCGATGTACTTCATACTTGGATCAACGGATTTGGAAATAAAGTATCTGAGACCGCACGACGGAATTGCTCAGGCATTCAAGAGGCCATGGTCTTTATACACATTTACAGAGCTCCAATTTAGTGTCTAGATTTGTCTCGCTTACAGCCTTATCGGGGTCCTCAATACTGATAGCGCTTTTGGGATCACCAATTTCCTTAAGAAGAAAATGGAGGAGAGTGGCCATGCCAAAGCTCCAACCGAGACAGTCCCAGCCGAGTCGCCAGCAGATGCTGTAGCCCGAGCGGCACCGCCGCCCCGGGACAGCGAACTCAGCAATACTCTCGCCCGGCATCGCGACCGAGGTTCCAGTATGGAAGGCAATCTCATCGGGCCGTTCCCTTTGCTCCTGTGTCTGCTGGCTCAGCCGCGTCAGGCACCAGTGCCAGTTTGATCGATTTTGACAGGATCCAGTCGTGGGCGGATGAATCCTGGACTGAGGAACCCATTCCCCAAAGACTGGCTGTCGAGCCGGTTGGCGGCCGCGCGCGCGATGGCGCCGGCCCCGGGCCAGCCATGGACGGCGTGCACGACGCGACCGTCGGCTACGAAGGCAAGACCGAGAATAGAGACATTCGAGGATACTGTGTACATATATCCCAGCATCATCAAGTCACCGGTCATCACAAAACGTGGCAATGGCTTAGTCTGGGCGAGTACAACGACAAGCTCCAGCGCGACTCTGGGACGCCAAGTACCTTGCCGGTGCCTCCCCTGCCGCCTTCGCCGAAGGCGAGACCGCCGTTGAAGGGCCAGGGCAAGAGTGAGCCAAGTAGCTGGAGCTCGAGAAGAAGAGAGGACAGCTCCTCCAGGGACCAGAACCAGTGGCGCTGGAGCAACAGCGATCCCTGGGATGACTCTCGAGAATGGAGAGGTCGATGGAGAAGGTGATGCTGTGCAATGGAACCTGCACGACAAAGTCGACACTTGTCCGCGCTACTTCGTGGAGCGGGTGCACCAGGTGTGCGTGGGCATTGAGGCCTAAGCTGGAAATATTAGCTCAGGCGGGGAACGTCGGGTTTCTTCGGCCTTCCGCCCTCTGGTAACCACCGTCGAGCGGTAAAATGCTTTTTGGGGTTCGCTCCGGTGGCTGTACATATGCACAGGCCAGGTGGGATGGGGGTCTGGGCGGCTCTACGGATCCCGCCGCGGGGGGAGTCAATGCACCCCTTCCGCACCACCATTATTTTGCCCTGCCTGCTCTCTCTCTCTCTGTCTCCTTGCACGCGCTGTGCGTCTGCTGTACTGACTGACTTCTTCTGCTCCCGCAGCTATACACTCTGGCTCTATGGAAACGGAAAAGGAGCGAGCCTGCGGCGCGCGCGTGCGTCGGCCGGCGGGCCGGCCTCCTCTCGTCAGTGTTACCTTAGTGTATGCTTGACGGCACTACCCCTTCTTACCCGTGTCATCTGCGGAGCCCACTGACCATGATATATCATTGGAACATGTTGCAGGGATTACGAATATCCAGGCAAAAGATTGAAAGAGGGTGGGTCTTTTTCACAAAAGGTACTTCCGCCGTGGCGCCGTGAAAATTCGGCTTTCGACTTGCCATTGGCTGCGCGAGTGGATGGCGAATCTTTCCCGAGACGGTGGGGGCATTGGGCAAAGAACCCATTGATAAGGAACCCAGGACATGGAAGCCGGTGGAGCTCCAATCGCGGATGTGCCATGGACACCACCGCCGACTTCACCAGCTATGGAATTCTCCTGAGTTTGCAGCCGCTTGGGCACATTCCTGACAGAACGCCCCAGCTGCATTGGTGTCTCCATTTGGCCTCGCGCGCGATCGAGTACAAAGTCCATTGTTCGTTACATTCACCTGACCTTTCTTCGACCTTGACGACCCGGCGTTCCACACGGTGCAACGGCTAACACGGATGGAGAGCGGTTCCCCTTTCGAAACGAGGCTCTCACGTGAAACATTCGCGAAACATGCGGCTACGACTTCGACATCGTGTTCAAAATGAAGTTATGCCAGGGCCTTTTTGTTGAAGGTCTGTCGCGTGGGACTTCGCGGAGCCTGCGTCCTTGATTTTGGCATATTGCAGCGCTCAGTCGAACGGGCGCCATGCGATTCTCAAAATAGGGCTGCCTTTGGCGTCCGTCAAGTGAGTGAGGGAGGATATTTTACACCAGGCTCCCCCGTCTGACGAACGGACCGACCGACCGCTCGTCATTCAAAGGGAAACGCCCGCAGTCCAAAGGAATATTTGTATGGACGTATGAGGACGGGACTTGGAACGGAAAAGTGTACTGCAGGTCGTCGTCGTCGTCGTCTTCCTCCCCCTCCTCCTCAACTTTTCCTCCTCCTCCTCCTCTTCCTCCTCCTCACCATCCTCCTCCTCCCCCTCCTCCTCCTCCTCCTCCTCCTCCTCCTCCTCCTCCTCCTCCTCCTCCTCTTCGTCCTTTCCATCACGAGATACGACTCTTCACAGCTCCGCAGACCCGTCGCAGGTTCAGCGGTGCCCGGAGCTGCCGGAGTGCCCCACGGTCCTGGACCAGTGCAACGGCAAGGCAGGGCCCCACTTCGTTCAGTCTGGATCCAGTTCGATGCTCGGACCCCCTCGCGGCGTGAAAAAAAGCGCGACCGAAGCCCTTAGCCAGAATATGTCCACGTCCGCCGCTTCGGAGTCGTGCCCTGAGATCTCGAGGAGCGGTGGCTGCAGATATCTGCCCGCCCGCGTTGGCGGGCAGATCTATCCATACCCACCGCTCCCCGGGCCCTCTGGACACGACCCAGCTGCAGTGGCTAGGGTCATGCTCAGTCGGCGCAGGAGGATGTTTCGCTGTTTGCGGCCTCCGCCGTCCACCTGCCAGGCCCCCGGGGCCGTCGGATACGACTCGGGAAGAATATAAGTCGGTCCCCAGGATGGGCCCCAGACCTCTGGAGGTCCCCGTCGTGAAATTCTGGCCAAGGGAGACTTTTGCACATGCACCGAACCTGGCACGGCCCATCCTTGACCCAGGATCGGTGCATCTGCCTTCCTGACCAAGGTCGGCGGCCGTATGCACCGACCCTGGGCTCAGGATGGGCCTGGCCAGAATCTGTGTATGTGCATCGTTTTCTTTCCTTCGTCGACTAAGAGCTTCGCGAACCGCGGGGGCAGACGCTGGGGAGAGTTGGAACTTGGATCTCCAGCAAGCTGGATATGTCGGAACTGAGATATTCGGCTTCACCGCCTAGGAGTTTCAGGAGGCTCACAATATGTTCCTAAAGTTCGCGGGGCTCAAAAGGGCTACTCGTTCAAAAGCATTTTCGCTTGCCGTCCTCGAAGGCCCCTCCTCGAGATCGGCCTTAGGACTTTGTGTCGATTGGAGTATGATCGTTTCCCAAGCTGCCCAGGGCCTTCGGAAATCTGAATTCGGGCTCCCACACTTCATACGTTTTGCCGCTGGTATCCGGGAAAAGCCTCCTGGGGTGGGGTCGCATCAGGGGTCCTCCTGGTGTCTTCCAGGTTGCCCAGAGCCGGGTGCGCGTGGACCGGCCCGATGATTTTCGCTGGCAAGGATGGCGAGGCCTGCCCGCTCGCGACCGTCTCGCGTGCTCTGCATATTGCAGGCGGCAGCGCGGCAGGAGCAGCTGGCCGACCAGGCCGCCATTAAGATAGGAGTTGAAGCGGTTGGCCTGTCTCGCGCTAAAGCAGCGCCGGCATATTGAACATCAACGAAGCAAGATCGTAGCCTCCTGGCGTCGCATCTGACCCAGTCCACCCGGACCAAGTGCAAGCTGAAGGGTGCTGGATATGGCGCGGGCACGATTTGCTGATGTGGCGCCCCCAAGGACCGCGTCGGCCACGGGTTCCTGGAGCGCCCTCAGGGCGCCGTTCTTCGGGGAGAGTTTTTTTGGGAGGACGGAGAACATCGGGTGTCTGGGTCGAGCTCGGCCGGCTCGAGTCCATTTCGCTCTCCCTGCGAGCCGATGCTGCCCGGTGCTTGCACAGCGTGTGCGGGCGTAGCCGGTCCGACCCGATTTCGACCCTGAACGGGTGCGCCCGGACTCGGTGCCCGTTCCGATCCGAGCCCGACCCCACTTCTCTAGGCCTCTCAAATGGGGTCCGAGCAGAGGGGGTCGGAGGGCCGCGCCGCATCGCCGATGCATCGGCGAGGCGGCTCGATGTGGAGCCCGTTTTGTTCCACGCCCACGTCGCCCGTGTATCGCCGACGTCGCCAGTGCATCGCCGATGCATCGCCGATACACCCGCGATGCATCGGCGATG
>CAUYUJ010021316.1:20000-55000 GCA_963575745.1 Prorocentrum cordatum
TGGTTTTAGGGTTTGAACAAATGGTCGCAGCGACGCAGAGGGCGTGCGCAGCGACGCCCCAAATGCTCGGTCTCCAGTGCTTCTACGTGGCGGCGCCCCCTCAGGCACGCAGAGGGCACGCGTGGCGACGGGGGCGTCGCCACGCAGAGCTTCTAAAGACCAAACATTTTGAAAACCAATTGTTTCCACTACTAAAGTACCCCGACACGCCGATCAAGGAGTTGGCCGTTCTCGGTTTGCGAGAGGGCGTCGCGGCCGTCATGTGTTGCGGGTCCAGGCCCGTCGGTTTCGGCCCCGGGCCGTGCTTCACTGAGGGGAGGTGTACGAACGGGAGGTCTGTCCACCGCCGAAGACCCAGACGCCCGGGCGGAGAGAGCGAGGCGCATGCACCGATCTCGGCCAGGCCCATCCTGGGCCTGGCCGAGATCGGTGCACGCTGGCGCGTTTCGCCGCTGTCGGCCTCTGGGGGGCCCTCGCCGAACGCCTGGGACCTTCGACAAGGGCTCCCAGGAGGGCGCGAAGTTATTCGCGCTTCGCGCTTCGCGGTCCTCCTTCCTCCTCCCCCTCCTCCTCGTCCTCCTCTTCTCCCCCTTGGGGGGCGACGCCTGGGACCTTCGAGACGCGGCTCGGGGTGGCGAAGAAGGCGGGTCCACGTGGTGGGGCCCGGACCGCTGGAGACCCCGCGTGGAGAAGCGCAAGACACCAGACTTGGCATCGCTCGGACGTGTGCGTTTCCCCTTCGGCGAGGACCATCGAGGAGCATCCTTGATCATTTGAAGAAAAAACCACGCACAAAAACCGAAGAAAACACAGGAAATGGACGTCCGAGCGATGGCCAGCAGATGCCTGGGTACTCGTGTCCGCGCCCTCGCGGTCTGGACTCCGGGGCGCGGTCTTCGACGCGGGGCGTCCGCGGAGGAGACGCCCCGCATCCGCGTGTCGAGTCGCGGTCCAGGGGCCCAGCCTGCGAGGCCGTGGGCACGGACATGGTTTTTTCCGCCCACGAGGCTGTCCGCCTGGTCAGAGTGGCAGCTGTGCGACCGGACCTCGGGGGGAAAGATATGTACCGACACCTCTACCACGACTATCTACCATTGCCTCGTTTTCCGCCTTCTCGGTGCCTCCCGGGAGGCCCTCGTCGCCACGTCTGGATGGTTTCGAAGTTCTGCTCAGGACGCACCCTAGAGGAGGTCCGGGGAGTAGCGGTATTCAGGAGCCCCAAACGGTGCAGTTGGTGACGCACCGCACGGTTTTGGATTTGAGTCGTTCTCTGCAGTTGTCTCGGGCGACTGGTGCCTCCAAGGTCCCAAGACCGTCCAGTGACGGACCGCGCGGTGAGGTCGTTGGATTCGGTAGCAAATCATGGGAGCCAGCTGTATCCTTTCAAGTCCGCCTTTAGCGTCGATTCGCGTCTGGGAGTCGATCAAAGACCGCCGATTCAGCGTCGGTGAGCGCCGATCAGCGTGAATTTCACGTCGGTCAGCGTCGACTTGGCGTGGACTGGCGTCGATTCGCAGTAGCCGACAAGATGGTATGGGAGGCTCCCGTGCCGAAGCTGCCACCGAAATTTTGGAGATGCCGAGGTCACCACGCGGTCCCTCACCACACGGGCGTGGGCCCCCCCGGAGGTATAGAGGTGATCCTGGCTCCCCCAGGACCTGCGGGGGCGGCCAGACGATCCGGCAGCGGCTCGTGGAGAAGCCCGCGGCGGAGAGGGGGAAGCCCTGCGTGGGCGGGCTCCTGGAGATCCCCCCCGACGGGAACAGAGAGGGGGGGGCGACGAGGTCTGTGCGATGCCCAGACGCCCCCGGCGCGCCGTGGAAGATGCACGACGGCAGGGTACCTCTTGGTGGGTGGAGGAGGAGGAGGAGGAGGAGGCGGAGGAGGAGGAGGAGGAGGAGGAGGAGGAGGAGGAGGAAGAGGAGGCGGAGGAGGAGGAGGAGGAGGAGGAGGGAGGGGAGGAGGAGGAGGAGGAGAGGAGGAGGAGGAGGAGGAGGAGGAGGAGGAGGAGGAGGAGGGGCAACCTCTCTGGGCGCCCAGAAGCGGCCGAAAACGCACACACGCAGGACACGCGTGACAACACATGGGTTCCTAACGCGCCAGAGCGGGACAAGCGTGAAACCACATGAGTTCCTAACTCTCCCGAGCAGGACAAGCGTGAAAACACATGCGTTCCTAACGCCCCAGAGTTGGGCAAGCGTGAAACACACGTGGGTTCCTGGCGCCACAGAGCGGGACAAGCCTGAAACCATGTGGGCTCCTCACGCCCAAGGGCTGGACAAGCGTGAGAATACATGGTTCCGAACGCCCCAGAGCGGGACGCGCGTGAAAACACGTGGGGTCCGAACGCCCCTGGGCAGGACAAGCGTGACACCCTGTGCGCTCCCAACGCCCCACAGCGGGACCGCGGGACGGCGTGTGCCCCCATCCCCCCTCGGCGCGTCCCCTGGCCTGTCCCGTGTCGCGTTCCCTGGCTCGCCCCCTGGCGCTCTTCCTGCCCGTGCCGTGTGGCGCGCCCCTTGCCGCGTCCCCTTGACGCGTTCCCTGACGCATTCCCTACAGGGCGCCCCCCTGGCACGTTCCGTGGCGCGCCCGTGCGCCGTGCGCCCCGTGCATGCAGTCTCGTCCCGCCTCGGAGCCGAGTTGGACCCTGCGCTCGAGCGGATGGAGCGCCCCACGAGTTTCGACTGCAGCCAGCTCTGGGCCAGCTCTGCGCTCGGGCAGCGCGAGCTCAGTCTCTAGATCCGTTCGGTCTGGCAAGATCCGGGTGCCAAGGGCGATCTGATCCACAGCGCTAGACGGCGCACCGCAATTCATCGCGGCATAGCACATCACCTCTCCGCACGCCACGGCACAGCACAATCCTTGGAACGGTACATCACAATCGATACCTTCAGCATTGCAATTGCTTGTCGCGCCCAATCAGGTGTCTCGAACACATAGTCACGCCTCGCTTGTCTAAATTCCTTTCATGAATTCGTGAGTTCATCCTGTTGGACAGGGATCGTGGGAGGTATTGCCATTGTTTCTGCTTGGCTGCTGGTTGCCTGGGGGAGGGGGTGTTTATTGACAGGGATCAGTGATACACCTCTCCCCGAAGAGGAAGAAGGGGGCTTGGAAAAGGAAACTCGCCAAACCACTCTCGCCCTAAAGGGCTGGTGGGTTCCCTGTACGATCGACAAGCGGCACGGAACGACCGGGGTAAAGGCCAGCGGCATGTGCAGCCCATGTTGCGCAGGATTCGTTGTTGGTATCGCCGCTGACGCTGTCCACTTGAGGCACGAGGCCCCCTGCGCAACAGCGGCCGCTGTCGGTTTTCGTCAACGCTTGCTGTTGGGCATCGCGCTTTTTTCTCCCACACCCGTGTCGATCGTGCAGCACACCCGCGCAGAAAGCACACGTTTTCGAAGGGCCGCGCGGGTCCGCCCCGGGCCCCGCGGCGCCTCTGGCGCCGCCCCCCCGTCGCGTGCCGAGCGCCAGGGGGGAGGGCCCAGCGCCGAGCCAAGAAGTCCTCGCAGACTTCTCCTCTTCCTCCTCCTCCTCCTCCTCCCTCTCCTCGTCCTCCTCCTCCTCCTCCTCCTCCCTCTCCTCGTCCTCCTCCTCCTCCTCCCCCCTCTCCTCGTCCTCGTCCTCCTCCTCCTCCTCCTCCTCCTCCTCATCCTCCCCTTTCTCCTCCCCTCCTCCTCCTCCTCCTCCTCCTCCTCCTCCTCTTCCTCCTCTCCCTTGAGTCCGTCGGCCTGGGGACGCCCAGGCGGCCTCCAGAGCACCCCTCGCGAGTCCCAGAGCGCCATGCAGTGGAGACCAACGCCAGGAAGCACGCCCTGCTTACAACCAGGGTGCCCCAGGCCTCCAGGGTGCCCTGCCCTGTTCTGCTGTGGGAAGCGCGACGTTCCCACACCGAGAATCGACGGACGTCCTGGGGTCTCAGGGTTGGGTTTCTTGTGGAAGGTTTCTTGTGGACTGGCCTCAACTGTAGAGGGCCTCAGAACCAGCGCGAAGAGCTGGGAACACCCGGGGCCAGGGCCACGGTCTGACAGCCGCCGACAGGGTGGGGAGGGGGTCGGGCGGCGTTGTGAGATCTTCCCAGGCCCCCCGACGTCGTGATTTTCTCTTGACGTGCACCCCCAGAGGTCTGGACCCCTTCGCGCGGACCCGTTTCTGTATCTCGAGCAGTTCTGCCATGGTCCTGGGGGCCTGGCGAGGGCCTCCGCGGGCGCAAGCCCGCGAAGAGCCTCCACGACGCGGGGGGGGATCTTCGCGAGACCCCCCTCGGGCAGGAGACGACGTCCTGCAACCAGCAGCCCTGCGAGCTGGGCTCCGTCCCGTGCCGCGTCTCGCAGTGGTCGGAGTGGAGCACGTGCTCGGCCACCTGTGGCACTGGCGGGCGCCAGGAGCCCCGGAGCCTCTCCCCCGACCCCCTCGGCCGGCCGCCCGTCGGCGACCAGCAGCCCCCCCGAAGTCAGAGCGAGGGGGGGGGGGCCGAGCGGTCTTGCAAAAACCTTGGTGGCGTGGTTGTTGGCGGGGTCCCGCGGTGTGGACTGAGCGTCGCTGTGGAACCGGAGGTGTTCCCCACTCAGAGCTTGCCTCCGTAGGGGCTCTAGCGGAGTCATGCCCCAGTCAGAGCTTGCCTCTGTAGGGGTCCCAGCGGATTCGTATGGTTAGGCTAGCTGTGGCGCCGATTTCGGCGGCACGCCCCGGTGCCCGGGTGCCCGGTAGCCCTCTAGCCTTATAGCCCCCTATAGCCCCCTATAGCCCTAGCCCTTGATGCCGATTTCGGCGGCACGCCCGGGTGCCCAGGTGTCCGGGTGCCCAGTAGCTTTATAGCTCCATAGCCCTATAGCCCTATAGCCCTATAGCCCTATAGCCCTATAGCCCTATAGCCTCATAGCCCCACAGCCCTAGAGCCCTATAGCTCCATAGCCCTATAGCCCTATAGCCCTATAGCCCTATAGCCCTATAGCCTCATAGCCCCACAGCCCTATAGCCCTATAGCCACATAGCCCTATAGCCCTATAGCCCTATAGCCCTGTAGCCCCAGAACCTTACAGCCCTATAGCCCTATAGCGCTATAGCCCCATAGCCCGATAGCCCTAATAAGATTATGATTGTGTTTTTTCTTTGGTATCATTAAGGGCATGCATTGGTGTGGTGCCCCCTCGATCCGCACTGGCGCTCTCGCCTCGGCGACGGGCTGCATTTGTTTGTGGAAGCGAGGCTCACGCTCGAGAGTTTCGGAGTGGCAGTCCAACAACACCCACAACAACAACAACAACAACAGCAAAACAGCAACAACGATAACGACAACGACAGCGACAACGTCAACTTAACAACGACAACGGCAACGACAACACAGACGACGACAACAACAACACCAATTGCAACAACAACACCGCTCCCGCTCCCGCTCCATGCCTTCTTGCTGTTTTATTCAGGGCCGGTGCCTCTTCACGCCGCCGACAATGGCTTCTCCAACAAAGCCTGCGGTCCCGCCTTGACATTTCCTCGCTTCTGACTCAGGAGTGGCGCTCCCGCTTTGGATCCGCAAACATCGAGCAGTGGCGAAGTGTCCTGGCTTGCCGATCGGCCCACCAAATAATGCTCTGAGAACCTCTTGTGGTCTGCACAAAATGTTCATAGAATATTTCTGGCCAAGACTTTCTTGTTTTAGCACAGCGGACTTTCTGTTCTAAGCATCGTTGTTTCTGTTATTGAAACATTTGTGGGTTCTAAGAATATTACGTGGTAGGCCTATAAGAATGTCGGGACGGTCGGTCTCTGCTTGAAATCAGGCCCCCTACAGCAACGATTCTCCCGCTCAATCTATTTCCGCTTTTTACTCGAGACTGGTGGTCTTGCTCTCCGCCCAAATCCGGGCCTCCTACAGAACAAGCGCTCCAGCTCTATAAGTTCGAATTGTTTTCTCAGGAGTTGCAGTCGCGTTGTGGTTCGCAAGCCGGCCCCCCCTACGACAACGACGCTCCCATTCGATCTCACTTCGCTTTTTGAGAAGAGGGTGGCGCTTTATCTCGCCGCCGAAAACTGCCCCCAAAAACAAGATCAGCGCTCCCGCTTGTTAGTCATTCGCTCTTTACTCAGGGATGGCAATCGCGACTTGCCGCCGCAAACCGGCTCCCCTGAGACACCGACGCTCCCGCTCGATATTTCTCGCGCCTTTTGCTCAGGATTGGAGCTCTTGTTTCGGCTTCGCCTCTGGAGGGCTCCCGGGCGGCCCCACGAGGGCTCCGGAAAACGGTGTTCTGGCGATTTCTTGGGTCGTTTTCGTTTCGAGTTCTTTTTGCAGCAGGGGTGATTGAAGACCGAACGAGGGAAAACCAAAACCAAAGGAAAACGGTAGATATTGTTGAGGTCGATCCCTGCCACGAGGTTCCCGAAGAGAGGCCAGTAGTCTTCCAATGGGCGCCCCACGAGGCCCGCGGACCTCGGATGGGCGCCCAAGGGAGCCCCAGGACGGCGGCCCAAAAATGGGCCCCAAAGATTGGAACTGACCGTGGTCGACTGCCTCGCCAGAGCTGTTGGCAAACCATTTTCGGGCCAGACATTTGGGCGTAAGGAAATGTATAGCTCCCGATGCGTGGAAGAAGTCCCCTACGAAAGGGAGAGCGACCATGATGAATGCACACCGCAATAAGAACGCTCGAGCAGTATGTCAAGATGGTTGCTGAATTTTCGTTTTAAACGCATGATCATTGTTGGTCCCCCTGACGTTTCTGTGTGCGTTTGCAAGGGGAAGTCTTGAGCCTCAGTTTGGGCTCCTGGCCCCTGGACTACCAACAAGAACGGCTCCCGCCGGATACTACCTCACTGCGTATTGACATCGCGCTCCCGCTCAAGACCTCTATACAAGTTTGGCCAGGAACCGCGCCCTCGCCTGAGATTTCCTTTCACTCTACGCACGACTCGCTCTCTCGGCGCTCTGGAATCGGGCTCTCGATCGGGACGTCCTTTTCCTTTTCGTAGGGACCGCGGTCGTGCCTAAGACTTCCTTGCCCCCTCCTCTTGCTAATCCCTCTTGCCTTGCTACTCCCTCTCGTCCTCAATCTCTTATTCCGTTTTGCCTCATTCCCTCCTCCCTCTTCTACTCCATTCCCTTCCTCCCTTGTTTTTTTGTTCTCTTGATTGTGTTTTAATTTTGGGCAGGGGGGAAGATATCCTCCCCAAGGGGGCTCAGTCAAAGACGACGTGGGCGAGTATCGACGGTTTGGGAGATACATGTGTACTGACGCATGTGCCAATCAGAGCGAACAGTTTTCAAAGTAATTATCACATTCTCGCTTCTGAAGGAAGTACAAAGAAAAGTCTAGAGGCTCAGACTGTGTTATGAACCCCCGAACTAGCACAACAACGATTTCCCGCCTGACGCATCCTCACGCATTATACAGGAATCGCGCTCTTGAGTGGCACTTCTTCGCGATGTTTTCAGACACCGCGCCCCCAGCACTCAGGATTCACGCTTTCGCTGTGAACTTCCTCACGGATTACTTGGGAATCCGACTATCGCTAGAGACTTCTTCGCGAATCATGCAAGACTGACGCTTCAGAAACCCGCCCGCTCGACCCCTCGCTTTTTGGGTCCTCCCGCCCGACCCGCCCGTCTGGTTCTGCTGCTTGTTTTCGTGCTCGCAAACCCTCCTCCTGTTAATCTCTCTCGTGCTCCATGCTTCCCCCTCCCCGTTGTCCCCTCCCTCCTCCTCCCCTTCCCCTGTTTCAGGGGCTGCTCGAAGAACACGCGGCAGGCAAGGAAGATCTGCCCCCAAGAGCGGCAGGCGGATATCGAGGGTTGGTGTATATAGTCTCAACAGTTCTTGCATTTGAGGGTTCTTTTTGTCCCTCGAGGAGGAGGAGGAGGAGGAGGAGGAGGAGGAGGAGGAGGAGGAGGAGGAGGAGGAGGAGGGGGAGAAGGGGGAGGAGGAGGAGGGGGAGGAGGAGGAGGAGGAGGAGGAGGAGGAGGAGGAGGAGGAGGAGAACGAGGAGGAGGAGGAGGAGGAGTTTTTGTCCCTCTCAGGAACAGGGCGGCCGTGGCGATCTGGCGGCTCTGTGGCCGCCGTCCCCGACCCGTCGTCGCCTCGTGGCCGCCCGTCGTCGGGGCCGGTGCGGCGGTCTGGCGGCTGCGTGGCCCCCGTCGCCGCTTCGTCGCCGCTCGTCGTGTGGGCCGTCGTGGCGGTCTGGCGGCTACGTGGCCGCCCCGTCGCCGCCTCGTCGCCGCCCAAGATTGCGCAGCACAGATTTCACCGAGTAGATTGCGCCACAAAAATTGCACCACCTAGATTGCACCACATAGCTTGCACAGCATTGCTTGCACCGCGTCGATGGCACCACACGGGCTGCGCAAGATATATTGCACCACGAGCGCACAACATATGTTGAACCACCTAGATTGCACTACGTACATTGTGCCACGCAGAGTGCACAACATAGATTGCACCACACTTACTGCAACACGTAGGCCGCACCACACAGCTTTCACAACATAGATCGCACCGCATATCTTGCACCACGTGGATTGCACAGCATATATTGCACCACTTAATTTGCACAACATAGGTCGAACAACATAAATTTCACAGCATACATTGTACCACGTAGAATGCGCAACATATATTGCACCACACGCATTGCAACACGCAGACCGCACCACACAGTATGCACAACATAGATCGCACCGCATAGATTGCACCACGTACATTGCACAGCACTCAGACTGCTCCACATAGTTTGCACAAGTATTACGCCGCACCGATTGCACCGCATGTACTGCACAGCATATACTGTACCACGTAGGGTGCACAACATCGATTCCACCACATAGATCGCACCACACAGATTTCACAGCACAGCTTGCGCCAGCTTGACTCCTCCACATCGAATCCACCACACAAACGGAACAACAGAGATGGCAACACGCAGACTGCACAGCGTCGGATTTGTAGCACACAGGCCGCGTAACGTGTACTGGACCCCATAGAGTTCACAACAATGATTTCACCAGCCTCGAACTTATCTTAGGGATGCCTAGGACTGCGCCCTGAACAACTAAAGGATGCGCCCTGAAAAACTAAGGGATGCGCCCTAAGGCGATACCAATCTTAGGGATGCGCCCTGAAAAACTAAGGGAATCCCTGAGATTGGCATCGTGATGGGGGCGATGCCCAGCTTAGGGATGGGGATATGTTCCAGGCTGGCAATGCTTCTCCTTTCTCAGCAGAGGTTGGGATCTGCCACCCCACCCCCCGCGGCGCGCGCACCGGGAGCCCGTCCACAATCGATGCCTTCGCAAGGATCTCAAACTCGAGCGCCCCGAACATACAAACCACACATTTCTGCAACATATCACCAGCCTGGAGCAGATTCCTATCCCTATGTTGGGCATCGCCTCATCACGATGCCAATCTCAGGGATTTCCTCAGTTTCTGAGGACGCATCCCTAAGATTGTCATCGCCTTTGGGCGTGCCAGTCTTAGGGGTAGGGATAGGTTCGAGGCTGGTTAATCGTTTTGCAACATAGCTCTTGCAGCAAGAAAGGTCTGCGCGCACTCCTTGCAGGTTCTTGAGAAGACCACGTGCGTTCCCCCGCTTGCACGGCATGCAGCCCCATGGGCCTCTGGCGCGCGCCCGTCGAAATGCGTCCAACGCCTGTTGCTCGCGTGCCAGGAAGGGGCACGCACTCTGTCGGTCGCCCGTCGGCCGTGCGCGCATGGCGGATTCCTTCCAAACCCTTCATCACCGTCACGTGGACACCATCGTCGTCATCGGCGTGATCAGCATCGGTGCCGTTATTGGCATCGGTGATCAGCATCGGTGCCGTTGTTGGCCTTGCCTCCGTCATCGTCATCCTCGTCAGTATCGCGACTATCATCATCGCGCCTGCCGTTGTCGACGCCGCCATGGTACCGCGCCCGCCCGAACCACCGACTCGCACTGAAGTGCCCGCGCGTCAGCGCGGCTTGCTAAACGGGCTGGGGAGTCCCCAGCAGTCAGCGCCACCGCGACCGCGTCGGTCGCGCCAGACTGCAGGCCGTTTTGCGCGCGAGCCTGCGCGCGCCAGCGCGGCCGTCGCGATGCGCCAGCCAGCGCCGGGCACCTATGGCAATCGCTTTTGCATGAGTTTTGCTTTCCAAGTTGCGGGTGGGTGGGTGGGATGTCTGCGCGAACAGTGGAGTTGACATTTTCCAGCTCGACAGGGTAGACTACACCACATAAATTGTCACTGCAGTTTTCTCCGCATGGTTTGCACCACGTCTATTACACCGCGTAGGTTGCTAGAGGCACACGGCGTAGGGTCCAAGCTGGCGAACATGTTGCATTACAGATGGGGAACGCCTTGGGCTCAGATTGGGTTGCTCTCCCCCGTGTGCAACAATAGCGGCTCCAGCCTGACAGATCCTGGCAATGGATGTAAATTGCTGATTCCGCGCTGGACACGCTCACAACTGATTGAAGACGACGTGCCCTCGACAGTCAGGACTCCGGTTTTCGCTCTAGACCCCCTCGCGGTTTATTTGGGTCCTCGTCCTTCGTGCAGGATTGATGTTTCAGGGTTGGCACGGAAGGTTCGAGATTGGCATGGTGAGTGGCACGCGAGCAAACAAGAACGATCAGTTTTCACATGGCTGTTGATGTGGAGTTCCCAATTAAAGAATACTTGCAGTTGATCGTTTTGCGCGGTGCCCATCTGCGTTTTTCAACCGGAGTGCCCCTCCCGTGGCCCGAACCTTGTTATTTAGGCTGGAAGTTCACGCACACCGAACTATATCCCCCTGGCCCTTAGTTTACAATCGCAGCGGTTCCAGCTTGATACTTCCCGACGATTGATTCACAATCGCGCTCTCGCGCGGGAAATCCTCACAACTTGCGCAGGAATCGCGCTCTCGCGTGGGACTGCCCCTCACACTTGATATAAAAAGAACCCGCGCGGTCGACACTCAGGAATCACGCCCTCGCTTTGGACGTCTTCGCGACGTATTGGAAAATCACGCTATCGCTCTAGCCGCCCTCGCGATTTCTGCAGGACTGACGCTTCAGCGACCCGCCCGTTCGACCCGGCTATTTCAGGATGCGCGAAAGATTCATGAAGCATTCGTGAGGATTCCTGAGTAGTCCCGAAAGATTATTTTGGGTTTCTTCGGGGTTCCTATGGTTTCCCCCGGATTCTCTAGGACTTAATGGTCGGACTTTATGGGCCTTCCGGAAAGATTCCAGAAGTAACTATTCTCGAAGAGTGCTGGAGGGTTCTTCCAGCAAATTCCAAAACGATTCTCCTGGGGGTCTCTTAAGGATGTCGGTGCCAGTGTGGCCTCTGAGGACTTTGTGTGGGTGTCGATTGAACGCATGGGGGTTCTTCAAAATTCCAAAAGATTCCTGGGGTATTCATGGGGTCTCGAAGGAGGTCTGAGGCTTCTTGAAGGATCGCTGAGTATTTCTTTTAAAACAGATTCCTGAAGGATTCCTGAAGGGTCCCTGAAGGATTCCCGAAGAATTCGCAAAACGACTCCTGAGGGCTGCGCCTTTCGAAAAAATGCCGGAGGATTCATGAGGGTTTTGTTTGACTCCTGGGATATCCCAGCGGGTTCCCGAGGATCCCTGCAGGAACTTTAGATTCCAGAAGAAATCCGGACCGAGTCCAAAAGGATTCCGGAAGAGAGCGGACTCCTGAGGATGCCTGCAGGTCCCTGCGGATTCCTGAAGGGTTCCTGAACATTTCATAGGATCCCGCAGGATTGTTGCAGGATTCCTGGGCATCCATGAACGATTGCCGAAGGAGCTTTTGATGATGCTCGAGGAATCAGGGGGATTCCGGAAGATCCCTCAAGGATCCCAGCGGTTTCCTGAAGGAGGGATTTCTTGTCGATCCCCGATGGATTCCGGAAGGATTCTTGTGGCATCCAGAGGATTCCTGAAGGAAGGATTCTTTAAGGAAGGACTTCGGGTCTCGAAGGATTCTTGCGGGTTCTTTGAGGATTCGCCACGGCTACCTGTTAGGATACCAGAGGATCACACAAGGATTCCACGGATCTCGGGAACATGCTTTACGATTCCGAATGGATGTCCGAATGGATTCCCGAAAGATTCCTCGAGGACTTTTTAATGATTCCAGAGGATCCTTGGGAATCCTTAGGATCCCTGATGGTCCCTGCGAACTCCTGGAGAATTGCGAAGGCCTTACGGCAGGTGCCGCCGACCCTGAAGGGAGACGACGGCGACGACGACGACGACGACGACGACGACGACAACGGCGGCGACGACGACGACGACGCTGACGTGGACGAGAGTTCTAAGGATGCTCCTTGGGGTCTCTTCGGAAGGCTCTCCGAGACCTCAGAGGATGAGTTTAGGGGCCTCCTGGGAGCCTCTTGGGGGCCTTTGGAGGCGTCTTCGAGCTTCCTGGGGACCTCTTGTGGGCTTCTTCGTGCCTCTTGAGGACCTCTTGGGGCCTCCTGAGGGCCTCTCGGGGCTGGGGGCTCGAAATGTTTGTAGGGCCCCCCGTCTGTGCACGCTTTTGGAGAAGTCTTGTGGGCCTCTTGGGCCGCCTTGGAGGCGTTTTGGGCTGTCTTGGGGTCCTCCTGGGCTGCTTTGGGGCCCTCTTGGCGGCATCTTGGGCTGTCTTGGGGCGATCTTTGGGGCCTTTTGCGCCGTCTTGGAGCGACGGGAAGTACATAGAAATGGCGATCACATTTTTATATAAAAAAACACGGAAGATCAATGAATTTGTCCTTTTGGGGCCCTCTCGGGAGTCGTCTTGAAGGTTTTTTGGGGCGTCTTGGAGGCTTCGTGGGCAGTCTGGAGGGCGCGAAATTGTTTTGGCCCGATCGTTTGGCGATTGGGGGCCCTCTTGGGCCGTATGGTGGCTCTTGGGGCACTCTTGGCATGTCTTGGTACTTTCTGATGCCCCCGGACCCCCAGGGGGGAATGCGTATCTGACCCCCCCTGCGGCAGAAGCACACGGTCGTCGTGCTAACACTGTAAGCATCGTCCAACCGATCCCTCTCCCCACCGGGGTGGCCCGGGTGACCACCTTGCCCCCCCGGGACCCCCCCCTGATTGGGTAGAGAGCAAAGGGAAGGGGCTCCCTTTTTGACTCGCTTACGGCATTGCTAGAATTTTCTTTCGTTGACAAGCCTGAGGAGGGTGCGCAGGGAAAGGGGACGACGGAGACGACGACTGACTGACGACGACTCGAACAGACAAGCCCCATCGCACAGGGTCGGAGATTCTTTGTAGGATTTTTCCAGATTCCAAAGGATTATCGATCCCCACAGATTCCTTGTTGGATTCTTCACGGATTCCTAGAACTCTTTCCAGATCCTTGAGCATCCCCCATGATTCCCGGAGGGGTCTTGATGATTCCTGATGGCCTCCTGGCGATTCCTGAGCATTCTTGTGCTTTCCTCAGGACGCCTGAGCATTCCTCAGGATTCTGGAAAGATGTCTGCGAATTCCCAACGGATTCCTGAAGAAGTCCTGAAGAATTCCTGAACGACTCCTGGAGGATTCCCGAAGGATCCTTGGGCAGTCTGGGGGAATTCTTCACGATCCCACTTGATGCCCCCTGGGTCGCGGCGGTTGTGGGTGGGTCGCGGGTGGGTCGCGGCGCTCGCGTGTCGCGGCGGGGATGGGTCGCGGGTGGGTCGCGGCGCGGGTGGGTCGCGGCGCGGGTCGACCGCCTTACGCATATCCGCGTTTGCTGGGGATTAGGTGAATCAGGAGGGGAATTACGCAACCGAGGAATCCCACATACTTGCATTATGGCTGGAGTGATGATAACTGAAATGAAACATGTGAGAATGATGTTGGTGGCCGTTCCCTGCGCCCCCCCTAGGTTGTCGAGAATAGGCCACGCCTGCTGTGCCCTGGACGACCGGCTCGGATAGCGGCCACGCTCAGAGACCCCCCCCTGCGCACCCCGTATGGTGTCGAGCACATCTTTGGCCACTCTCGCTGGCCGCGCCCCGCTCGAAGAGCGTCGACATGGCCTTCAAGGCCCTTGCATCCTGATCCTTCATGTCTCTCAGGCCACAGATTCTCGCGTGAGCTTGCCTATGGCAGGCCGGCTCGCCTAGCGATCCGAGTTTGCCTGGCGGTCTTCTGCTTCACGCTACTGTGCAAGTCACGCCGCAGGGTGCTTCACTGATCGTGCGCTCCCCTCTCCTCTCCTCCCGGCGAGGAAACAAATCCGTGTCGCGCAGCCTGATTACAGTCGGGGCGCTGAAGAAGAAACCCGTTTCGTTGGGGAGGGGCTCGGTGTTTCTTGATTGTTCCACACCTCGCCTAAGGTTTTCCTGACATGTTCGATGGGAAGTCGAAGTTTAACTTATGGAAAAAAGGGCCTCGTTCCTTATTTCGGGTTCCTTAGGTCAACGCCTCGACTGTAGACGCGCTGACTGCAGGGTTCGCGTGTGCTCGCCCGAGGAGCGCACCCGCCGCGTGGCCGCCCAGGCAGGGCGGGGCGGCCTGGGGTGCAACCTGTCGCTGGCCGAGGACCGCGGCTGCGGCGACGCGCTGCCGCCCTGCCCCGCCGCCGACTGCGCCTGGGGCGGCTGGTCGCCCTGGAGCCTGTGCACGGCCACCTGCGGCGGGGGGCAGCGGAGCCGGGCCCGCGAGGTGGCACAGGAGCCAGGGGAGGGGGAGGAGGGCGAGGGAGAGGAGGAGGGGGAGGAGGAGGAGGAGGAGGAGGAGGAGGAGGAGGAGGAGGAGGGAGGAGGAGGAGGAGGAGGAGGAGGAGGAGGAGGAGGAGGAGGAGGAGGAGGAAGGAGGAGGAGGAGGAGGAGGAGAGGAGGAGAGGAGAGGAGGAGGAGGAGCGAGGAGGAGGAGGAGGAGGAGGAGGGAGGAGGAGGAGGAGGAGGAGGAGGAGGAGGAGGAGGAGGAGGAGGAGCGTGGTTTCTGTGACGCTCTGGGCCCCTTCGTGGTCTTTGCGAAGTCCCAGAAGGCTCCCCATGGCCCCTGGAAGCCTCGCCTCCCCCCCCAAGGAATACCGATACGGTGGAGGCGTTCGTTGAGGAATGGGCCCAGGAGGCTCTTCAGAGCCTTGGGGATTCCTGATCCCACGAGGGCGGCGGTGATGTCCATGGCCACTCCGCGATTGGAGTACCGCCGGCTTCAGGCCTGGGATTCCTTATCCGATGGCTCCTGTGCCAATGCCCTCACCGTACCGCTGTTCGTGCTGCAGGGCCCTCGTCCTGAAGAAGGAAACGCTGCATCAGCATGAACTGTCGGAGCTCCGCCATGGTTCCTTGTATCGGCGCTGTGCCTTCCTGGCGGCTCTGGTGCCGCCCCTGGCGCGCTCCGCGCGAGCCAGGGAGTGGGGTCCAGCGCAGACCGAACCTGCAAACGGCTATGTTTACGCAATTCATGCTCACCGTATCGTTGCCACGGCTGGATTCGCCTCCCCAAGGCCCCCTCGCGTCGGGGGAAAACAGATCCTGGATAATGACCCAACCATATGCAGCTGTGAGTAATGCAGTTGTGAAAATCATCTTCGGTGGAGCTCCCTATGGGGCCACGACACGTGTGGGGTGTGTGCCGAAGTGAATGGGGGGGACGCATGTGAACAGTGGCACTGGGGCCTTCGGTGGAGCTCCCTATGGGGCCATGAAATGTGTGAGGGGTGTGCCGAAGTGGGCGGGGGGGACGCATGTGGACGGTGGCACTGGGGACTTCGGTGGAGCTCCCCATGAAGCCACGAAACGTGTGAGGGGTGTGCCGAAGTGGGTGGGGGGGGCGCGTGTGGACGGTGGCACTGAGGCCTTCGGTGGAGCTCCCTATGGGTCCACGACGCGTGCGAGGGGTGTGCCGAAGTGGGTGGGGGGGACGCATGTGGACGGTGGCACTGGGGCCTTCGGTGGAGCTCCCTGTTGGGCCATGAAACGTGTGAGGGGTGTGCCGAAGTGGGTGGGGGGGCGCATGTGGACGGTGGCACTGAGGCCTTCGGTGGAGCTCCTTGTGATGCCACGAAGCATGTGTGGAGGAGGAGGAGGAGGAGGAGGAGGAGGAGGAGGAGGAGGAGGAGGAGGAGGGGGAGGAGGACGAGGAGGAGGAGGAGGAGGAGGGGGAGGAGGAGGAGGAGGAGGAGGAGGAGAAGGCGGAGGAGAAGGAAGGAAGGAAGGAAGGAAGGAAGGAAGGAAGGAAGGAAGGATGAGAACGCGTGGCGCTGCCTCTTCAAAACGAGGACCCAACACCACAGGATGGTTGGGAAATACATTGGCGAAGAACTCAACCCAATGTTCACGCGTGGCGCCTATGTGCAGGACCGCTCAATGCGCATGAACATACTCACGGATTTGCATTACCCTTGAACGCGTCGACAGAGAACACAAGGCCACACTTAATGGAGCGGGGCGGAGCGAAATAGGAAAGGCGACACTATGCGGACGCAGCCACTGGGGCCTTCGGTGGAGCTCCCTGTGGGACCACGAAACGTGTGAGAGGTGTGCCGATAGGAGGCGGTTCACCATGGTGAACTTGGCCACTGGCGACTTCGGCGGAGCTCCCCGCGGTGCCACGACACGAGTGCGGGGTGCGCCGAGGGGGGTCGGCGATGATGCTGACGACGACGATGATGACGACGATGAGGATGATGCTGATGGCAAGGACTAGAAGGAAGGGTGGAGGAGGGGGAGGGCGAGGAGGAGGAGAAGGAGGAGGAGGAGAAGGAGGAGGAGGGAGAAGGAAGAGGGGAGGAGGGGGAGGGCGAGGAGGAGACAGTGGGGCGCGGCGCCGCGAATTCGGGAGGAGGAGCCAGCACAAAGGCTGGGAGCGTGAACAAAAACAACTCGGGACGACAGACTGGTCCCCGGGAAGGCGTCCAGACCTTGGGTCAACGGCACCGCAACGGGTACTTGTTAACGGGTACTTTGCAATTTTGCCGAAAGTTGCCACTTTAGGGCCTCTTTCTGGCAATGCAGCGTTGCCCGCATCGGGAAGGGTTGGGTTCGCTGGGTCACTGGGTCACTGGCCAAAGTACCGTTAGTGGAGTCCCCGTTTGAGGGGCGCTGATTGGGGGTGCCAAGCATGGCAAAGTCATGGTGTCGGCTGTCTGGGCCCTCCCCTCGCCACCACGGCCGGATTCGCATGGACATCGGGGCGTGAACGACGCACTCCAGGAGAGGCCGAGGGAGTACAGTCGGGGCCCTGAAGAAGGCACCCTTTTGGTTGGGGAGGGGCTCCGCGTTCCTTAAGTGTTTCACAGCTTGCCTCAGGTTTTCCTGATGTTTTCGATAGGAAATCGAAGTTTAACTTATGGAAAGAAGGGGCCTCGTTCCTTATTTAGGGTTCCTTAGGTCAACGCCCCGACTGTAGCGGTGCTGGCGCCTGTGTGTCCCCCCCCCCCCGAGGAGGCCACCGTCGGGGGGAAGCCGTGCGCGAAGCCGCACCACTCGGCCGTGATCGAGGCGTGCGGCACGGGCCCCTGCGAGGCCGCGGGGCGCTCCAGAACGGGCCCGTGCCTCCGGCGCGCCTCTCGCCCGCACTGCGGCAGCCGGCGGGAGCTTTTCACAGAGGGCCGCGGCGCGGCCGGCGGAAGGCGGCAGAAGTACAGTCGAGCAGTGGCGAAGCGTCCCGGCTCGCCTGTAGCCCCACCAAGCAATGTTCTGAGAACCTTTTGTGTGGTTCCCACGGGATGTTCTCAGGACATGTCTGGCTGGGGCTGTCTTGTTTTGACACATCGGGCTTCTGTTCTAAGAGCGTTGTTCCTGTTCTCAGAACATTGTTGGCTGGGACTGTCTTGTTTTAACACATCGGGTTTATGTTCTAAGAACATTGTTCTTGTTCTTAGAACATTGTTTGGGTTCTAAGAACATTTCGTGGTATGGCTATAGGAATGCCGGGACGGTCAGTCCCTGCTAAAAGTACAGTCGAGCATCTGATTAAGACCCCCCCTCCCGAAAAGCTGGGCCAGCGTTTCCTCACCAACTGGCTGGAAAGGTGGCCCGGCTTTCTGAGTACGTTCTTCCCCTCCAGCGTTGACAGCAGTCGTCCGCCCGGGTTTGTGAGCAGTTGGCGCAGATTTCTGAAGTCACATATTTCTTAGACGTAGTTTCGGCTCTATTGCGCCGTGGACCCGGCATCAACCAAACATACTCATTCTAGGTGTGCGTCGCTCCCCCCCATGGCGACGCGCGCGCGCCGAGAAATCTTGTGATATAGGCTCCGTGGCGGGCGCGTTCTGGCCATGCCGCTTGGGACATGCCACTGCTACGGGATGCTTGGACTACATGCTCGTGTCGGACGGGCACCCCCAGGGAGGAAGCACGGTGCTAGTAGGTCCTCCTGCGTCTCCTGCTGCACCGTGCGCGGGTTGAACCGATCCCTGTCCACTTCTCCATGCCCGTCCAGATCCCCACCCTCCCACCACCCCACCTGGGGATGTGCCCCTGGAGACTCGAAGGAAACAACCTATACCCCCATCCGGGGGGGTGCGAATCCGCCAGCGGGGCCCCGGCCACGCCCGCGAGGAGAGGGATCAGTTAAGCGATGCTCAGCAGATCCTGCACGATGGTACAGTCAACCCGCATACAGTGACGTTTTCAGTACATGCTCCGCGTGCGGATCATGGATATAACAATGCAGGGATTTAGTACTAAAAACCACGATGAATCCATGCATACATTGATTCATACATTAATCATGGATTAAAAACCCTATATGTTTTGAAAAATCCCATGTATCAAAAACTGCCCTGTAGTAAGGATGGGCACGCGGCCTTCTGTCTCGAATGGACACAGGCCGCGGCGGCGCGGACAGCGAGTCCTGTTCCGCCATGCGGTCGCTCGTGGCGCATTGTGGTGCTCACAAGCGCAACGTGGTGCTCGCAAGCTAGACTAATGTGCCCGCTGGCACGTTTGGCGCTGGGGTGTACACACGCGCGGTGTGGTGCAAGGAGGTACTGTAGTGTACACTGGCGCTTTTGCGCACGCGGCTGCTGCAGTGTACACAGGCATTGTGGTGCACTCAGGTTGTGCGCGCGGCTGCTGTGGTATACGGAGGCACTGTGGAGTACGCAGGCGGCGCTGTGTTGCACGCAGGCGTTGGTCATTGCCGTGTGCACAGGGACTGGCACGCAGGCATTGGGCATTGTCGTGTACGCAGGGACTGTGGTGCACACAGGAGGTTGATGTGCTGGTGGCGCGGGCCCACTCTGGCGGGTGCACGCCGCGACCGCCGCGACCGCTATTTCCCCGACCGCGCGCCCTCCCCCCCAGGGGTAACACGTGTTACCTTCAACGGGTAAGAGAATGTCTCCACCTTTTGCGCATCGCCCAATGTAGGGACGGCACCGCACGGCTCGCGGCACGCGGCACGGCACGGCACGATATGGATTCCAGAGCCCAGGCGCGACACAGCGCCGCACGCGGGCCCAGCACCTTCCGGCACCTTCTTCGAACTCTAGGACCTGGGCGCGGCCCGACGCGCGGCCGTGGCATGGCACAGTTTTTATCGCCTTCCAGAACCCACACGACGGCCCCGCCCCGCACGCGGTAATTACGCGGGCACGGCACGGCTCTGCTTCGGGGGCCCCAGGCGCGGCACGGCACAGCACGCGGGGCCTGGCACAACCCAGAGCCCAGGCGCGGCATGGCACGCGGACCCAGCTCATTTTTCTGATGTCCCTGGTGCCTGCTGACACCGCGTTCGCCCGATGCGCGCTGAACGCTTGTGCGCAGGAGCTGGGGGAATGATGATTTTTTCACGCGCGGAGGTCCTTTGAGGAAGCAAGGAGCGTTCCCATGACACGCCATTTATCGCATCCAGGAGCCTGTACACGGCACGGCACGCGTGCACGGCAGTTGTCTTCGTCCTACGCAGGGGCGGCCCCGCCGAGCACGCGGCATGAGGGCACTGCACGGCACTGATTCTAGAATCTAGGCGCGGCACGGCACGGCACGGCACGTTGTTCACATTCTAGAACTCAGGCACGGCATGTCTTTTTTGTTCTTTGGCGACGAGTATGGCCCGGCACGGTACGCGGGCACAGTACGGCACGCACGCCCAGAGGCGGCAGGTAGTTCGCAGCCGGGGTTCTAGTAGCGCAAGTCAGGTTCCTGGCCGCTTTGCTTGTCCAGGGCACAATTGAGGCGTCAACAGTTTTGCACTCAGTGGTTCTGAAGTCGGCCAGGTGACGAATTGCACCGACGGCGAGTGGGCGGACTGGGGCCCCTGGTCGAAGTGCGCGAAGAGCTGCCGCGGAGGCTACCGCTCCCGGGCGCGCGAGGTCGCCACGGAGGCCTCGGAGTGCGGCGAGCCCGCCACGGGCCCCGCCTCGGAGTTCGAGAGCTGCAACGGCGACGTCCGCTGCGTCGGCGACGTGGACTGCGAGCTCAGCGACTGGGGCGCCTGGGGCGAGTGCGTCGGCGACGCCTCGTGCCACGGCACCCGCAAGCGGTCGCGCGAGATCAAAGTGCACCGCGAGGGCGACGGGGCCTTCTGCGGCCGCGGCGCCTCGGAGCCTTCCGAGGCGCTGGAGCAGGTGGCGCCCTGCGTCCCGGACGGGCTGAGCTACTGCGAGGACCTGGTCGAGGCCGACTGCGAGTTCGACGACTGGTCCGAGTGGTACCAGTGCCCCGTCAGCTGCGGCGGCGGGCAAACGGTCCGTACCCGCCAGATTGTCAGGCCTCTGTCGCCGCCCGCGCCCGACGCGCGCCGCCTGGGCCAGGGGCGCGGCGGGCAGGGCGGCGACTGGACGGCGTTGCCTGGCGGGCGGGGCTGCAACGGCACGACCCGCACGACGAAGGCCTGCAACGAGCAGCCCTGCGGCGAGAGGGTGGACTGCAAGTATGGGGACTGGTCGGACTGGGGCAACTGCTCGCAGTGCGGCGGGCAGCGCTTCAGGCACCGCACGATCGCCCAGGCCCCCGCGAACGGTGGCGCCGAGTGCCAGCTCGAGCACACCTACGAGACGGGGAAATGCCCGCGCTCCTGCGAGGACGACGCCGGCAAGCAGTATTTCTGCGTGTGGAGCGACTGGGAGGAGTGGGGCTCCTGCACGAAGACCTGTGGGGCGGGTTTCCGGCCGCGTCGTAAGTGGCTGAATCTGACTGACGTCAAGCCCAAGGATCCCCTGGCCGTGGCCTCTTTCAAGAAGGAGTGCACGGGCTCGCTCATCGACCTGGACGAGTGCAAGGGCAACCCAGACTGCGAGTCGACCTGCTCGCCGCAGCACTGCATCCTTGGAGACTGGTCCGAGTGGAGCGAGCCAGGGTGCGACGGCATCTGCACGCGCTCTCGCGACATCGCCACGCAGAACAACCAGTGCGGGAGGCCCTGCGAGGGCACGCTGACCGAGACGAGGCCATGCGACAGCACCTGCCAGAGCCGGGACTGTGTGCTCTCAGAGTGGTCGGGGTGGGGCGAGTGCCCGTCCGGCGTGGGCCAGAAGTTCAACTACCGCGCCATCCTCACCGCCCCCACGCTGGAGGGCAAGGGCTGCAAGGGTGCGCTCAATCTCACCGGCTCGTGCCAGACCGGCCCCCACGCGACGGTCCACTGCGAGTTCTCCACGTGGGAGGATCTCGTGGGTGAAACTCAAGCAGTGGCGAAGCGTCCTGGCTCGCCTATAGCCCTACCAAACAATGTTCTAAGAACCTTTTGTGGTTTACACGATATGTTCTTAGAACATTTCTGGCGGATATTGCTTTGTTTTCGCACATCGGGCTTATGTTCTAAGAACATTGTTTTGTGATTAGAACATTTTTGGGCTCTAAGAACATGTCGTGGCAGGACTATAGAAATGCCGGGACGGTCGGTCCCTGCTCAAGAAACACGTGTCGGTATCCGCGGCCTCGCGAGCCGTGCCCCCCAATCGTGCCGCGACCCCCCGCGGATACCGGGGGGGGGCTCTGCTTCGCGACTGCCCCGCGCGCGGAGCGCCTCCCCGCGCGGTGCCGCGTATAGCCGCGGCACCGCGCCCCCGAGCCCAGGCCGCGAGTAGGGAAACAAGAAGTGGCATAAACATAAAAAAAAACTCGGAGGTCCGCGCGGATTTCTCGGATCGGCGCTGGACCTCCCTCCCTGGCGCGCGGAGCGCGCCAGGGGCGGCGCCCGAGGCGCCGCCGGGGGCCCCAGCGCCGATCCGAGAAATCCGCGCGGACCTCCGAGTTTTTATGCTTCTGTCACTTTTTGTTCCCCTAGCGAGGGCGAGGATACGGGCACGTTGCATCACCGCTCGCGAGGACTGGAGCGGCTGCGACCGCGCCTGCGGCGGGGGGCAGAGCGCCCGCAAGCGCCACGTCGCCTCGAAGGCGGAGAACGGCGGCATGGCCTGCGCGGGCGGCCTCGCGGAGGTGCGGCCCTGCGGGCGGGGCGCGTGCGCGGCCGGCGAGGACGAGGCACAGCCCGTCTCGGGGAAGCGTAAGACTCGAGCATGCCGGAACTCGGGTTTGCCGACGCTTCTTGACGAGCGCGTCTCGGATTTTGACGTTCCAGTTTTCGTGGGACGTTTGCAGCGTGAGTTCGCGTCAAATTTCGAACGGGGTCTCGTCATTTTCATGATGACCCCGTCGGGCCAATCCGAGTCCCCCGAACCCCAGTCTTACCTTTCCCCGACCGTCGCCGTGGTGGACTGCCAGCTGGGCCCCTGGTCGCTCTGGAGCAGCTGCCCCGGCCCGGACAATCAGCAGTCCTACCGACAGCGGCGGGTGATCGGCTTCGACGAAGGAAAAACGCTATAGGCATAAGCTGCTGACACTCTGCGCGGATCTCTCGGATCCGTGCCGGGGTCCCCTGGCGGCGCCTCCGGCGCCGCCCCTGGCGCGCCAGGGAGGGGGGGGGGGCCCAGCGTGGATCCAAGAAATCCGCTCGGACCGTCAAAAGTGTATGTTTATGCCGCTTTTTGCTCCTCTACGGGTTGGGCCCCAGGGACGTTTCTAGCAGTTTTCGGCCTCTGGGGGCCCTCGACTGGCCCCGGAGCCATCGAAAAACGACTCGGGATGAAGAACCGACCCTGGGGAACGGGTAGGATTTTCAAACGAGGCGCCGCATGTCTAGGGCTAGGACAGGGTTAAATCGTTCCAGAACGTTCTGCCTCGGAGCGTTCGGGAAGGCTCTGAGAAAGCCGCGGCGCCCGATACGTCCTTCAGAGCCGCCAGATCTCAGAGATCCCGATGGGTCCCTGTCCGACGTTTGTCCCTGTCCTGACCTCGTCTGAGGTGACGCGCGAGGCTGAGGCTGGCGGGCGGCCGTGCAAGGGCATGCTGCGCGAGACTCGGACGTGCAGCGACACGTCCCGCAACTGCCTGTTCTCAACCTGGAGCACGTGGAGCTTCTGCTCTGCCAGCTGCGGCGGCGGCATGCACTCGCGCTCGCGCAGCATCGAGGTGCACGCCCGCGGTGACGGGCTTCAGTGCGACGGGGCTTTGATGGAGACGGGCCGATGCGGCATGGCCTCTTGCAGCAACGACACCTCGAGGGACTGCAAGCTGGGGCACTGGAGCGAGTGGGGTGAGTGCTCGCGGACGTGCGGCGAGGGTTCCAAGGTTCGCGTCCGCAACATCACGGAGCCCGCGACAGAGGGCACCGCGGGCTGCCGCGGTGACTTGCAGCAGGCGGCGCCTTGCCAAGGACCGCCGTGCGAGAAGGCTGTCGACTGCAAGTGGGGCGTGTGGTCCGAGTGGTCCGATTGCGCCCCGGCCTTAGAAGTTTGGCGGCGAGCGTGGGGGGCAGTGAGAAGGGGCGGGCCTCCTCGGAAGGCTCGGACGCCCCCCTGGCCTTCTGAGGAACGTTCAAAGCCTTCCCCGAAGACACGCACGTACATGTGCATGTACAAGTTTTCAGACACGCCCTGTCCACAGGGTTGGCGACGATGGGGTGTTCGAAGTGTTTCACGGTGTTCGGCTGCCGTCGCGTCGGCGCCGGTTTTACTGCCGATGCACCTCTGACGTGCACGGCGTCTTCTGCCCGAAGACACAGGAAACCTCTCAGAAGGCTGGAGTGCTTCTGGGAAGCCCCACCGCCTTCTGCAAGGGCCTTCTCCTTCTCACCTCCCCCCCTCGCTCGCCGCCGACGGTCCGTCTCGGTCGCTCGCACGGGTACGAAGGCAAGCGGGCTCCACGCTTCGCGCCAGAGAGGCGTCCTTTTTCCAGGTGTCGGGACCCTTGGGAGACGGGGGTGACTGCAAGTGGGGGTCCTCCAGCGCACTGGATCTTGCAGGATCCTGCAGAGCCAGGGGCGCATTGACCCGGGCTGGCGCAGAGGATCCTCCAGGGTCCTGCAGGATCCTGCAGGGTCCTGCAGGATCTTGCAGGATCTTGCAACGCCTGACCAGCCAGGGTCTGCACTGACCCGGGCCAGTGCGTCCCCGACAGGTGACGCGGGGGGACCGGCGCAGGGGCGCGAGATCAATCGCGCCTCGCGCGGCGCGTCTCTTGCTCAGCCTGTGCGTACAAGGAGAGTGAAGAGGAGGAGAAGGAGGAGGATGAGGGCGATTGGGATGATGATAATGAGGAGGAGGAGGTTAGGTTAGGTTAGGCACGCCACTAGACCCGCCACCCCGAGCTGGCACCGAGGCCCCAACGCGACATGGCGAGCCCGTGGATTATCCATCAGTCTCTTCCACCGCCGCCCGCTGGCCCATTGGCCTGCGGGGGCCCACTCCCAGGTGCCAGGGTCGCGGGCACCCTGGGGTTCACGCTCGGCGAACGGTCGGCGGCGGCGGCGACAGGCGCAAAGGGCTGCGCCTGTGTCTCGCCGCTGGCGGGCGACGGGCAGAGCGCCTCGTCGTCCTCATCGTACAGCTCCAGCTCGATGTAGTCGGCGGGCTGTACCAATGCCAACCTAGTCGAGCTCGAAGCAAAACCACGGCGGCCTAACCCCTCGCCGCGCTGGGGGGCTAGGTGGCCTAACCCCTCGCCACGCTGGGGCAGGACGCGGTCTAACCCCTCACCGCGCTGGGGTCGGTGGCCTAACCCCTCGCCACGCTGGGGAGTGCTGCGGTCTAACCCCTCACCGCGCTGGGGATCGCCTTGCCCTGCACTCTCGCCGTGCTGGGGTCGGGTGCGGTCTACCCCCTCACCGCGCTGGAGGACCTCGTCGTCATACTCGGCGTACAGCTCCAGCTCGATGTAGTCGCCAGCCGGTGCCCGTGGCAACCTGCTCGAGCTCGCTGCCGATCCACTGCTGCGGCCTAACCCCTCGCTGCGCTGGGGAGGAAAGTGGCCTAACCCCTCGCCACGCTGGGGATCGGTGTGGCCTAACCCCTCGCCGCGCTGGGGCGTGTGGCCTAACCCCTCGCCACGCTGGGGTCTGCTGCTGCGGTCCGACCCCTCACCGCGCGGGGGAAAGCCGAGCCTCGCACTCTCGCCATGCTGAGGTCGATCGCGGCCTAACCCCTCGCCGCGCTGGGGATCTCTGCACCACGTGGAGCGGTCGCGTGGCTGCCCCTGGCTCGGGGGGGTCGCACTGGGGTGCTCAGTGAGCTGCTCCCCCACGGCTCCCACACCATCGCGCCGCCCCTCAAACCTCTGCTCGTCGTCATTCTCATCATACAGCTCCAGCTCGATGTAGTCGGCCGTCGATGCCAGTGCCAACCTGCCCAAGCTCGAAGCCGATCCACCGCTGCGGCCTAACCCCTCGCCGCGCTGGGGGGCTAGGTGGCCTAACCCCTCGCCACGCTGGGGAAGGGTGCGGTCTAACCCCTCACCGCGCTGGGGGCGGTGGCCCAACCCCTCGCCACGCTGGGGGCTGCCGCTGCGGTCTAACCCCTCCCCGCGCAGGGGGTCGCCGAGCCTCGCACTCTCTCCCTGCTGAGGTCGACTGCGGTCTGACCCCTCACCGCGCTGGGGGCCCTTTCTCCTCGCGGAGCGGTCGCGTGGCTGTCCCTGGCTCGGGGGGTTCTCGTTAGGGTGCTCATCGAGCTGCTCCCCCACGACCCCCACACCTCCGCGCCGCCCCCTGAAGCCTCTGCTCGCTTTCGGCACTGCGGTCTAACCCCTCACCGCGCTGGGGACTGCCGTGGCCTTACCCAACGCCACGCAGGGGCTCCATGCGGTCTAACCCCTCACCGCGCTGGGGGAAGTCGCCGAAAAATTCGCCGAGGTCCCGCTGCAGGTCTGGGTCGTCGTAGTCTGCCATCGTCTCGGGCTGCGCTGTGAGCTGACCCTCACATGCGCACTCTGCTGGATGTACTGCAGGTGGTGTGTATCTCGCTGCTGGCCGTCGCTTCACTGTCCTTTTGGGTCGAGGCTCTGGATGCGGTTCTGGTGGGGGGGGGGGTTCTTCAGCACCAAGGGGGCTTGCTCCTCATGCGGGGCCAGGCGCTCCTGATCCCGCAACTCCCTCACTGTGCGCGCCAACTCCGCCTCTTGTGCCGTCTTCGGTGGTCCTTTATAGCCAGGGTATCGCCCATCGCGTATCCTGTTGAGCGCGTCCTGCCCGTACTTGGTGATCGTCTCGTCACACGGCTCCCTCAACCTCTTTCCGATGGTCGTGCCATGCGCCGCACGCCGTGCACAGAACAGCAGACCATACCGCGCCCATTCACTGATCACATGGCTCTGGTGTATCTTGCCATTGCCCATGAACCTGTCGCCCTTGACCTCCACGATCTCGTTTGCCGTGCTGAACGTGGCATTGCACTCCGTCGTCGCGAACTCTTGCAGGGCGTCCGCTGCGATATACTGCCTGCACGCTGTACAAAACCATTTATTCTTGAGCTTGACCATGTCGTGCTGCTTGGCACTGCTAATGATCTCCTGCTGCTTGTCGCGCTTTACCTTGGGCTTGGCCGTGGAGGGTCTCTCTGCGCACCAGGGATCCATGCTCGCTGTGTCTGCCAACGCCTGCCGTGCTCGCAGTCTGACGTGTGCGCAGATCGCGTCCCATTCGTCCGTGCGAGGTAGGGGCCTGCTCACTCTGTCCCATGATGCCTCCGCTGCCACCGTCGCCAGAGCGTCTGCGAAGCTATTGCCCATCGCAAAGATCGGGTTGATCAGCTCCGCCTCCTCCTCGTCCTGATGTGAGGGGGTCCACTCCACTTCGATCTGTCTGGGGTTCGTGTCCATGATCGCCCGCTTGATTCGTGCCCAAATGTCCGCGTTCTTACCTCTACCTGGGTCGTGTGCTCTACCTCTTGGCCACGCGTTGAGTAGTGGATAATGGTCCGTGACGTGCACGATGTCTCCTCGGGTTTCCTCGATCGCGATCGCGAAGGCCACGAGCTCACCTCTCGGTACTGTTTGCCGCCGTCCTGGTAAATCTGCCATCGTACCTGCTGACGTCTGCCACTTGCCATCGATCATCTTCATAGCTGCCACACCTATGCCAACTCGCCGCCTGCGGGGGTCTGCTCCGTGGGTGCCTCCTGATCCGTCGCCAAAGAGATGCAGCCTCCGTCCTGGTACTCGAGCCTCCTCGTAGTTGCCGAACCTGACGTAGTCCTGCCTATCTATGTTGGGCACCTCTGGATGTGTGAGCTCTCTTGGCGGGATCCCACGCAGCCAAAGGGTGGGGTTCGCTTCCACTCCTGTCATCGCTTTGGGCACCAAGTAGTCCGTTCTCTCGTAGTTCTTGTGCCCAGTGTTGGCAGCACAAGTGTAGATGCGGTGGAAGAGGGTCTCGGGCTCCTGTTTGCACCTCGCGCAGATATTTGTGTCGCGTTCGTAGCCGGCTTTGATCTGTCTTTGTCGAGTCCATTGTCCCCCTGTTACCACCACATTGTTGAGCGCCCAGTCCTGCCACTCTGCGCGCTGGCTGTACCTTTTCTGCTCCTTGCTGATATGCCAAATATCTCCTCCGCGTTGTAAATCTTCGCCGTGTAAATGTGTTGCTGCTTGTGCCCACCGTGCCGCGTCAAGGTCGTGCTCGAGGTCTTCTAGCAATTGAGTATATTCTATGGCATCGATGTCGCACTTGCCGTCCTCGTCAATGAAAGGGATATGCCATTGTTCGTCTCCTTGCTGCGTAGGTCGCATCCAGAGCGCCGCCTGCTCTGGCTTCCACCCTGCCGCGATCAAAGTAGCTTGTGTTGCCGCCACTGGTCCATTCACCTTGCGCCACATCTTAGAACCTGCTCTGACCAGCTTGCGGTACGTTGGGCCCCATACTTGCCGTACTCGTCTGTGAAGTTCAGGGTGGTGCATCCATTGATGTAGCCATTCGCTGACAAGCTGCCTCCGTAAGCTAATGCCTGGGTCCTTGAGGTGATACAGAACCGCCATGCCCGTGGATAAACACCTCCCAGGTCCAGACCCAGCAGCCGATCGCATTGCCATCCTTCGTAGCTGTAATATGCGGCTAGGTGCGATGCCCCAGACCTCGTGCCCGTACGACTCCTGCGGGGAAACGCCCGTGGTGAACAAGCCCTGGGTGATCTTCGCTACTTTCGTCGCAATTCGTCTTAACCGAAAGATCTTGCCTGCTCTCCGTTTGTCCTTGCGCTGTCTTGCTCTGGCTTTCTTTTGTGTTCGCTTGCCCATGCCACTGACGTCCGCGCCAAGGTCCACCATGTCTGCTTGCTGTTTGCCTGGGGGACCGCGCTGCTGGAGCTTGCGCCAGATACGCCTTCGCAACTTAGGGTTCGACGCCACGAGCACCGTCTTCGGGGAGATCGTCAGGTTCCGCTGAGCAGCCTGCTGGATGAACTCGTTTGCCATCTCTAGCATCTGCTTCTCAACCATCTCCTCTGTGCCTTCCACGCGTCCAACCGTGTCGTCCACGTACGACCACAAGCCCGCTGCTTGCACTCTCTTCTGCGCTGCCTCCAAGAAGGGGGAGAGGTAGACTTTGGCGAACCTGGTGCCCTGTGCCGAGCCAGCGACGATTGAGCACGTCGGGTCGATCCTGGGGCCGATCCACTCCGCGTGCTTGAGGTGCCGTGGCCCCAAGAACGCTTCCACTTCCATTGCCATAACTGTCGGTGAGAAATCCAGCTTGATCCCCGTGTCGATCAGCCATCCGAGATCCAATGAATCATAAAACTGCTCCATGTCGGCGAACAACCCCGCGTGTGCAATTCCCATTGTGTGCCCCGTTTCGTCGGGCGTGGCTCTGAGTAATGCTGCTCGTAGGGCCGATGATCCTCGTAACGCCGTGTCCCAGTGATCCTCCAGCTGCTGTGTCCACGACTCCACCACCCCAGACCGCATCCGTGACCATATACGTATTGTCATAGGTAACAGCCCCAGAACTCTATCACCCCCAGCTGGTTTGCCCGCAATCGCTCCAATGGTGCCGAGGACTTGTGGGGGCCACATGAGATAGCCCTCGGCGTCTGCGATGATATCTAGGAAATATGTCTTCGCTTGGTCTGGGAGTCGCTCGATATCTAACGGCCAAATTGCGTCGATTCCCTCTTGCCTTCTTCACTCCCATGCGTTGTGTCGCCGCGTTGAGGTCCTGGATGGTGAGTTGCGGTAGTTCCTTCAACTCAGCCTGCTGTCGGCAACGGTGGAGAGCTTCCGCAAGTGCTGCTTGTCTGTGCGATGTGGCGGTCCACTTCTTGGCCCAAGTGTCGCTCTTGTGATTCATGATGAGGATGGGGTCCGCCACTAGCTTGCCTGAGATCATCTCCTCGGGCCGTGGTTGTTGGTTGCCTTTGTCCATCGATGTAATGCGCCTGGGGTCTTCTTCCACATATCCTGTGCCCACTTAATGAAGCCCTTGGTGCCGTCAGCCATTGCACGCCTCGCTGCTTGCCCTGCCAATCTCTCTGTGATCTCAATCACGTCTTCTCACTCCTGTCGTACTGGACTGAAGATGTCGTGCGCCCGCTGCTGCCACTGGTTGAGGAGCTCCACGTCTTTGTGCATGCTGACCCCGTGCGCCTGCTGTATACGCTGCCGAAAATATTGCCCTCCCTGCTGCAACTGCTGTGGATCCCTGTTGTTCTTGACCAGGCCACTGATTGCGACCGCTTGAGTATGTGTGATAGCCCACCAATCTGCCTCAGGGTTGTGCAAATGAGGCCTGCCTGGTGATGCCGTGCTTCTCTTCCATTTGATGCCAAAACCCTGCGCCCTGCCACGATAACTATCTCGTTGATGCACTGGTACTTCTGAATGCTGTAGTATGGCCTCCTCAAATGTCGTGATCCACCTGCCGTAGCTGTTCGCCAAATACTGCGCCAGTAGAGGACGATCGCGATAGGCTTGTGGTCGCCATCGCTCCCATCGAAGCTGTATGTCTGGTGGGACCGCCGTCGTGGGAGGCATCTGAGAGGGCGTGGGAGACGCTGGGGCGTGGTGCCTCTGAGGGCCCCCGCTGGGGGCAATGTCCGAGGTCCCGTGACTTGGGCCAGCTCCCTGCCTCAGCTCCCTGCTTCCGCTAGTAGATACGTGGCGCAGGTGAGCTGGGCTAGGCGAGCTGTTTGAGGGTCGGGACTCCTGGCCAGGAGACTCCTGGGGCCTGGGATCCAGCGAGGTATCGTGGCGACGAGTCGGATCGGCGCGTGGCCTGTGGAGGATACCAGACCATCCCCATTTGGCGCGCTCCCAGGTGTCGTCGCTGATGTAAAAGAGGGTCGTTGAAGTAGCCGCAGCTCGCGCCTCTGATGTCGGGGATGTGTCCAGAACTTCTGCCTCCGGGTCCTGCTTAAGTAGACCGAAGCCGTGTCGTAATTCTGGGGCCAGAGCCTCTCGTCGCTGTTGTAGGCGCTGTAGCTGCTTGCTCCGCTTGCTGTTGATGTCCTTCTGCTTATTCGGCCCCGGCTCGGATGGTAAACTTTGTGTGGTGTCCAACGTGCGGTGCCACCATCGCTGCTTCTTTCCAGCCGTTCGTATCCGTAGCCCGCAATGCGTGGCCCACGGTACCGCGAGCTCCTTGGTGATGGTGAGGCCGTCCTTGAACCCTGCCGAGACCACTCCATAATCATATAGCGAACCTTTGCCTTTATCGCAAGTCACCTCCTCTGGCCCCGTGACGATCTCTCCTCGCATCTGCTCTATCCAACCTGAGGCAAGTAGTACGCTGGGAACGCAATTCCAATCTGCAAGCACAAGCCATGGGTCTTTCTGCAATCTTACAAAAGCTGTGAGGGCTGCCATGGTTTTCCGATTCCTGCCCGTGAAGTTCAGACTCGGCTGCAAGTACGCCGCGATGAGGATGAACATGCCGATGCTGAGGTGGAGTACCATTGGGGAGAAACCCACAAAGGTCGCGTCGCCCAGCTTGTCCTGCTTGCCCTTCCAGTGCTCCAGCGAGGTGGCCTGGATACGCGTGCGCGTGGCGACCATCTCCCCAGCCGACAGACCTTTGTGCGACTTGCCACTGGGTACCGCGGGAGTGATCGCTGCGTTCCAACCTTCCTTCTACAAGAACGTCTTCATACCGAGTACATCCGCAGGCCCTTTGTGGGTCTCCACGAACGCGATGCAATCGAACTGCTTGCTGTTGGGACCCTCTATGTAGTTCTGCACCTGCGGGCCCCACTCCGTGATGTTGCCGAAGAGAACCTGGAACAGGTCGCTCTGCTGCTGGTCGGGCTGAGGCTCGCTAAACCTGCGACTGGCCAGCACCAGTAGCAGCATTATCACCTTTATCATCTGCTTCGCGAGCCTTGCGCCTCTCTGCGCGGGCCTGCCCCAAGGCCGCTTGATTGGCCTCTCGGATCTCCTGCTCCTCCTCCTCAGGGTTGACGCTGCCCGTTCCACTGCTGCCAGGTGCCGTCGCTGCCCTCGAATCCGCCACCGCTTCCGCAGCAGGGGGCTCCTCGTCGACTGCATCCACCTTCGTGCCGTCTCCGCCTGCTGCGAGTACCTTCCGCTTCTTTTTGGGGGCTGCCAACGCCTTCTTAGCCTTCTCATGAATCTCTTCGATGTACTTGAACTTCGCCTGTAGCGTACCGAGCTGTTCCTGCTGGAACTGCTCGAGCTCTCCTTTCCACTGCATGATGCGGTCCATCTCGTCCTTGGGAATGTCGCACTCCTCGAGACCTTCGAAGGGCGTGCCGTCGTACTCGAACTTGACCTTGAGGGTACCGCTGCCGATCTTCTTCTCTGGCTTGACCACGAGGATGCCCGATTCTTGGTTGGCCTGTTGGAGGGCCGAGAGATGCCTTTGTTGCGCCTCGACTCGCTGCTGCACCAACTTCTCCATGTAGTCGTTCTGGTCGTCCAAGTACAGCTGCGCGTCCGTGAGCGTCTTCCTCTGCTTCCCGATGCGATGATCGAGATCCTTGAGCGCACGATTGGCCTCGCCCAGGAGCTGCGCGCCCGTGCGCTGCTTGGGCGGTGCTGGGCCTGGCTTGGCATTATCCTCCTCCTCCTGGGCCTTGCGACGCAGAGTGTCCAAGGCGGCCGTGATGGTGGGGTCGGTCTGGTCGCCGACGCCCTGGTATGCTGCCAAGCTCGCGATGAGGGGGACCGTGGTGAGCGGGTCGGGCTGCCCGACGTCGCATATCGGCTCCTCCGTGTTGTCCCAGCCTGCCGTGTCGCCGTTGTGGGGGTGGAACGCGTCCACGGTGCCCACTTCTTCCATGGCCGCCCCGAGTTTGACCAACCCGCAGAATGCTTGCCATTCTGTGCCCATACTCCAGACGGTGGTGGTGGGGCGCCGATGGTGGGGAGGAGCTTTGCCTTGCACTTGAAGCACTCGGTCTTACTGCTCCAGTTCCACTTATATCCACACGCTTTGCATCCAATATACCCCGCTGCTTTCCCACTGCCGTACCCCATGCCGCGGCACGCTGGGAAACTTGAGTGAGCTCGGGGAAAGAGGGTGCAGGTGCCCAACTCCTGCGGTATAGGTGAGGAAATTCGTAGTCTGGCCGCGGACTAGCGGTACCCGTTTTGGCCCCAAGGGAACCAGACATCTTGAGCCAAAATGGCCACGGATGAGGAGGAGGAGGAGGAGGAGGAGGAGGAGGAGGAAGAGGAGGAGGAGGAGGAGGAGGAGAAGGAGGAGGAGGGGGAAGGGGAATGGGGAGGAGGAGGAGGAGGAGGAGGAAGAGGAGGAGGAGGAGGAGAAGTTAGAAGAGGAGGGGGAGGGAGGAGGAGGAGGAGGAGGAGGAGGAGGAGGAGGAGGAGAGGAGGAGGAGGAGGAGGGAGGAGGAGGAGGATGAGGAGGAGGAGGAGGAGGAGGAGGAGGAGGAGGAGGAGGAGGAGGGAGGAGGAGGAGGAGGAGAGGGGAGGAGGAGGAGGAGGAGGAAGGAGCAGAAGAGGAGGAGGAGGAGGAGGAGGAGGGGGAAGGGGAATGGGAGGGAGGAGGAGGAGGAGGAGGAGGAGAGGAGGAGGAGAAGGAGGAGGAGGAGGAGGAGGAGAGGGGGAAGGGGAACGGGGGGGAGGAGGAGGAGGAGGAGGAGGAGGAGGAGGAGGAGGAGGAGGAGGAGGAGGAGGAGGAGGAGGAGGAGGAGGAGGAGGAGGAGGGGAGGAGGAGGGGAGAAGGGGAGGGGAGGAGGAGGGAGGAGGAGGAGGAGGAGGAGGAGAGGAGGAGGAGGAGGAGAAGTTAGAAGAGGAGGAGGAGGAGGAGGAGGAGGAGGAGGAGGAGAAGTTAGAAGAGGAGGAGGAGGAGGAGGAGGAGGAGGAGGAGGAGGAGGAGGAGGAGGAGGGGGAGGAGGAGGAAGGGGAGGGGGACGACGACGACGACGGTGGATGCCTGAGCAGTGGCCGCCGCGGGGGGGATCTTTCTTTTCCAAGTTTCGCTTGGTGTTCCAAACCGTCAGTAACCCCGCGGAAACATGTTTCCCATTATTGGCAGGGGGTTCAAGACCCTCTGAGGTTATGGTTGTGTCCTCTTTTCCGGGGGGGGCACGAACTACGTATACACACACCGATCCTGGTCAGGCCAAGGACTGGTCTCTTACCCACCTTGGTAAGGCATCCGACGTCGCCTTTTGTTCGTTGCGCGGCGCCCCCCCTGACTTCTTGAATCCTGCCCCAGACCAGATCTTTGATAGACCAGGAGCCAGATAGCAGTCTCAGGAGATGGCCAGACACCTGGCGCCTTGACTCGTTCGACGCACGGGCATCTGCACCTCTTGACCCCTTCTGGCCCAGGGCTATTTTTTGTTTCTTTCCGGGCTGTTTCTCGACGGCTCAACACGGCGACATGCCCCAGGCATCCGACGTCTTGAGTCTCTCAGCGCGAGGTCCCTGAAGGTTTGGACCCTTTCTGCAGGGGCGGCTACGTAAGATGAGGCCCGCGCCTGCTAAGCAGCAGGGGAACCCAAACTCTCGACGTCGTGATGTTATATCGCAACGTCGCCCCCCCAGAGGTCTGCACCCATTCTCCGGGACAAGTTTTTCGTCCTGAGCCGTTTTTCGACGGTCCCGGGGCCCGGAGAGGGCCCCCCAGAGGCCGAAAACGGCACAAAATTTGCCGCCATCATTCCCAGCCCTCCTGTTTGTAGGGTCCTCGTTTTGATTTCGCGGCGCCGCGCTCCACCTTCTCCTCCTCGCCCTTCCCCTCCTCCCCTCTTCCCTCTCCTCCTCCTCCTCCTCCTCCTCCTCCTCCTCCTCCTCCTCCTCGCCCTTCCCCTCCTCCTCATCCTCCCTTCCCTCTCATCCTCATACCCTCTTCCCTTCCTCCCCTCTTCCCTTCCACCTTCTCCTCCTCGCCCCTCCCCTCCTCCCTTCTTCCCTCTCGTCTTTTGTCATCAGCATCATCATCATCGTCGTCATGTTGAGTTTTTCGAGACGTTGAAGCTCTGGGACTGGCAGCCTCGATTTTCTCGATACGCCCGCCGCCCGGGCGGAGAGAAGCGCAGGTGGCGACCTCGCACACCGATCGCGACGTCTTAGCATGGGGGAAGCGGGTCCTGAGGGAAACGGGTCCTGGACCTTAGGGCCTTCCCTCAGTACGACATCCTCATCTTGAGTCCTGTTCTGACGGTCCCGGGGCTCGTGGAGGGCCCCGAGAGCCCGAAGACGGCGAAAAACGTTAAGACTCGTTTCCATTAGGACTCGTTCCCAGAGATCCGATGTCGTGATTATTTCAATAGGGGTCCCCGGAAGTGTCGACCCATTCCCGAGGACAAGTTCTTCATTTTGAGTCGTTCTTTGACAGCCTTGGGCCCGGCGAGGGTCCCAGGAGGCCGAAAAATGTGACGAACCTCCGCCTTGATTTTT
>CAUYUJ010021316.1:57500-141287 GCA_963575745.1 Prorocentrum cordatum
CGGCCTCTGGGGGGCCCTCGCCGGGCCCCAGGACCGTTGAGAAGCGGCTCAGGACGAAAAACTGGTCCTGGGGAATGGGTGCAGACCTCTGGGGGGTCCACTTTGCAAAAAGATCACGACGTCGGGGGTCTGGATCCTTAGAAGCATCTTTGGTTCTTAGAAGGCAAGGCGTGGGCCTCATCTATAGATGTCAGGCCTGGGCCAGTGCCTCATACGAAGCAGCCGAAGCAGCCTCCTTCTGAGAAGCCTTCCCCCCTCCCCCCCCTTCCCTCTGCGCACCGCCGAATAGCACCAGACCTCGACAACTGAGTTCCAGGCGAGGTTTTGAGCAGTCGACGCAAGACTGTAGGGTTTGGAGGGCTATGATTTGTTACGCACTCTGGAAGGTAAAGGACTCCCCCTTGCCCCTCTCCTCTCCCCCACCGGAGCTTCTGGAATCGAGGCGTCAGACACTGATTCGGAATTGCACGTTTTGGAGGCCCGCGCGGATATCCTGGCTCGGCGCTGGGCTCACCCCCGCCCCTCCCTAACGAACGAGCAGCACGCACAGAGACACCCATACCCATGGGGGACCGGAGAGAGGAGGACTGGCTATTATGGGTAGGGGTGCGGGCTGCCAGAACCTGGGGGAGGCGCTTGTTCGGGCGGGGACCCCCATCAGACAATACGCACCCACAGCCCCCTTCCCCCCCCCTTTGGGTTTGGATGCGTGTTGTTCGTTCGTCACCTCTCCTGGCGCGCGGAGCAAGCCGGAGGCGCCGCCAGGGGGGTCCAGCGCAGACCCAATTGCAATGCGCGCGGGCCTCCTGTTCCTTCTTTCCAGGACCACCAGGTCGAGGGCCAGTGCTCGCGTATTCCCTGACCTTCCAGAGTGCTAAAAAATAGCCCTCCAGACCGATGGACCTATCTGGACTGCCTAACACCTCGGCGGGGATTTAGGCGTCCAAGTTCTGCTGCTCTTTTTCAGTCCTCCTGGAATGTCAGGGTTCCCCCCCCGCTTTCCCCAGACAGTGCTTGCACTTAGGGGTTCTCACTTCGCTTCGAAAGGACAGTGCCCAGTTGCCGGTCCAGCGGCCGGCTTCTTGCCGCCCGTCGCCGCGCGGTGCCGCTGTTTTTTGTTGCCATGTTGATTGTTCTCTGCAGTGTTTTACACTGCTGTGCATTGTTTTGCTTTGCGTTGCATTGCTTTGTAATCGCATTGCGTTGCTTTTCATGGCTTTGCATTGCTTTGCATTGCTTTGCGCTGCACTGCGTTCGTTGCTTTGCGTTGCTTTGCAGGACATCGATTGCGCCACATGGATTGCACCACATGGACTGCACCACATCGACTGCACCACCTAGATTGCACCGCATAGGTTTCGGGGGTGGACAGAACCCCCAACAGTGACACGTCGATTAGTGAATTGTCCGTTTTCGGTTCTCGAGAGGGTGCCGTGGCCGTTATTTTACAGGCTTCCGCCCGCCAGGTTTGGGCCTCAGGTCGTTTCCACTAAACGACGTTGTACTAAAGGGGGGTCTGTCCATCCCCGAAGGTTCTAGGACATCGCTGTTTGGGGTTCGCGTCGACCCGCATTGGTTTATCGGCTCTCCCTGTGCCCTCCGGAATTTCGGAGGACCCCCTGGCTGCTCTCGGAAGGCCTCCAGGACCGCTCGGCCTCTCTCCCCTCGGACCCCCCCGGACCTCCCCCCATCGCCCGAACAACAAGGTACAGGCCTCGGAACAAATTAGCGAACACATGCCACAGTCATCCGTCAACGCCTCCCCCTCCCGTTCAAAGTTGGCGGTGGGTCTGGTGAGATGCACTTCGATCGCAGTCTCCCCCCGCGCGTGCCAACATTGAGTTTGGGGGGGAGGGGGAGGGTTCAGTACTTGTTTCCCTCTACCGTACAAACCCAGCCCTGCTCCTCCCGGACCCACGCTGCCTTCCCGGGGCAGGGCTGGAGCGCTGTAGCACGAGAAATACGACGATCTCAAACCGACACTGCGCCGGAGGTCCGCGCGAATTGTTTTGGGTCGGCGCTGGATGCGCCCGGGGCGGCGCTGCAGGCGCCGACAGGGGGTCCAGCGGCTCTGTCCTTAAGCCAGGCCTGGCCCTCTACAGGAGGAAAATTTAAAAAGAGCCAAACACATAATACGGGGGCGATTCTTTTTATTATGATTTATCATGTTGGAGTATGTTTGTCTGTTTTTTCATGTTTCGTCCAAAATCCGCCTGTAGGGGGACATGCCCGACCTAGGTCTATCCAGCACCCGTCCAAGACATCCGCACACATCTCTGGAAGCGTGTTTTCATACAAATAGTTGCTGGCAAACGAGGCTCCTCTTTCTTTTGCTCGTTTTTTGTTGCAATCCGCGGCCCATGACCCATCATGAACCCATCGTGATCCCTTCCCCAGGAGTATCGTTTCGTCCGGGGTGCATTGTTGACAGTCTAGAGACCAGAGAACGGCCCCCGAGGTCCGAGAGTGAAGCGAGACGCCGGCATGGAGAACAACGCTCCGCCAGATTTCCGCTCCTCCTCCGGACTTCTGACTTCGTTGCTTTTTGTTCACAACGTGGCCCCCCACAGTCCTGGATCCTCAGGGACCGGCTTTTCATCCTATGAGTCGTTCTTTGATGACCCCCGGGCCCAGCGAGGGCCCCCGGATGCTGAAGATTGCCCCCAAATTGCCCGTCATGCACTTGCGACTCGAGGGTGCCAGGGCTCCCGCTCCTCCTGCTGCCTCCCCTCCTCTTCGAGGATGATCCTCAGAGCATGCGTTGGCCCCCTGTATGCTGACCACGCTCAGCTCCTTCGGCATGTGCGCCTGCACCACCGGCGACGTGCTGAAAGGCTTCGGCGAGCGAACACATGCTGGCGTTATCCAGACAGCCTCCAATTGGGGTCGAGCAGATGGTGTCGGAGGACCGCGCCGTAGCGCTGATGCATCAGAGCTGCGGCTCGGTGTGGAGCCCCACTTCTGCCACACCAGCGTCGCCGATGCTGCACAGCCGATGCGATGCCACCCTTGAGGGAGGCATCCAGAAACAATGCATGCTGTTGGGATCATCGGTCCTCCCTCCTCCTCCTCGTCCTCCTCCTTCTCCTCCTCCTCCTCCTCGTCCTCCTCCTTTTCCTCCTCCTCGCCCTCCCTCTTCGGTTCAAGCGCCGCAACCGCAGCATCGAGACCTTCCCCCGGGGCGAGGGCGCGCTCTGCGCCCCCCGCGTCAAGGACGAGGTCATGCCCGTGGTGAACTGCCGCGGCCGCCCCCGGGGGAGGGCGGGGGCGGCGCAAAAGCGGTCACTCTTCGAGGCGGAGGCCCAATGCAGATGATCGGGCGGAGACCCACGCAAATGATCGCGTCGGGGGAGAGTCAGGGCGGGAGGCCTGTGGCCATCCTCGGCCCCTTTGGGGGGCCCATCGCCGGGCCTCGGGGCCGTCGGAAGAGGACTCGGAGCGCAGGGGAGGGGTCGGGGCTTCCAGGAGCGCCGCCCCGAACAAATCAGGGCGTCGCACGTCCGGAGGTTCAAGCAGTGGCGAAGCGGCCCGGCTCGCCTAGAGCCCTACCAAACAATGTTCTAAGAACCTTTTTGTGGTTTCCACGAAATGTTCTTAGAACATTTCTGGCGGAGGTCGTCTTGGCTTAACACATCGGGCTTATGTTCTAAGAGCACTGCTTTTGTTCTTAGAACATTTTTGGGTTCTAAGAACATTTCGTGGCAGGACTATAGGAATTGTGGGACGGTCGGTCCCTGCTCAAGAGATGTATCTGCCACCACCGCCGGGGGCATGGATGTTCGAGAGCCTCGGCCGGCGGTGGAGGTGGATGAGGCTCGGGCGGTGGAGGCGGTGAGCAGCCATGGTTGTGTCGGGCGTGTCCCCCTACAGGGGGATTTTCGACGAAAAATAAAAGATACCCCAAAATACATCAAAAAGGCCAAAACATAGTAAACAAATAGTCCCCAGACTATTTTCTTATTATTATTATTTGATTCTTTTGGGGGTATTTTTTATTTTCCTCGAAAATCCCCCTGTAGGGGGACAGGCCCGACATAAAGCCATGGCCTCTTCCACCGCATGCCGAAGTCCCCGGAGGCCGATGCTGCAGGCGGAGGTGAAGGATAGATCCCTGCCTCGCTGTTCTGCTCGCAGGCGGCCGCGCCGCGGTGTGATGGTCGAGCGGCTTCGAGCTTTCAAGGCTGAACGATCCAAGCAGCGTCAGAAGCCCTGCTCTCCGCCGGTGGGATTGTTTCCATCCGCGGCCCGGGAGGACCCGACAGCTTCCCTGCGGGTATTTCGTTTTTCGCCACGTATATATATATATATGTTTATATGATGGTCCGGATATTTGTTCTGGGTGCTCGAGATTATATCTGGGATGTGGTTTTTGAGCACGATGGGAGCAACACAAGTCCAGGTGCCCAAGAATAGCCCTTTTAAGCCGAAGTCTGGGGAGATCGCCTGGATTGCAAATTATCCCGGCAAAGCAACCTAACAGCGATGTGTAGAAGCATATCTGAAAGCATTCTCCTTAAGATTCAGATGAAAATCCAGTTGTAGAATTCTGCTGTTCTCGCAGTCGTAGTCGCATTCGCGATGACAGTCGCAGCGGCAACGGCAGTCGCAGTCACAGCCTCAGCCTCAGCCTGCCTCAGCCTCAGCCTCAGCCTGCCTCAGCCTCAGCCTGCCTCAGCCTCAGCCTCAGCCTGCTTCAGCCTCAGCCTCAGTCTGCCTTCAGCCTCGGCCTCAGCCTCAGCCTGCCTCAGCCTCAGCCTGCATCAGCCTCAGCCTCAGCCTCAGCCTGCCTCAGCATCAGCCTGCTTCAGCCTCAGCCTCAGCCTGCCTCAGCCTCAGCCTCAGTCTGCTTCAGCCTCAGCCTCAGTCTGCCTTCAGCCTCGGCCTCAGCCTCAGCCTGCCTCAGCCTCAGCCTGCCTCGGCCGCAGCATCAGCCTGCCTCAGCATTCAAAATGTGGCCCAGGAATGGAGTTCTGGGAACTAGAAAAACACGAAGTGGCCTACAGTTGGCTCCGGGCATTCAAAATCATGCCCAGGAATGGAGTTCTGGGAACTTGAAGAGCACGAAGTGGCCTACAGTTGGCTCCGGGCATCCAAAATGTGGCCCGGGAATGGAGTTCTGGGAAATCGAAGAGCACGAAGTGGCCTACAGTTGGCTCCGGGCATCCAAAATGTGGCCCGGGAATGGAGTTCTGGGAAGTCGAAGAGCACGAAGTGGCCTACAGTTGGCTCCGGGCATCCAAAATGTGGCCCGGGAATGGAGTTCTGGGAGCACCAAAAGCGATTTTGCGAGGATGTCCCAAGCGATTTCGGCTTCGGCGGCAGCCTCCCCGGGTCCCGCCCAGACCCCCCTGAGGAGTCATGATGCTCTCTTTTGAGACCACTAGAAACCTATCAGCAAGAGCTGTTAGGTAATGAAAAACAATTCGTCGGTGATGATTTGGGAACAAGCGCCGGGGTTGTCACACGACGCGAACCTGCAGGAGGAGAAGGGGGAGGAGGAGGGTCAGGAGGAGGAGGAGGAGGAGAAGGAGGAGGAGGAGGAGGAGGACGAGGAGAGCGAGGAGGAGGGGGGGGAGGAGGAAGAGGAGGTGAAGAACGCGGAGGAGGAGGATGACGAGGAGGAGGAGGAGGAGGACGAGGAGGAGGAGGAGGAGAATCGAAGAGAAGGAAGAGGAGGAGACGGCGTGTGAGAAGGGCTGCGCCCACCTGGCATCGAAGCCCGCACCCGTGAAGGCCATGAAGGAGAAGCTTGAGGAGGAGTTGAGGCGAAACAGCAGGGAACCAGGAGGATGAGGATAAGGATACATGAGAATGAGACGGAGGAGGAGGAGGAGGAGGAGGAGGAGGAGGAGGAGGAGGAGGAGGAGGAGGAGGAAGAAGAGGAGCATGATAGAGAATGAGGACGAGGAGGAGGCGGAGCAGGAGGAGGGCGAGGAGGAGGAGGAGGAGGAGGAAGAGGATCGAGGAGAAGAGAAGGAGGCGGCGTGTGAGGAGGGCTGCGCCCACCTGGTATCGGAGCCCGCGCCCATGAAGGCCGTGAAGGAGAGGCGTGAGGAGGAGTTGAGGCGGAGAAGAAGGAGGAGCGAGGAGGATGAGGATGCGAATGAATGAGGAGGAGGAGGAGTAGGAGGAGGAGCGAGGAGCGAAGAGGTGGAGGAGGACGAGGAGGAGCGAAGAGGAGGAACGAAGAGGAGGAGGAGGAGGTGGAGGTGGAGGAGGTGGAGGAGGACGAGGAGGACGAGGAGGTGGAGGAGGAGCGACGAGGAGGAGGAGGAGGAGAAGGAGGAGCAGGATGATGAGGAGGAGGAGAAAGAGGACGAGCGAGGAGCGAGGAGTGGAGGAGGAGTAGCGCGGAGAGGGACGAACGATGCGATGGAGCCATGAGGAAGGGGCTGCCTCCTGGTCTCCCCCCTCGCCCCTCCTCCCCCCTGGACTTGTTTATGCCGCGTGCCTGCTGGCCCTGGAGGCCAGCCCGAGTGCTGCATCGACGGCGAGTGGGACGACTGGGCCGACTGGGGCGCGTGCAGCGCCAGCTGTGGCAGCGGCACGAAGAGCAGGCGGCCCGCGGAGGAGGAGGAGGGACTCGGCATCGCTCGGACGTGTGCAACTTTTCCTTCGGCGAGGGCCCTCGAGGAGCATCCTTGATCATTTTGCGGAAAAAAAACAAACCACGCACGAACCCCCCTAAAAAAACACTGGGAATGGACGTCCAAGCGATGGCGAGGGGAGGAAGGGGATCAGGAGAAGATGGGGAGAGAGCGAGGGTGGAGGAGGGGGAGGAGGAGGATGAGAGGATGGTGATGATGACGATGATGATGATGAGCATGCTGATGACGATGATGGTGGTCATGATGATGATGATGATGATGATGATGATGCTGATGATGATGATGATGATGATGATGCTGATGATACTGGTGATGATGATGTTGCTGATGAAGAACATGATGATGATCGATAAGATGTTGATGATCAGGAGGAGGAGGAGGAGAACGAGGAGGAGAAGCAGGAGGAGGAGCGAGACGAGGACCGTGATGATACCGCTGATGCTGATGATTATGATGAGTATGATGATGATGCTGAGGATGATACTGATGATGATGGTGGTTATTGCGTGGAGGCGCATACCGTTGGTGTTATTGCCGGTTGTGGTGATGATGATTATTATGATAATGCTCACACCGGTGATGAGGATGGTGAGTTTCATTATGACGATTACGACGACGATGACGTGTGAGATGACGATGACGATGATGGTGGTTCTCTTGCCGATGATGATGATGATGATGATGATGATGATGATGAATATGAGGATTATGATGATTATGATGATGATGATGATGATGATGATGCTGGTAACGATGACGGTGATGGTGGCTAGGATGATGATGTTAATGATGATGCGGAGGAGGAGGAGGATAAGGAGGAGGATGAGGACCATGAGGAGTAGCAAGGCGAGGGCCGTGATGATCTTGCTGATGTTGCTGATGGTGATGTCTCTGGTGCTGATGCTGTTGCAGTTGATGTTATTTCCGAGTGTGATGATGCGGACGTTTGTTGTATGATGATGTTGTCACCGAAGATGGGGAGGGTGAAATTATGATGACGATTGACCCTGCCCCCCGATAATAATGTGCACCCCTCCCTAGCCATTGAGTGATTGTTATCGGCGGCCAATAGAGTTTTGGTAGGGGGAGAGAGGCGGCAAGGCCGAACTTGATAATCGCGGAGGGAAGTTGCGAATCGAAGTTGCTCTCTTCTTACGTATGTCTAGTAGCAAGGATTACTAAGATCCAGGTGGGTATCCTGAGGCTGCATATGGTTGTCCCAGGGAGCCTCATGGATGTCCGAAGGGTTCCGATGGATTTCCCCCCGATGCCTATGGATGTCCCAAGGAATCCGATGGATTTCCTTTGGATGCCCTAAGGACTCCTATGGATGTCCCAAGGACTCATGAATTTCCTGAGGGACCCGATGGGTGTCCACAGGGAACCAATGGATTTCCGACAGAACCCGATGGATTCCGAAAGAAGTCCTATGTATTGCCTCAGGCATCCTATGGACGTCCTAAGGAATCGATTGTTTAAGACGAGCCCTATAGATTTCCGAAGGAACCCGATGGATGTCCCACGGAACCCCATGGATTCCCTAGAGAACCCTGTGGATCCCTTAAGGGATCTTATAGGTTTCATCCGGAGTCCTTACCACTTCCTGAGGAATCTGGATGGATTGCCGAAGAAACCCCACGCATGCCTGAAGATGCCTTAGGAAATCCATAGGGTTCCAGCGGCAATCCAAAGGAGGCCTTCGGAAATCCATTGGGTTCCTCAGGAAATCGATCAGATCCCGCAATCCATCGGGCTCCCAGGAAATCGGGAGGAATACTTAGGAAATCCATCGTTGCATGGGGAACCCATGATATTCGTTAGGAACCCATAGTATTCCCGAGAAATGCCGTAGGGTCCTTTATGACATCTATAGGAATCCTGAGGACGTCCGTAAGATCCCTTAGGTACTTGCGATGATGATTATGATATTGATGATCATGATGATGGTCATGGTGGTGGTGATGCTGATCATGGTAACGATTATACTTGTGGTGATGATGGTGGTGATGGGGGTGGATCTGGTGATGATTATGGTGATGCTGGTTCTGACAATGATGTTGGTTCAGGCGGTGATCATGATGTTGATGACAAAGATGATGCTGATGATGATTATGATGATGATGATGATGATGATGATGATGATGATGGTGCTGCTGATGTTGATTATGGTGGCGGATGGTGGTGATGTTGCCGATAATGACGGATATGCTGATGTTGATGATGGTGATGCTGATGATGGTGGACGAGGAGACGTACGAGGATGAGGAATATGACGAGGAATGTGATGACGAGGATTGTGTTGACGATGGCGACGGGGACGACCAGTATGATGATAATGATGATGACCTTGCTGACGTGGTGAGGATGATAATGAAGATGGTGATGGTGGTTGAGGTGAAGATGGTGATGATGATGATGCTGATGATAATGATGATGATGATGATGATGATGATGATGATGATGATGATGATGATGATGATGATGATGATGATGATGATGACGATGATGATGATGATGCTGATGATGATGATGATGATAGGAATTTTGATCGTGGTGGCGGTGGGGAGGAGGAGGAGGAGGAGGAGGAGGAGGAGGAGAAGGAGGAGGGTAAGTGGGCCAGCACCCCGTGTCGCCCCATCCTCCTCCCTTTCCCCGTCCTGCTGCGCCTCCCATTCCCCCTCCTCCCTTCCCTGGTTTGTTGCTACGCTCTTCTCGCCCCCGCCATCCCACTCCCCTCCTGCCCCCCTCCTTCACTGCTCCCCTTCTCCCCGAAGTCGTCCCACCTCGCTCCCCCCCTGCCCGCTGGACTCTCATCCCTCCTGCCTTCCTTTACATCCCTCCCTTTTGTTACTGCTCTCTCTCTCTCTCTGTCTCTCTCTCGTTCCCAGACATCCGACGTCGCAACGTGGTTCTCCAGAGGCTTGCACCTCCTTCCATGTACCGGCTTTTCATCCCGAAACGTCTTTTTGCTTGGCGGTCCCTGTGCCCCCGGCAAGGGCCCCTGGACGCTGAAAATTGTCAGTCAAGAGCTGTCCGTCGTGATTTTCCCCACGACGCGAGGATACCAGGGTCACCCTCCCCTCCTGCTCCACCTCTCCCTCCTCCGCGAGGCAGCGAGTCCTGGCCGTCCGGGAGACGTGGTGCGGGAAGCCCGCCCGCGGCTCCGGTGCCGCCTGGGGGGGGGGAGAAGGGAGCAGTGCGAGGAACCCGCCGCCCCCCCTACAGTTAAGTCGGGCCTGTCCCTGTATAGGGGGAATATTCAAAAACAGTCGAAAAGTAGTCTGGGATTATTTTTAGAATATTTTGGGGCATTTTTTGAGCATTTGTTGGGGTATTTTCTATTTTTCGTCCAAAATCCCCCTTGTTGGGGGACAGAACCGACAGAATCCTACGGATGTCCGACGACCAGATTGCTTCAATCGCGGCGAGTTTCGTGGCGAGCCGTTGGGTCGTTTGCCACGGGTGGGTGGCTGCTTCCCGCCGGCCGAGGCCCGAAGCGCCCCTGGGGCCCGGAACGCCCCTGGGGAAAGCAGAGCAACGAAAACCAGTTAGCGTGGCGAAGGACCCCACCAGATGCAGTTGTGAATACCGCAATTATGAATCTCATCTTCGCCCGCGTTCCCTATTGGGCCACGAACCGTGTGCGGGGCGTGCCGATATGCGTGGCTGGGCACACAACGCGAGCGAAGACGATAGGTTTGTGTGCGAGAGACTGAAAGCGAGTGAGTTTGATCGTGGATGAGTCTGCGCGCGCGTGAGTCTACGTGCATAAATGTCGACGCCCATACTGGCACGCCTCTCACGAGGATCGCGTCCGTTTCCGCCCCGTTCTTTTTCTCCCTCTTTGCCCGTGCACGCCCACGTCCAAGGCTGCGGGCGCGGCGCCGCTCGGAGTCCCCGCGACGCGCGCTGGTCGCCCCGAAGTGGTCCCGGCGACGCGCGCGGGACGTCCGCTGCCGGAGCAGAGAGAGCGAGCAGGCTGGCTCCCGCCCGGGACGCGCGGCCCGAAAGCGGTTTCAATACGTCGAATGCAAAGAGAAAAAATCAGAACATCGAAAGTCGCCGCCATGCGCACTCCGCCACTGGGCCGCCATGCGAAATCCGACACGGAAGCCTTTTGTGGAGCTCCGTGGGGACACGAAACGCTGTACTGGGTGGTGGATGACACACGCGGGGGCGGTCCCACTGGTGCCTTCGGTGGAACCCCCTATGGGGCCACGAAGCGTTGTACAGGTTGGTGGATGACGCATGCGGGCGGTCCCATTTGGGCCTTCGGTGGAGCTCCCCATGGGGCCACGACGCGCTGTACTGGGTGGTGGATGACGCACGCGGGCGGTCCCAGTGAAGCGTTCGGTGGAGCTCCCTATGGGGCCATGACATGGTTCTGGGTGGTGGATGACGCATGCGGGCGGTCCTTCTGGGGCCGTCGGTGGAGCCCTTTATGGGGCCACGAGACGATGTACTGGGTGGTGCATGACGCACGCGGGCGGTCCCAGTGGGGCTTTTCGGGGGAGCCCCCTTTATGGGGTTACGAAACGTTGTGCTAAGTGGTGGATGACGCATGCGGGTGGTCCAACTGGGGCCTTCGGTGGAGCTCTCTATGGGGCCACGAAATGCTGCGCTGGGTGGTGGATGGTGGAGCCGCTTATGGGGCCACGAAGCGTTGTATTGAGTGGTGGGTGACACATGCGGGCGGTCCCACTTGGCCCTCCGGTGGAGCTCTCAATGGGGCCACGGAGCGCTGTACTGGGTGGTGGGTGACGCATGCAGGCGGTCCCACTGGAGCCTTCGATGGAGCCCAGTATGGAGCCACGAAGTGCTGTGCTGGGTGGTGGATGACGCACGCGTGCGGTCCCACTGGGGCGTTCGGTGGAGCTCCCTATGGGGCCACGAAGCGCTGTGTTGGGTGGTGGATGACGAATGCGGGCGGTCCCACTGGGGCCTTCGGTGAAGCCCCCTATGGGTCAAGAAACGCTGCACGGGGTGGTGGGTGACGCACGCGGACGGTCCTATTGGAGCCTTTGGTGGAGCTCCCCATGGGGCCACGAAGTGCTTTGCTGTGTGGTGGGTGACGCATGCGGGCGGTCCACCCGGAGCCTTCGGTGGAGCTTTCTATGGGGCTACGAAGCGCTAGACTGGGTGGGTGAAACGCAGGGAAGAGGGAAGAGGTGGAAGGAAGGAAGGAAGAAAGGAAGGAAGGGAGGAGGAGAACGCGGGGACCGTGTCTTCAAAACGAGGACCCAACACCACAGGATGGTCGGGAAAAATCAATCGCGGCGCGTTTCCTCATTGCCGGCCTCTGTGGCCCGTTGTTGGGCCTTGGAGCCATCAGCCATGCATCCAGGACGATGAGAATTTGCCCTGGGGCCCAGCAGGCTGCCACGTAAGCGTCCGTTCTTGTCGTGCCCACCCTCTCCTCCTTGCTCTCGCCTCTGTCTCAGTCTCTCTCCTGCCCCGCTGCTCCGCGGTGGAAATGGAACCAGGGTGCAGCTATGGCTGTTCAGTGCCCTGCGTGATCTCAGGTCAGACGCGGGTGACCTAACGCCCCTGTTGGTTTCTGAGAACAAGAAGCGGGACGCATAACTACCCCTGCCGAGGTATGGGTCCACACCTGTGGGGCCGCGGGTCGAACAAGAACACGTCGGGGGACGCCTGGGCCCCCACCCCGCTCCCTCTCGGGGGGCCTCTCGGAGGCCGCTTCCCGGGGGACCTCTCGGAGGCCTCGCCGGCGTCCTGGAAGCTTCCCGGGAGCCTTTCGGGCCGTCTTGGGCCATTTGGGGGGCACCCTGGGTTGTCTTAGGTCAGATTGGGCCGTCTTGGAAACATCTTGCGGCCATCTTGGGCTCTCTTGGGGTAGTGTTGGCCGTCTTGGAGGCCATCTTGGGCGTCGTCGGGCCGTTTTGGCGGCCTGGTGGGCCGTCATGGGGCCATCTTGGACGCCTCTTGGGCGATCGTGGAGCGATCTTGGGACATTTCGGGCCGTCATAGGTGCAGATTGGTCCGTCTTGAAGACATCTTGCGGCCATCTTGGGCTCTCGTGAGGTCATCTTGGCCATCTGTGGCGTCGTGGGGCCTTGGGGGGGTACGGGGGGGGAGGCGTCTGGGTTCGTGATAGGGCCATGGACGCCTCTTGGACGATTTCGGGGCCATCTTGGTTGTCTTTTGGGCAGTCTTGGGCTGTCGGAGCCGAACTGGAGTAAAAGCCAACCTCCTTCAAGCACTATATCATAATCCATGTGTTTGGCGGCCTCGGGTTTTTGTGGAGGTCCTTTTGGAAGCCTCTTGGCCCGTCGGCATCTTGAGGCCATCTTGGGGGGCATCTCCGCCCGTCTTGGAGGCATCTTGGGACCATCTTGGGCTCTGGTGGGGCCGTCTCCGCCGTCTTGGAGACCATCTTGGCCGTCTTGGAGGCCATCCTGGGGCCGTCTGGAGCGGGAAGACTGACGACCTGGGATTCTACGGATCTCTGCGGGGCGGAAGGGCCAATGGAGACCGACGTTTGCGCAGCTTTCCGGTTGGCCGGCAGGTTGGGCCGAAGGCCTACTGGGAGTTTTGAGCAAATAGCGAACTACCTAACACCAGCCACGCGCAGAGCGGGATGGGCGGAGGGGGGAGGGCTTCTTAGAAGCACCTCTGGTTCTTAGAAGGCGCGGGCCATGTCTATAGATGTAAGGCTTGCGCCTTCTCAGAAGCAGCCTCCTTCAAAGAAGCTTTCCCCCTTCCTTTTTTACGCACATACAAGATTGTATGTAAAAGTTGGATGTAAAAAAAGAAGCATTCCCCCTTCCCTCCATCCCCTTACGCGCGCCGCCAATGATATTCGGCACGCCGTGCGCCCCATCTGGCAAGCCGGAAGGGGGCGGCGGCAGCCTTCGGCCCATCCCGGCACCGTGCCTGCCTTGGGGCCTTCTTGGCCCGTATTGGAGCGCTCTTGGCTTCGACATGTCATGCGAGAAACGCCGGGGAAGCGCGGGATGCACGCAGGGAGACCCGAAACAAAATTAATTCCTCAGTCTAGAGGGTTGAGAATGTGAAGGATCTCTCCTGCATATCTCGCGCAGTGTTGTTTCACACGGGAGTTCAACAAATTGTCGTTTCCCATGGTTTTTTGTTAGTCGGAACGTTCTCGTTCCTTCGAAATTTCGTTCTCGCTGTGGCCATTCTGGACGACGGGAGCAAAGCACCGATCATAAAGTGTCGCCAGCGCTGGTTTTCTGGATCCGACTCGTTCCTGGTCGGCATTCCCCTTCCGCTGGTCCTCTCCCTGGACTCCTGCTCCTGCTCCCTCCCCGTCGTCGTCCTCCTCCTCTTCATCCCTCCTGATTCTCCTCCGCCGCCTGCTCGTCTGCCGCTTGCTCGTTACACTTCACATGCGCAAGCGTCCCCATGCCCGACTGCGCAGCAGATGGTGTGTTCAAACCGCGAGATTGCCGCTGCGATCTTGGGCATCGAGGCCGTCAGTGACACCCCAGTCGGCGGACTGGTGGGGAGATCAGTATGCACGATGTGGCGCGCGCGCGCTTAGCCTGCCACCCTGCCCTTGTCCCTCTCCCTACTCCCCATCTTTGCATCAATGTGGGTGGGGGTGATTATCCAGACTTTCGCGAGCATAATGATCAAGTCGGCTTCCCAGTGGCACCGGCCACCATACCCTATAGCTCGCGACCCCATCCCTGGGGGCATGTGTTACATCCTGGGCAGGCCTCCAGTTGGCGTGGGGCCAGAGATAGGCCTCCAGGTTTTGCTGTTCCTTCGGAAAAATTGCATCTCAGTTGCCTCACCGTGAGGGGGTCTTCATGCATGTTGATACGTCTATGTTCATATTTGTCTGCTCCCCAGGCGTGGAGTACGCCGGCTGTAGCGCGGAGGCGCCCGTTAGGGGTCCAAACATCCGCCCGCGATGCCCTTCTTCTCCCTGCCGTTTTCTTTTTCTGCTCCTTCCCATTTGTTTCTTCGTCCTCCTCCTGCGCCTCCTCCGCCTCCTTGTGTATTTCTCTTGAACAGAACGATTCGATTGACACGCTCCTGACCACAGGGGTGAGTTTCAGTATCTGAGTGAAAATCAAGCCAGTGAGGCCTGCATCAAAGTTCTGGAGGCCGCGCATCAGTCTGGCTGAGCATCCCAGCGGCGTTTCATGTGAAATGTCGATCACCAACTGCTCTCCGTCTGTTGCTTGGCTCCGCAAGACTCGGCCACCGGAGTTCGAAATCCGGAATCCTGTTAGAACCCAATCGGCTTCAAGAACGACCTAGAAACGCGCGTTCAAGAACCCCATCGCGTTAGAACCCCATCGCGTACAAACTACTTTCCCTTCTGAATGACACACGAATCACAACAAGAGAAGCAGCGACACCGATGACCAGCAAAGCTTTTTTACTTGTCGCGTATCCACACCAGTCCCTCCAGCATCCAGAAACGATGTCCATGTGAGCTTTGAAGAGAAAGGAAATATCGACAAGCAGCCAGAGAGAACCATAGCCCGATAACGTTGAATGTGAAGGCCTTTGGGAGCCTCTTGGAGGCATTGTTTAGCCATCTTGGAGCTCTTGGCGGTTGGGTCTCCTCTTGGAGCTTCCTTGGGGGCCTTTCGGTCCCTCCTGGAGCCTTTCTTGAGGTCATCGGCCAACGAAGAGGGTAGCATAAGCTAGGAACCCCCGTCGGCCCCTCTTGGGGCCCTTGTGGGAAGCGCGTGGGGCGCTCTGGGGGGCCTCTGGGGCTGGCTTGAAGCCCTTCTGGATCTGGATTGGGGCTATCTTCGGTGATATTGTGGCCATGGGACCTTAGGACTCGTTGCAATGATTGGTTTGGTATCCCGAGGATTTTGACTGTGAAGCTCCGTGTCCACTTGAGGCTGCGCGGTCTTGGGGCCTCTTGGAGATATGCTTGAGGCCATCTTACGCTACCTGGGAGGTCACGTTGGAGGCCACAATTGGGGTACTGGGGCCATCTTGGAGCCATCTAGTGCCCAAGCGGACCCTGCAACGCATCGCGGGGATGAGAGGGGTAACTCCACCCCCGAAGAGGAAGAAGTGCGGTGGAAGAAACAGGTCTCTGAACCACCTACGGCTAAAGGCTGATGGGAGTTCACAACTACTGTCCTCTCTCCTCCTCCTCCTCCTCCTTCTCCTTCTCCTCCTCCTCCTCCTCCTTCTCCTCCTCCTCCTCCTCCTCCTCCTCCTCCTACCCTCCTCATAGAGCGCCCTAGAGCCCAGCAGAACCATTCAGAATCTCTTAGCATTCTCTTGAAACAACCACAGAAGCCAGCAAGACTCACAACGAACGTCCTCTTCCCTTCTCCTCCTCCTGCTCCTGTTCCTCCTGGCATTCCGCCACCTCGTCCAAGCCCCCCTTCGAGGAGCTCCCCAGAAGACCTCAAACGCGCAGAACCCTTCGATCCTCGACACCCCGACGATCCAGGACGAGAAAAACGAGAGGTCGAGTAGGCACCGATGCCGACCCCAGCATCCCGAAGACGTCGGAGAATTGACGACATGCCCAGACATCCTCCGATTCTTTGGGCGCTCCGCGTGGATTTCTTGGATCCGCGCTGGGCCCCCCCCAGCGGTGCCTCCAGCCCCGAGCCTGGCGCGCTCATCCAAGAAATCCGCGCGGAGCGCCACAAGGTTGTGTTTGTTGCGTTTGTCTTCGTCGATCGATGCTTCCCGGACCTATCCTGAGGTGCGTTCCAGGTTGACTTCAGAGGCGAGTCGAGCCGCCGCCGCGAGTTGCGCCGAGGCAGCGAACGCCAGACACGATTCGAAGGCTTCGGTCCTCGATCCTCGTCGCGTTTTTGTTCGTGCCGTGGGCGCCCGGTGATCTCGTCCCCCTCCTTTGGGCCATCTTTGGATCCCGATCCTCTTTTGTTAGGGGGAAAACAAACCTACCTCGCTTTTGACCACCCTCGCTTCCAAGAGATACCAAGCGATGCCAAACTACGGCCTGTACTGGTCAGGCCGCTCGACGAGGAGGCGCGTGGTATGACTTGGTTTTTCCTGGAAGCGAAAGCGGGGTAGGCAATTCACGCTCTGATTTGTTGGCGGCCCCTGGCCCAGAGACGGCCTCCGGAGGCCAGGCGCGCTGCCAGGGCGGCCGCCGCAATCTTGGTTGCTCGATGCCCACAGGCTTCGGCCCCTGCTCCTCGACCCCCCTCCCTCCTCGGGCACAGGAGCGGCACCCCCGCCACCACGTCGCCCCCCTCCCCCCTCCTGGCCCTGGCCTGGAGCCCAGCGAGCTTCGAAGAGCCACCCGACCGTGAGGCTGTGCCGCAGAAGCGGGGCAGAAAGTAGGCCTCGCCCGCATCTTCCCGCTCGGGAGGGGGGGCCAGGTGGGTGTGGTGAAGCTCTTCTTCTCCCTCGATCCTCGGTCCTCCCTTCGAGCCTCGATGCTCACAAACCCAGACGTCTTCCGATTAGATGTCTGTTCAGTCTGCTGCCCCAGATGTCCCGACCCCTTCCCTAGGGGTAGTTTTCCATCCCGGCTCCATTTCTGATGGTTCTGGGGCCTGACGACGGGCTCTGGAGCCCGCAAGCGAGGAACAACGTGCGGAATGAAAATCGTATCGTCGGAGATGTTGGCTTCGATGCTCGAACCTCACTGGCTTCGAGCCTCGTTCTCTGGACCCTCGTTGCGAAACACATGGCAACATCCCGAGACATTACGACTAGAGCCCCTACTGTTCTGTTGCATGTTTCGAGCCAGATCGGTCTGAGACTGCGAGGGTGCCAGCACCCGAAAAAAAGGCAAGATCGCCCGTTGTGACAAACATTGCAAGGCCCTGATCTCAGGGTCGATCTTCGATTTGGGCTTCGAGTAATACTGGGGGGGGGGGCGGCAGCGAGGGCTGCAGAAAGGGGCCCGTCAGGGCCCCCACAGGGGCCTTCTAGGGCACCCAAAGAGGCCAACGGGCCCGAGAAGTGCATTTCCCCCCCCCCCCCCCCCCCTCAGTTATCGTACCTCCTCCATTAAATGGCGCCCCATCGGTCCTCACAAGCCTCGATCCTCGCTGCTCGACCCTCCAGAGATCTGTCTGATGTCGTGATTTTTTCCATGCGGCCCCCCAAAAATCTCGACCCATTCCCCATGGCCAGTTTCGACCTCATCCTGGATTGCTTTGTTGACGGCCCTGGGGCCCGGCAAGGGCCCCTATAGAGGCCAAAAGCCGCGAGAAACCGCCGTCTAGTTTTTTCAATGCGTTGGATCTCTCGACCCCCAGAGATCTGGACCCCTTCCCCAGGACCGGTTTTTCGTCCTGCGTCGTTTTGTTGACGGTCTGAAGGCCCGGCGAGGGCCGCCAGCAGAGGCTGAAAGTAGAGAAAAAAATCCCGCCGTGCTTGATTCACAACGCGAGGAGGTTTGGGATCCTCGTTCCTCGACCCTCCTCCTCCCCCCCGCCCGAGGGCTGCAGCGGTGACGAGGACTGCGCCTTCGGCGCCTGGTCGGAGCCCTCCGCGTGCTCGGCCCCCTGCCGCGGCCACCGGGCCGCCCTGGGCCCGGCAGAACTGGCACCAAAGCTCGCCCCCCCAGCGGGCTTCGCGCCGCCAGCCAGAAGCGAGGGCACCCGCCAGAGGAGGCTACCCTTGCAGACCCCCCCCCCCAGAGATCCAGCGCACTGAAAAGACCAGACGGAGGTTGTTCGCTGTTTTCGGCCTCCAGGGGCCCTCGCCGGGCTCCAGGGCCGTCAAAAAACGACCCAGGATGGAAAACCGGCCCTCGGGAATGGGCCGAGACTTCTGGGAGGCCCGCACGGCAAATATTACGACATCGGATCTCCCCTGACCTTCCAGGAGGGCTAAAAAAATGGCACCCGACTTAAGCACCTATCCCAGAGCTATTCTAAGTCTTGGTTTTAGGCTGTTTCGCTTAGTTTTGTTAGCTTTTCATGCCTCCAGTGCTGAAAAATAGCTCTCTGAAAGGTCAGGGTCTGGGCTCGCGTTATGCACGAAACTCGCGACGGGAGGGTTTTCGTTCTTTTCGGCCTCCGGCAGGCCCTCACCAGGCCCCGGGGACCGTCCACAAAACGACTGCAGGACGACACACCGGTGGGGAAGGGGTCCAGCGCACGAGGCGCTCACTGTGGCGGCGACCGGCGGCGCGCACGGCAACCCCCGCCAACTCCCTACGACACGAGCCAGGACCCCCTCGCGCTATGAGAAAAGCACGGCGGGAGGGTTGTCGCTATTTGCGGCCTCCGGGGGGCCCTCACCGGGCCCCGGGGCCGTCGAATTCCCAGACCGTGGGTCGCGATTTTGGCGCAACGTCGACCCCCAGAGGTCTGGAGTCTGGAGCCTTTCCCCGGGACCAGTTTCTCATCCTGAGCATGTTGATCGGCCTACCGCGACATTTCTCTTGAGCCCCAAAAATGCTTCAATTATCCCGGCGAAGCAACCTAACAGCGATGTGTAGGAGCATATTTGGAAGCATTCCCTTTAAGATTCAGATGAGAATCCAGTTGTAGAATTCTGCTGTTCTCGCAGTCGTAGTCGCATTCGCGATGACAGTCGCAGTGGCAACGGCAGTCGCAGTCACAGCCTCAGCCTCAGCCTGCCTCAGCCTCAGCCTCAGCCTCAGCCTCAGCCTCAGCCTGCCTCAGCCTCAGCCTTCAGCCTCAGCCTCAGTCTGCCTTCAGCCTCGGCCTCAGCCTCAGCCTGCCTCAGCCTCAGCCTCAGCCTCAGCCTCAGCCTGCCTCAGCATCAGCCTGCCTCAGCCTCAGCCTCAGCCTGCCTCAGCCTCAGCCTCAGCCTCAGCCTCAGCCTCAGCCTTCAGCCTCGGCCTCAGCCTCAGCCTGCCTCAGCCTCAGCCTGCATCAGCCTCAGCCTCAGCCTCAGCCTGCCTCAGCATCAGCCTGCCTCAGCCTCAGCCTCAGCCTGCCTCAGCCTCAGCCTCAGCCTCAGCCTCAGCCTGCCTCAGCCTCAGCCTCAGCCTGCTCAGCCTCCTCAGCCTGCAGCCTCAGCCTCAGTCTGCCTGCAGCCTCAGCCTCAGCCTCAGCCTCAGCCTGCCTCAGCCTCAGCCTGCCTCAGCCTCAGCCTGCCTCAGCCTCAGCCTCAGCCTGCCTCAGCCTCAGCCTCAGCCTGCTTCAGCCTCAGCCTCAGTCTGCCTTCAGCCTCTGCCTCAGCCTCAGCAGCCTCAGCCTGCCTCAGCCTCAGCCTCAGCCTCAGCCTCAGCCTCAGCCTGCCTCAGCCTCAGCCTCAGCCTCAGCCTCAGCCTCAGTCAGCCTCAGCCTCAGCCTCAGCCTCAGCCTCAGCCTCAGCCTCAGGCCTCAGCCTCAGCCTCAGCCTCAGCCTCAGCCTCAGCCTCAGCCTCAGCCTCAGCCTCAGCCTCAGCCTCAGCCTGCTTCAGCCTCAGCCTCAGTCTGCCTTCAGCCTCGGCCTCAGCCTCAGCCTGCCTCAGCCTCAGCCTGCATCAGCCTCAGCCTCAGCCTCAGCCTGCCTCAGCCTCATCAGCCTGCCTCAGCCTCAGCCTCAGCCTGCTTCAGCCTCAGCCTCAGTCTGCCTTCAGCCTCGGCCTCAGCCTCAGCCTGCCTCAGCCAGCCTGCAGCCTCAGCCTCAGCCTCAGCCTCAGCCTCAGCCTGCCTCAGCCTCAGCCAGCCTCAGCCTCAGCCTGCCTCAGCCTCAGCCTCAGCTGCTTCAGCCTCAGCCTCAGGCCTCAGCCTCAGCCTCGCCTGCCCTCAGCCTCAGCTGCCTCAGCCTCAGCCTCAGCCTCAGCCTCAGCCTGCCTCAGCATCAGCCTGCCTCAGCCTCAGCCTCAGCCTGCCTCAGCCTCAGCCGCAGCCTGCTTCAGCCTCAGCCTCAGTCTGCCCTCAACCTCGGCCTCAGCCTGCATCAGCCTCAGCCTGCCTCAGCATCAGCCTGCCTTAGCCTCAGCCTCAGCCTGCCTCAGCCTCAGCCTCAGCCTGCTTCAGCCTCAGCCTCAGTCTGCCTTCAACCTCGGCCTCAGCCTCAGCCAGCCTCAGCCTGCCTCAGCCTCAGCATCAGCCTGCCTCACCATTCAAAATGTGGCCCGGGAATGGAGTTCTGGTAACTCGAAGAACACGAAGTGGCCTACAGTTGGCCCTGGGCATTCAAAATCATGCCCAGGAATGGAGTTCTGGGAACTCGAAGACCACGTAATGGCCTACAGTTGGCTCCGGGCATTCAAAAGCATGCCCAGGAATGGAGTTCTGGGAACTCGAAGACCACGAAGTGGCCTACAGTTGGTTCCGGGCATTCAGAATCATGGCCAGGAATGGAGCTCTGGGAACTCAAAGAACACGAAGTGGCCTACAGTTGGCTCCGGGCATTCAAAATCATGCCCAGGAATGGAGTACTGGGAACTCGAAGACCACGAAGTGCGTTACTGCTTGCTAAAAAAGGAGTCCCGGCACCCGTCCCTGGATCCCGCCCAGACCCGTTTGGGGAATCATGATGCTCCTCTCTTTTGACCCTACTAAAAACCTATCAGTCTTCGCTGTTAGGTAATCACAAGGACACGACAGTCTCAGGCAGAAATGTTCTAAGAACGTTTCGTGCAGACCACAAGATGTTCTTAGACAATTTGTTGGTGGGCCTATAGGCGAGCCAGGACGCCTCGCCACTGCATGACTGGTACGTGGTTCGCTCTTTTGGGGGCCCCTGGAGCGCCCTTGTCGCCACGGCTGCACCCGCCGCGAAGTCTTGTCCGGCTGGCCCCAGAGGTCGAGTCCCAATCTCTGGCGAGATGCTGTCTATATCCGCCCGATTTTACCTGGAGCCCGTGGAGTCAGGCCCCTGGGGAAAGTGCCCCCAAGGGAAGTCACCACCCACCACACCACCTCAACCCAACCCGAACGCTCAAATTTACCCTCGATTTCCAGGGGCGGGGGTCGGGAAACATCGAAAAAACACATATGGAACCCGTACCCCCGCCAACCCGAACTTCGGATCTTCGGGTTGGGTTGGGGTGGTCTGGTAGGTAGTCAGGAAGGGGTCGGGAGATCTGGGGCCGCGATCTGAAAGAACCTGTTCGTCGACCGTCACCAGGGCCCTCGCGTCGTCCTGACATCTCCGCGGGAGGCTTTGGAGCGATGCCCGGCGTCGGGGGGCGGCCCGCGCTGGGCCCCGTCGGACGTGGCTCTACAGCTAGAACAGCGCTGCGTAACTCCGCTCCAGAGCGTTTCGGAACGCTCTCGGAGCTTTCCGGAACGCTCTGAGAAGGCCGCGGCGCCTGAGACATCCTCCACAGCCGCCGGATCTCAGAGATTCCCGCGTTATCCTCACCCGATGTTCTCCTCGTCCTGGCTTCGTCTTGCCCCGGGGCCATGGAACAACGGCTCAGGATGAAAAGCCTGTCCTGGGTGCCTTCTTTTCTTTTTGAGTCGTTTGTTTGTTGTTTGTCCGCCCTTTCGCTTTCTTCTCCTCTTCTTTTTCCTTGCCTATGCGTCAATTCGTTTCCCGGCGTGTCCCGCCCGCAACCCGACCGGCGCCGGCACCGCTTTTGCATACTGGCACAACCGTTCAGGTGTTGCCCTGGGTGGCAGTAGCCCAATCTTCAAGCAGTGGCGAAGGGTCATGGCTCGCCGATAGGCCCGCCAAAGAATGTTCTAAGAACCTTGTGGGATCTGCACAACATGTCTTTCTAACATTTCTGGCGGAGACTGTCTTGTTTGAAAAAATTGGTCTTACGTTATAAGACATTGGGTCTTATGACACTTCTGGTGTCTAAGAACATCCCGTGGTAAGCCTATAGGAATGCCGGGACGGTCGGTCCGTGCTGAAAATCTGGAAGGGAGCCCCATGCGGCCCCAAGACCACTGGGGCCCCAACACAGCGCGAGGAGTTGGGGGGCACTTTGGGCCGGGGCCACCTCGTGCAACACACATCCAGAATGTTTCGGCTCCGCCAGCGGGAGTGAAAATCGGCCATCCAACATGCGAGCGCGTTTGTTGGGTTCAAGGTTTCTGGTGCGAGCCACGTGGTCCTCGGGCGTGGCCAGTAATTATGTGTTTTCCGAGAGGTAGACTGGCTGACCTGACTGTCCTGACTGAGTCAGCCAGACTCGCTGACTGACTGGCTGGCTTATATCTTGATTACTATTGGTTGGCTGACTGGTCACGCCCGTTAGCAGTCCGTTTGACTTCCTGGCATCCGAGTGCGCAACTAATGGGGCAAGTAATCGCAGGCCGCTTTATTTCCATCCGCCGCCAACGCAATTTATGGCGGAACCAGCAGCAGGCCATTTAATGTTCTGCCACCGAGTGCCCAACCCATGGCGCAACTCACAGCAGGCTGCTTTATCCCCAGCTACCCAGAGCGCAACCCATGGCGCAACTACTCGCAGGCCCGTTTCTGTTCGGAAGGTGGATGCGCAACCGAGCGGCTCAACCCATGGTACCATGGATGACGCAACACATGGATGAGGCAATTAGGGCGCGACCCATGGTTGGCACAACTTTGGCGCAACCCATGGGACGCGCGACCCATGATGCCCCCCATGTGTGCCACATCCCCATGGCAGTTTCCAGCAGCTTCTTCGGGGCTACGCCCGATGTGTGTTTGCCGTTTGGGCTGGCGGTGGGGTCGACTCATTTGTTTCCTGAGGAACTGGGCCTCGGGGTTCTGGCGGCTATGGTCTCGCCGTCGCCACCCCGTCGTCGCCCCGTCGCCGCCCGTCGTCTGGGCCTGCGGGTCGGTCTGGCGGCTATCTTCTCGCCGTCGCCGCCTCGTCGCCGCCCGTCATCTGGGTCTGGGGGCCGTTCTGGCGGCCATGCTTTCGCCGCCGCCGCCCCGTGGGGGCCGTTCTGGCGGCTATGGTTTCGCCGTCGCCGCCTCGCCGCCGCCCTTCATCTGGGCTTACGGGTCAGTCTCGCAGCCCGTCGTCTGGGTCTGCGGATCGGTCTGGCGGCTATGTTCTCGCCGTCGCCGCCCCGTCGCCGCCCCGTCGCCGCCCGTCGTCTGGGTCAGCGGGTCGGTCTGGCGGCTATCTTCTCGCCGTCGCCGTTTCGTCGCCGCCCGTCGTCTGGGCTTGGGGATCGGTCTGGTTGTTATGTCGTCGCCGTCGCCGCCCCGTCCCGTCGCCGCCGCCGCCCCTTTGCGCAACATGGATTGCACCACGTCGATCGCACCACATTGATTATGTTGTTTATTGCATATATACATATAGATACTTTTATCCAAAGAGAGCATGAACATTATCTCCCTGGCTTGATTTGATTCCCTATGGCACTCTGAAGTTTACTCATGGTTTTGCCCCGTCGTTCATGTTACATATGTTTTCACACCATCCAAGGGAGTCTGCGTATCGCCCCCCTCCCACCGCACACACCCTTGTAAAATATCCGTATGCGCGAACTCGTTTCTCAAAACCAACACATGAAACGAAGTCCATACGCGCGTGCTGGTCGAAATCTGACAAAATCATTCAGCTTCGTAGGATGTCCTAGATCGAGGATGACGGAAACCTATGGACTACCTGTGGTGCGCCATCATTTGTTTTAAAATGCTATGGCGGATTCTTATGGAACCCGTAGTGGTTTTCAGCACGTTCGTCAGTTGAGATCATTCAGCTAGTGAATTTGTCACGGCGTCGGAGCAGGAGGAAACCAGGACTAGGACCACGCCTCGGATGAGCGTGGGTCGAGGGTTTGCTTCTTGGTTCACGACATCAACAGCTGGGAGCATCCTTTTTTCCCTATCGAGAAACCGCCGATATTATGGGCTCCCCCTGGGGGGGGAAGGAGTACAGCCCCCTGAAGTCTTGACTACTAGTCGGGAGGTGCTGAAGCGCGCCATCGTGGTGAACGGATCTGGCTCTGGGGCGATCTGCGAAGGATCCACGGAGATGATCGAGAGGTGCAACCCTGCGGAGGGACAGGACGAGCCGTACAGCTGCCGCAATGCCCCCTCGGCGGGCGAGAACACGAAGCAGGACTGCGTGATGAGCGGCTGGACCGAGTGGTCCTCCTGCTCCGCCACCTGCGAGAGGGGCTACCGGACGCGCTCCCGGCACGTCAAGGTCAACCCCGGCAACAGCGGCACGCAGTGCCCCAGCGCCCTGCAGGAGATCGAGACCTGCAACAAGGGAACCAGCTGCTTCGACATCACGAACTGCCAGTGGGGCGACTGGACGCCGTGGAGCGACTGCGACGACAGGGTCCACGTCATCACGCGCTCACGCGGCATCGCGGTGCCCCCGGGCGCCGGGGGGCTGCAGTGCCAGGGCCCCGTGACCGAGACCTCGGCGTGCGAGACCCCGTGCGAGGAGAGGAACTACACCTGCCACTGGGGCCAGTGGGCGCCGTGGAGCGAGTGCTCGACCTCGTGCGGGTCGGGTGGCACACGAGAGAGGACCCCTTCCGTCTAGGCCTCCTAGATGGGGTTGGAATAGATAGGGTGGGAGGATCGCGCCGCATCCCCGATGCATCGGCAATGCGGCTCGATGCGGAGCCCGATTTTCTCTACGCCGAGGTCGCCGATGCGACGCTGATGCGTCGGCGATGCGTCGCAGACGTCGGCGATGCGTCGCCGATACATCGCCGATGCATCGCCAATGCATCGGCGATGCATTGGCGATGCGGCGCGATCCTCCGTCCCATCTACTCGGACCCCATCTAGGCGGCCTCTATTCTGGCTCCCTCCTGTCCCCCCCCTCCCTGACGTTTCGGATAATTTTTAAACATAGTCTTCCAGGCCAATCGACTGCTATCTGGGCTGCCTGACCACACGACTCTGGACGGTTCACTCTCTTGCACAGGGTGTCTAGAGCTCCGACGACTGTAGTTCGGCACGGCACCGGTCGATGCAGCTCCTAGGCCCCCACCTCCCAGCGCGCCCCCTCCGCGTCCACGTTCTAAAGCAGCCATGCCGAAGCAGCCTCTCGGCCCTCCGCATCCCTCCCCTACCAGCCAGCGCAGCCAGCCCGCCAGCCAGCGCGTCCCCTCGGCACTGGTCCCGCCAGCCAGCGCGCCCCTTCCGCCCCGACCGCTTTATTCCGGCACGGCACCACTCCCACCAGCCAGCGCGCCCGCTCGGCCCCGACCGCTCTATTTCGGCACGGCGCCTGCCCCACCAGCCAGCGCGCCCCCTCCGCCCCGACCGCCTTATTTCGGCACGGAGCCGGCCCCACCAGCCAGCGCGCCCCCTCCGCCCCGACCGCTTTATTTCGGCACGGCGCCTGCCCCACCAGCCAGCGCGCCCCTCCCGCCCCGACCGCCTTATTTCGGCACGGCACCGGCCCCACCAGCCAGCGCGCCCCCTCCGCCCCGACCGCTTTTTATTTCGGCACGGCACCAGTCCCACCAGCCAGCGCCCCTCCCTCACCAGCCAGCGCAGCCAGCCCACCAGCCAGCGCGCCTCCTCCGCGCCGGCTTCTTCATTTCGGCACGGCACCGCCCCCTCCCCGCCCCCCCCACGCAGCCAGCCCCTCCACCTCGACCCCAGCGCGGGCCCTCCGGCCCGACCGCTCTATTTCGGCACGGCACCGGTCCCACCAGCCAGCACGCTCCCGACGCCCCGACCGCTCTATTTCGGCACGGCACCGCCCCTTCTCCCCCATGAGCCAGCGCGCCCTCTCCGCTCCGACCGCTTTATTTCGGCACGGCACCGCCCCGACCGCTTTATTTCGGCACGGCATCGGCCCCACCAGCCAGCGCGCCCCCTCCGCCCCGACTGCTTTACGTCGGCACGGCACTGGTCCCACCAGCTAGCGCGCTCCCTCCTCCCCGACCGCTTCATTTTGGCACGGCACCCGCCCCCCCTCCTACCAGCCAGCGCGCCCCCTCCGCCCCGACCTCTTGATCCACCAGCCAGCGCGCCCGCTCCGCCCCGACCGCTCCATTTCGGCACGGCACCAGCCCCACCAGCCGCGCCCCCTGCGCCCCGACAGTGTTTTTTTGGCACGGCACCGCCCCCCTCCCCCGTGAGCCAGCGCGCTCCATCCGCCCCGGCTTTTTTATTTCGGCAAGGCACCGCCCCACCCCCCCCCCACCCCCCCCCGCGCAGCCAGCCCTTTCCGCCTCGACCCCAGCGCGCCCCCTCCGCCCCGACCGCTTTATCTCGTTGGCGCAGCACTGGCCCCACCGACCAGCGCGCCCCCTCCGCCCCGACTGCTGTATTTCGGCACGGCACCAGCCCCACCCGCCAGCGCGCCCAGTCCGCCCTCACCGCTTATTTTCGGCACGGCACCGCCCCCCCTCCCCCGCCAGCCAGCGCGCCCCTTCCGTCCCGACTTCTTTATTATGTTGCAAGGGTGTCTAGAGCTCCGACCGCTTTATTTCGGCACTGCACCACCCCCCCCCCCGTCCCGCGCACCACCTCCGCATCACCCCGCCCACCAGCAAGCGCGCCCCCTCCGCCCCGACCGTTCTGCACGGCATTGCCCCCCCTCCCCCCCATCCCTCCCCATCCCACGCCCCCACTGCATCATCCCACCCAGCAGCCAGCGCGCCCCCCCCTCCCGCCCCGATTATTTTGTTTCGGCACTGCACCGCCCCCCCCATCCCGAGCGAACCCTTCCGCATCGCTCCACTCGCCAGCCAGTGCGCCCCTTCCGCCCCGACCGCTTTATTTCGGCATGGCACCGCCCCCTCCCCTTCCTCTGCCCACCCGCCAGCGCCTCGTGACTGTCAACAAAAGATTCAGAACGAAAAACTGGTCCCGGGGAAGGGCTTCAGACTTCTGGGGGTCGACGTTGTGACAAAAACAAAAAAAACAAAAAAAACACGACGTCGGGGGTCTGGGAAAGTGTCTGGAAGGTTGAGGAGGTGTTCGCCGCTGGTCTCCGTGGGCGTCAGGGCCGCGAGCGCGTGCTTGCCCATTGGGGCCTCCTCAGGAAAAGGTTCGGCGATCGGCCCGCCAACAGTTACAGTGGTTCTGCAATATGTATACTCGTTGATTGTGTGAATGGCTGCTGTAGGATGTAGGTTCTGCCCGCTTTTGCAGCTCAATTACAAGCGCGTTGCAGTGCTATAGCTATTGGAAAACAAAGAGGTCGGCGATTACAGAGGAGGCCTCTAACAAAAAAGGGCCTCCGAGAAGACCAGAGCGCCTCCGAGGGGCGGAGCGCCTCTTTCCGAGACATCCAGCGCCGCTTTTTCCTCACAGCGTGGCTCCCCAGAGGCCCGGGCTCCTTCCCTGACCTTCCTTCGTTCAGAAAAGTAGCCCTCCAGTCCCATAGTCCCATCTGGGCGTGTTTAAAGCCTGGACTGGAATTTGCCCTCCTGTAAGGTCAAGGTTCCCAGGGATCCGTGTTCCTCTTGAGCCGTGAATTTCTGGTGTTGCCAGAAGAGTGCCTGGCTCAGGGTGCCCCTAACTTCCCCTTCCGTTTTGGACCCCTACGGGCCCATCTGGGCCTCGTGAGGGCTGCTCCGAGGGACACCTGGGCCTCCCTGGAACTCCTGGGGACACCTTGTGCCGGCTAGGGACACACCTTCAGCTGGCAGCACCCGATCACTTCCAACGGCCCCTGAAGTGCCCGGGTTTGGACAGCCGGCGCTGGCGCACCAACTCTTGTCGAGGCGTGGGCCCCCGGAGAGCTGGACCACCTCCCGGGTGCCCGTGTGTTCGTCCCGAGTGCTGTTCTGACGGTCCCCGGGGGGCCCGCTGAGGACCCCGCGGGGCCGAGAGCGGCTAATGATGAGCCGCTTCACTTTTTTTCCAGAGCCTTGGATGCGGGCAGTACATATATCCATATCCAGAGCGTCTTGGATTTTTTAGGAAGAGGTGCCGCAACGCTGAGGCGCACTGGATATGGATAAAATCAAGCCTCTTGGGGCCAGATTTCTATCCATATCCAGTGCTTCTACGGCTTCTGGGGAAGAGAGCCCAAGACTCCAAGACGCACTGGATGTGGATAAACATATTGCCCGCATTGGACCTCTGGGGGAACCTACCGCCGCCAACTCCTTTTCCCACGACGCGGGGATGTCAGAGCTCACGCGCGCGGCCGGAGAGGACCCGCAGCATGGCGCTGCGCGACGACAGCGCCGACGACGGCGCCGACGACAGCGCCGACCCGCCGACGACCTCAGAGGCCGCCGCAGAGGCGCCAGCGCCGCAGGAGCCCGCCGCAGGCGCCGCTGGCGCCGCAGGCGCCGCTGGCGCCGCAGGCGCCCCTGGCGCCGCGGGCGTCGCGGAGGCGCGGGCGTCAGCGGCAGAGCCGCGTCCCGCTGCCGAGGCGACCTCGGCGGCCTCGGATCGGTACGATCGACACATCCCTCGACGGGCGCCTCCTGCACCCTCCGCGCGGCAGGTGCCGCGCCCCCACGGCCGCCGCTGGCGGCCACACGGGCGGCCGCCGTCGAGGCCGCCGGCGGCGGGCCGCCTCGCGGCGGCACCTGCCGCGCGGAGGGTACGGAGGGGTGCAGGGCGAGGGCCTGCGTTGCATCCTCGAGGACTTCCGTTACTCAGAGCGTGAATTACCTACCCCGCTTTCGCTTCCAGGCAAAACCAAGTCATACCACGCGCCTCCTCATCAAGCGGCCTGACCAGTACAGGCCGTAGTTTGGCATCGCTTGGTATCTCTTGGAAGCGAGGGTGGTCAAAAGCGAGGTAGGTTTGTTTGCCCCCTGGTTACTGTGAGGCGCATGCCAAGAAGCACCCTGCTTGCCTCCAGGGTGCCCTGCGTTTCCTGGGTCTCGCTAGTGTTGCGCTGGAGAGCGCGACGTGCCCACGCCAACAATGCGTGGACTTCCTGGGGTCTCGGGGTTGGGTTTCTTGTGAAAGATGTCTTGCGGAAGGGCCTCCACTATGCATCTTTCTGACACCCGACGCGGGTTCGGCGTGGACCGGGCGCGGATCTGGCTCGGACTCAGCGTGGATTCGGCGCGGACTCGGCTCCGATCGGACACGGTTGTGACGAGACTCCGACGTGGACTCGACGCGGGCAACTAGCGGCGCGAGGGGAGAGGCAAGGCCACTCTAAAGCGAGCTGAGGGACGTAAGGAGTGGAAGCGAGCGTGCGCCCGCGGCCGCGTCGGCTCAAGCGGCCAGCCGCCCAAATTTGACTGCGCCTCACTGCGAGGCACACAATCGCTATCGAGACCAAAAGGATCTTCCTAGTGCTTGAGATGGCATCTCCTCTCATACTGGGACTATCGTTATTACGGTACAACAGAGTTGGAGCTTGGCTTCGCCTGAGGCGAAGCTGTTGGCTGGGCCTTCCAGCCCCTTTCAAATCAGGCCCCCCCGAGGATGCAGCATGTGCAACACAAGGGTGCGGAGAGAACGGGGACGAATACCGACAGCAGTTACCATCGAGAGCAAAAGAACCCCTAACCCTTTATAACACGATGGAGACGTGGCCTCACTGAGGTCCCCGTCTTCACATCAGGGATAATCATTCTGGGAGGTTTGGTTCGATACATTTGCAGAAACGGACCCCTATCCCTACTGTTTTGGGCCCTCCTAACTCAGGTCCCCATCCCAAAGGATTAGGGGTATATTTTTTCGTTAATCAGCGAAGACCGACAGCAGTTACTATAACAATGTTCAATGTTGAACATGATTCGCCGTCGGCGTCGCCGTGGGCGCCGCCCATCTTCAGCAGAAAGGGGGGACCTGCCCAACCGCGGCCGCTGCCAGTGTTGGAGAACAGTCGCTGCTGGGCATCATGCCGATTTCTACCGTGCCCACTTCGAGAGTCCCGACCGAACCTCCAACGCATCGAACCAAGATCGCTGGGGAGCAAGCTGAGGGGCCGTTATTTGAAGGACGCGCGGGGCGAGAGGGGGCGCGGCCTCAAAAAGTATTGAGGAACCTGCCAGACAACCAACGAGCATTCTAACACGCCCACTCCGTGCAGGCACAGTGGCGGATAGCTCTTCACGGCCTTGGGGCCCATTGAGGGACCTCAGGGGTGGAGAATATACACAAAACGCCTTTCGCCGTGATTGCCCCACGCGGGGATGCCAGGTTCCAGGCTTCCTTCTCAGACCTAAGACCCCCGACGTCATGACTTGTGCACGACGTCGACCCCAAGAGGCCTTGACACATTCTCAGGGGCTGGTTTTCGTCCCGAGCAGTTATTTGACAGTCCCGAGGCCCTGCGCGGGCCCTCGCGCTACAATTTCTTTCACTTTGTTCGAAGAAGCCCTCGGTGCAATCCGCGGACGCGGCAGGGCGCGGCATGCAGAAGCTGGCGCGATGGAGCGTGAGATGTCGCAGCCTCTTTTTTGGGCCGAGATTGCCACGCCCTCTGAGATTATGCGGCAGCGTGGCAATCCATGAGCTCTCGCGGGAGATGGTCAAACACGCTGGCCACGCCAAAAATGCGTCTCGTGTGCGTGGCCCGAGGGGGCCTTGGCCCTCCGCCCACAGGCCGCGCCGGCGCCGGCCCGCGAGCCCGAGGAGGCCCCAGCGGCCGCTGCGGCGCCCCACCAGGCCTGGGCGTTGCGAGTGAATATCAGCACGAGCGAAATGGGTACAGAAAAATGGGTACAATGCCCAACAGCAGCCCCTGTTCATTTTAAGCAGGGCTCGCTGTTCGCGCCGCCGCGGCCTGTGTCGATTTGAGACAAAGGGCCGCCTGCCCAACAGCGGCCGCTGTTGGTGTGGGAGAGCATTTGTTGTTGGGCATTGTGCCCATTTCTTCCGTACCCATTTCGGGCGTCCAAAATTAAGGAAGGGGGGGGGGCGGGGGCGGTACATGGGAACTGCGGTGTGACATGTTGCGGCGGCCCACTTGGATCTTGCCTCCTCGTCGTCCTCCTCCTCCTCCTCCTCCCTCCTGCTCCTGCTCCTGCTCCTTCTCCTCCCTCCTCCTCCTCCTCCTCCTCCTCCTGCTCTCCTCCTCCTTTCTCCTCTCCCTCCCTCTCCTCCCTCCTCCTCCTTCCTCCTCTCCTCCTTCCTCCTTCCTCCTCCTCCTCCTCCTCCTCCTCCTCCTCCTCCTCCTCCCTCCTCCTCCTCCTCCTCCTCCTCCTCCTCCTCCTCCTCCTCCTCCTCCTCCCCCTTCTCCTGGGATCAAGAAAGGCTGCGGCGCCCCACCAGGCTTGGGCGTTGCGTCATTGATGGGGGGCGGTACATGGGAAACGCGGTGTAACATGTTACGGCTGCCCACTTGGATCTTGCCTCGTCCTCCTCTTCCTCCTCCTCCTCCTCCTCCTCCTCCTCGACCTCCTCCTCCTCCTCCTCCTCCTCCTCCCTCGACCTCCTCCCTCCTCCTCCTCTCTCCCTCCTTCCTCCTCATCCTCCTCCTCCTCCTCCCTCTCCTCCTCCTCCTCCTCTTCCTCTCTCCTCGTGGGATCAAGAAAGGCTGCGGCGCCCCACCAGGCTCGGGCCCTGCGCCATTGATGGGGGGGCGAGCACACGGGGGGGGAGTGCAGCACAGGTGCGTGCACCCGTGCCGTGCACCCTATGGGTACCTTTCAACGAAGTGGAGCACAAGGGGTGCTGCCCGCCGTGCCCGGCCGCGGGCGCGCCGCGCGCGCGGCGGCCCGGCGGAGGCGGCCTCAGGTCGCAGCGCCCGCGGCGTCGCCGCTCACGCTGACGCTGCCCGCCGTGCCGCCGCGGGGCGCCGGCGCCGCGGCCCCGGAGGCCCTGGCGCCGGTGGCCACGCGGGGCCTCCTGGGCGGCGCGGCGGCCTCGCACCCGGCGGCCGGAGCTGCTCAGGAGGGGGAGAAGCTCAGACCCAGACCCCCTCGAGTAATGAAAAAATCACGACGGGAGGTTTTTCCTAATTTTCGGCCTCGGGGGGCCCTCACCGGGCCTCGGGAGTGGCAAAAAACGACTCAGGATGCAAAGCCGGTCATGGAGAAAGGGTCGGGACCTACGGGGGTCGACGTAATGAAAAAATCATTACGTCGGGGGTCTGGGGAGCGTGAATTACCTACCCCGCTTTCGCTTCCAGGCAAAACCAAGTCACACCACGCGCCTCCTCGTCAAGCGGCCTGACCAGTACAGGCCGTAGTTCGGCATCGCTTGGTATCTCTTGGAAGCGAGGGTGGTCAAAAGCGAGGTAGGTTTGTTTTCCCCCTAGAAGCACACGGGCGGGAGACAGGGCACAGGCGGGCGGGGCCTCAGGCGGCCGGAGGGCGGGCCGGGGTGCAGGCGGTGCCGAAGAGCTTGCACAGGGAAAGGAGCGCCTTGGACAGGAGCCGGAGGCGAAGAGGGACGGACGCAGACACAGTGAGTCGTCGATTCCCAGGAAGATGCGCTACAGTCGGGGGCGACGATAGGGGGGATAGGCATAGGGGGGAATGCATCGACCCTGCATCGCCCATTGATCGCCGATAGGGGCCCGATAGCCCCAACCTGCCCAGGAAGGTTCGGATTCACGATCGGAGGCCTATCGCCGATCTATCGGCGATGTATCGCCGATTCCAAGTCGATGCATCCCCCCTATGCCTATCCCCCCCCCTTTCGTTGCCCCTCATATAGAGGGAAAGAATTCGTGGTCACTCCCTCGCCACCCCCCACAACACAAAGTTTGCACGCGCGGGGAAGACTGCGGTCGAAGTGCAACTCATCCAACCCACCGCCAATATTGATCATTGGGGGGGAACATTGACGCGTGAATGTGGCATGAGTGTTCGCCAATTTCTTCCGGGGCCTGTACGGGCAAATATGGGAAGCGGGGGGGGGGGAAGACAAACATCAAGGAAATATTCAAAGAGTGCGGGGGGTCCTGGGACTCGTGTTCCTTCATTCGTGTGTGTCCCCGAGCCCCTTCGGCTGCGCACGCAATATACCGAGAGCTCCGCCGACGGATTGTGCTCTTCAGTCCCCGCGTTTTGTCCTCGTTTGGGATGCCATCGGCCCTCCTGTCGTCCATGTCGGTGCCGGGCTCAGGATTGGTGCAGGTGCTTCCCCCCATCTTGAGCCAGGAGGGCGTATACCCCGGCAAGGCTCCTTTTTATTCTTTCGCTTCGGTTCGATTCGATTTCGATGGCCTCCGATTCCGATTCGATTCGACTTGGGATTCCGATGTGGATGTCGATTGCCTATTAGCCTGCCGATGTCTGCCGATTCGACTTCTCCCGACATGGCTGCCGATATCTGCCGATCTGATTCATTCCCATCGCCGATCCGACTTGTCGATTCGACTCTGGGCTCTCCTGGGCCCTGGCGTCCGCCGATAAATGCTTTTGCTCAATTCGCGGCCCCCAGGGGTCCCGGCCCCTTGGGGCAATCAGTGGTCACTCCCCCCTCCCCAAAATTCAAGGGTGGCACGCGCGGGGAAGACTACGGTCGGAGCGCCACTCGCGGAACCCACCGCCAACTCTGATCAGTGGGGAAGGCATTGGCAGATGAATGTGGCATGAGTGTTCGCTAATTTTGTTCCGAGGCCTGTACATAGTTGCTCGTCCGGGATCCACCTTTCTTGATAGTCCTGGGGCCCGAGAAACGGCCTGGCCAGGATCTGGCTGGCCACGCCACCAGGGCGCGTGTGAACCACACCTGGGGCCCAGGCTGGGCCTGGCTGGGGTCGAAGATCCGACTTCGTAGAACAGAGTGCAGCATCGCGAAACATCACCGCCGGAGCCCTGGACCCTATCCTACGGCGGCATGCGTTTCGAGCCAGCTCGATCTGCAAGGGCCCTGGGGGCACGAAGCAGGGCAGCATCGCCCGCTGTGCAAGCATCGCAGTGCCCGCAGCTCAGGGCCTGGTTTACCAGCCTCGAACGTATCCCTATCCCCAAGATTGACACGCCACAAGGCGATGACAATCTCAGGGATTCGCCCTCAAAAAATGAGGGAATGCCTAAGAGTGGCATCGTGATGAGGAGGTGCCCAGCATAGGGATAGGGATATGTTCCAGGCTGGCAGGAGCAGAACCCGCCGCGGCCCAGGCTCAGGAGGGGCTCTGGTGTGCGGGCATTCTCGTAGATCTGGGCCAGGGGGTCTGCAGTGGAGGCCCGTGCCAAGGAGGAGGGGGAGGAGGAGGGGGAGGGGGAGGAGGTGGAGGAGGAGGGGGAGGAGGAGGAGGAGGAGGAGGAGGAGGAGGAGGAGGAGGAGGAGGAGGAGGAGGAGGAGGAGGAGGAGGACCTCCTCATCCTCCCTTCTCCCCCGCACGCATGGCAGGAGCAGAGCCCGCCGCGGGTGGCCGACGCCCGGGGCGGCGCGGCCCTCCAGAGGGCCGGGTCCCGCTCCCGGGACTGGCCCTTCGTCCCGAGTGGTTCTCTTGCGGCCTTGGGGCCCGGCGAGGGCCCTCGGGGCCCTCGCGCCGTGGTTTTCGTCGCTGGGCGAGAGGTCTGTCTCCCCAGACCCCCTCGAGTCATGAAAAAATCATGACGGGAGGTTTTTCCTAATTTTCGGCCTCGGGGGGCCCTCACCGGGCCTCGGGAGTGGCAAAAAACGACTCAGGATGCAAAGCCGGTCATGGAGAAAGGGTCGGGACCTACGGGGGTCGACGTAATGAAAAAAGAGGTCTGTCTCCCCAGACCCCCTCGAGTCATGAAAAAATCATGACGGGAGGTTTTTCCTAATTTTCGGCCTCGGGGGGCCCTCACCGGGCCTCGGGAGTGGCAAAAAACGACTCAGGATGCAAAGCCGGTCATGGAGAAAGGGTCGGGACCTACGGGGGTCGACGTAATGAAAAAATCATTACGTCGGGGGTCTGGGTCTTGGCATCGCTCGGACGTGTGCATTTTTCCTTCGGCGAGGACCATCGAGGAGCATCCTTGACCATTTGGCGAACAAGAGCACGCACGAAACCGAGAAAGGCACAGGGAATGGACGTCCGAGCGACGGCGAAGTCTTTGAGGGAACCAACAGGTACCGAAACCGCTGCTCCCCGGAGCCCTCCCAGGGCGAACACGAGGGAAGGGCAGCGGCAGCCGTACCTGTGCCTCCTTGGGTATTTGGTGTCTCAGACCCCCGACGCCCTGGTTTTGTCCTAACGTCGACCCCCAGAGGCTTGACCGATTCCCTGGGACCCGGTTTCTCATCCCGAGCCCCTCTCGTTGACGGTCACGAGGCCCGGGAAGGAAGGGACCAGCGAGAAACCTGCATGCTTTTTCCATGACCCGAGGGGCTGGCGTCCCCCCCCCCCCCCTCGCAGGAGCAGAGCCTGCCGCGGGTGGTCGACGACCGCGACGGCGTGGACCGGTGGGCGCCGCCGCCTCCGCCGGCGAGACCACCCGCCGAGCTGGACGCGGGCCTGCTGCAGGCGAGGCTGCGGGACATGCAGCGGCACCACGCGAAGGAGCTCCGGGCACCACGGGCGAGCGGGAGCCGACCGGGGGGGCGGAGGTGGCCCAGCACTGGTGGTTCTGGCCTGCAGGAATAGGGGGCCACATGCGAACCCTATACCCCATACCCCCCGACGATTTCTGGGGGGGAGGGTGGGGTTCACTTCGTTCGGGAGCTCCCGAGCGGAGTGAACCCCACCCTCCCCCTCAGAAATCGTGGGGGGTATGGGGTAGGGTTCGCATGTGGCCCCCTGCAGGAAGGGCGGGCAGGGACGGGGTTCTTGGTTCGGGAAGGTCTTCTGCCAGGTGAAGAACTGCTCTGGGGTGTGAGAGTGCACCCGATGGACCCAGGGAGGGATCCGGAGGCCGATTTTGGAAGGATGTGGCTTCATCCCCTCTTCTGGCTGAGGGGACAAAGAACCACGGACGATTAGTTGGCACCGTACCTCTCCCGAGGCGTCGTGGATCGTCATCCTAGGAATGGTACTGTGCACATATCTGTGCTCCCAGAGCCGAAACATTGTGCACCGTACCTCGTCGGAGAGGGCCCGAGGGGAATCTCAGCCTGGTGCAAGGAACCCAGGAACCACGCCTGAGATGTTGTGCTTCCTCCTCTGGCGCGCAGCGGTCGCTACCCGTGCCAGAAGCCCCTTGCCCCCTTCCGGCATCGCTCGGACGTGTGCATTTCTTCTCGGCGAGAACCATCGAGGACCATCCTGGAACATCGAGCAAAAAAAAGCACGCACGAAACCGAACAATGCACGGAGAATGGACGTCCGAGCGGCAGCAAGTGCCCGGGGTAGCGGTAGCGATCGTGCGCGGGCGGGGAGCCCGGGCCGCCCCCGCGCACGCACCTGCGGGCGCTCACGCGCATCATGCAGGAGGGCGGAAACACACACACACGGACACACAGACACACAGACACACAGACGAACACACACACACACACACACACACACACACACACACACACACACGCACACGCACGCACGCACGCACGCACGCACGCACGCACGCACGCACGCACGCACGCACGCACGCACGCACGCACGCACGCACGCACGCACGCACGCACACCACACACACACACACACACACACACACACACACACACACACACACACACACACACACACACACACACACACACACACACACACACACACACACACACACACACACACACACACACACACACACACGCACGCACACACACAGACACACACCCGTAGCCATTTTGGCTCAAGATGATCTGTTCCACAGGGGAACGAGTGGATACCGCTAGTCCGCGGCCAGTGCCAGGGCCTCTCGGCCCGACAGTTTTGATTCGTGTTTTGGCAAAGGGTAGGCTGTGCGCTGCCCACTCGCCATGTCCAGTTCCTCGCAGAGGGCCAGGTCCGAGCCGCGGGCCAAGGGTGGCGGCGGCAAAGGCAAGAGCAAAGGAGTGGGCAAGGCAGGCAAGACCAACGCGAGCGGAGGCAACCCCCTGGACTACGTCCGCTGTGCGAACTGCTCGTACAAGTGGAACTTCAAGGCCAGGATGGACTGCTACAATTGCAAGAAGCCGCTCAAGCCTGCAGCAGTGGACAAGCCTCCGCAGCTACGGGCATCGGCGTGGTCTTTCGTGCGCGAGCCGTGGGTGCACTCGGACGACTGGATCGGGTACGAGGCACCACTGCCGCAGCCTGCCCCGCCGTCGGACGCAGAGTGCCTCGCGGCGTTGGCGGCCAGGCATCCCGAGCACGGCCTGCAGCTCGAGGCCATCAAGAAGGCCGTCGCACCACCGCCCGTTGCGGCCACGGTGTTGCCAGATGTGGCTCTCAACCGCGCCCAGGCCAAGCAGAGGCGGGCCCAAGCCGCCTTCCTCTCCAAGTCCCAGCAGGTTCGCGACGCTGAGCAGTGGCTCCAGGCCTGCCGCGAGGAGGAGGTGCGTGCTGGGGAGCTCGTCCTGGCGTGCGACGTGGAGGTGGAGGAGGCCTACAAGGCAGCCGCGCCCAAGGGCGTCCAGGTGCAGGCGCAGGTGGCGCAGGAGTCTGGCGCCAAGGCTCAGCCTGCCGTGGGCCTCAACGTCACGGCGCTGTTGGCGGATGACTTCCAGGTCGAGGCAGGCGACGCCTTCAGGCTGGACGACCCCGACCTGGACATCACCGACGCGGAGCGCGAGGAGTTCAACAAGTCCCTGGAAGGCTTCGTCGAGCAGGTCAAGCAGCACGTGCGCACCACCTTCGGGGAGGCCAAGACGCAGCTGGAGCAGAGGCGCAGCGAGATCGACGCCAAGCACCAGCAGCTGCTGGCCAGGCGCAAGCGGCCACGCACCGAGGCGGCAGGAGCAGCAGACCAGACGCCAGCCCAGGAGCCAGCCGCAGGCCCTGCGGCAGCAGGCCCCGCGGAGGCCCCAGCGGCCGCCGCGGCCCCAGCCCAGGCCCCTGCCCCTGTGCCGCCTGGGGCCCCTGCTGGGCCTCCTGTTGCTCACCTTCCAGAGCCACCCAGCCTCCGCGGCCCCGATGGCGCAGCCAAGTTGGCTCAGCTCAGGCGGGACTTGGAAGCAGCAGCCGCCGTCCCAGCTGGGGGCGCAGATGCGTAAGGCCCAGCCCTGGGGACCTGATGCACCGCCAGTGGCCAAGCCACGAGAGCCCAGACTCGTCCGCCTGGGCAGACGGCAGCTGGCCATCCTGGCCACGCGTATGCGCCGCATGGCTCGGCGCTGGCGCCCCCCGTCTGTGGGGACCGAGGCTCAGGACCGCAGGCACTGGGACTCCTACTGCGTACCGTACATCTTCCACCAGCTGAGCTCTGGGGAGTACACAGCCATGCTGGACGACCTGGCAGCCACCACGGGCAGCGGATCCCGAATTGCCGAGCGCATGAGGACTGCACGGGAGTTGGGCGACGAAGCCTGGAACCGTGGAGGGGAGGCCAGGCGCCTCCAGCGGCAATGGTTAGAGCATCTGCAGGTTACCAATCAGGAGGCTTTTGAGCGTGAGGCGGCTCAGCAGGACCGCAACCAGTCAGCCGCGGAGCGGTGGTTCGACCGTCAGTCCCAGGCCACGCCGGCAACACAGGCCCCCACCGTCTACTTCGACGACCGCATCCACTGTTGGAGATTGTGCGCCGCGGAGGTGCTGGAGGCCGAGCTCGGCCCATCCACCTCGACTGGGACTTCGGAGGAGCCGGGGCTCTGCTCTGCCTCGCCAGGTGACTGCACCGAGCTCACTCCCACCCCAGCCGCGAGCAACCGCACGGACGAGCACCGAGGAGCTGCCCCAAGCATTTCAGCTGCTGGCCTCTCTGCCGTCCGAGGCAGCCCAGACCAGCTTACGTCAGTCGGTGTTTGCTACGATTCAGCTGTTTCCACGGGCGATGGACTCTCGGCCGTTGACGGTGGCACCCAGGCGCAGCTTTGTTCAGCCAGTGGTCTTTCGTGCTCCACAGTACCCGCGGATGGTGGTTTCTTGGCCGCTGGGGGCACTCAGGTGCAATTTACGTCAAGCCGCGGCCCCTCTGGCTCAGATGCCTCACCTGTTGAGGGTTTTTCTGTCGCCGTTGGAGGCACTCAGGAGCAGTTTACGACAGTTGGTGGGTGTTCGGGCGTTGCTGTTCTCACAGGCGAGTCTCTCCTGGCCACTGGAGGCCCTCAGGCGCAATTTACCTCAGTTGGTGGTTTCTCGGACCCAGTGGTTACAGCGGGTTGTGGAGGCTCTGCCCACGGAGGCAGTCAAGCGTTTCTTGCGTCTGGTTTTGTTTCTGCTGGCTCAGCTGTCTCATCTGGGGAAAGCCATCGCGGCCCTGGGCAGACATGCATCGTCGGCACGGCGCAGGAGGCTGTGGCTCACCCTACCGAGGGCAAGGACCTCAGCGTCGGCAGCGTCGGCGGCCAGTCCACCTGCAGCGGGACTTCGGCAAAGCCCCAGTGCGACGTCGCCAAGTATCGACCCCCAGCAGCAGGAGCTCGTAGAGGCAAGCGTCGACAGCGGAGCCACAGGCGCTTCACCTTCCACAGTGTCAACGCCAGCCTCAGCTGGGGCAACGTTGTGGGCTACCTCCACGGAGCGGCACACCAGCAGCTCACCGAGGGCAAGATTCCGATCATCGGTTCCCAGGAGCACGGCAAGCGGCGTTTGTGGGCCGAAGAGAGCGCACGGGCCCTGCTGCCCTTGGGCTGGAGGGCCCTGCCCGCACCAGCGACGGACGGCCCGAATGGAGGGGCCTCGGCGGGCGTCATGCTGGCGATACCTGCCTGCGTCGGCGTCACCCTTGCAGCTGGACAGCGACACTGGGACATATCGCCCCCAGGTTGTGCGGGCAGGCTCCTGATGGCCACCCTCGAGGCCAAGGGCATCGGCAAGTTACTTGTTTTCTGTGCGTATTGCTTCACGGGTCAGAAGCTGGCGTCAGTGGGCAATTCTGCTCTCCTGTCGGTTATCACAGGGTGGGCAGTCCAGCTCCAGCTGCCCTGGCTAGTCATCGCGGACTGGGAGAATCTACCTGACGCATTGGAGCGTTCGCCGTGGAACAACCAGCTTAGAGGCCGTGTCGTAGCATGGCAAGGGGAAGGGGGCACCAACCGCTCCCCGCATGGTGAGCGCGTGATCGATTACTTCTGGATGCACTCCAGTCTGGCTGCCAATATTTCCCCAGCCCGCATTGACGACGACGCGGTCTACCACCCTCATCGAGCCACATGGGTAGAGTTTCTGCAGCCTTGGTCCGCCTTTACCTACACCAAGCTCATCCGACCCCGCAAGTTCCCGATCCCAGGAGTCAAGCCGAAGCATTTCGATCTCTCATGTCCAGACGTGCCTGCGGGTTTCGACCCCGATGCGGTGCCTACCATGGAGCTCCTGGACGGCACCTGGGAGGTCTTCTGCCACGCCGCCGAGGAGGAGCTGATCCAAAAGGTGGGTTTGGACCCCAGCAGTCGGCAAGCCGATCAATGCCGAGGGCGTGGGGGACCATCACGCTTCAAGAAGTGCCCGTTGCTCCCGACCCACACCGAGGCCATCGCCTCGTACGGGGAGGCCAAGCGCTGGAGGTGGTTTGCCAACGAGTTGGCTTGGCTGGGCATCATTGAAGTGAAGCTTTTCAGCTACACGGGCGCTTCCGACCTGGTCCTCACCACGCTGCACCAGCAGCGGCACGCCTCCATTCGCAAGTTGCGTGACCGCTTCAGACTCCACATGCTGGTTGAAGGCGTGGCTGAGCTGCAGGAGTTCTTCGAGGTTTTCACGTCTCGGGACCGCGGCTACGAAGACTTGCAGGAGCTCGCGGATTGGCGCCTCAGCTGCAGTCAGTATGCCTCGTACTTAGAGTGGCAGATCGGCAAGGAACGACGAGATTCTTTCAAGCAGCGGTTGGAGGACGACTTCCCAGGCTCGCAGGGGCTCCTCCACAGGGTCACCAAGTGGCGCCAGGCTTGGCAGGCCCCCAAGGGCAGCATATCCAAGAAGCTGCTCCCAGCGGCGCCTCAGGCCGCCGTGGACCAGGAGTTGCACGACTGGTCGAAGGTCTGGGTCACTGGCTCAGGTTTCCCCAAGCCATGGAGGGGCCTCCAGCAAGTCGCTGTCACGCCGCCCAGCCCTCACCACCTGCGTGGCTTGGCCCAGCGTTTCAGGGCCAAGACGGGGATTGGCGTGGACGGATGGCAACCAAAGCTTTGGGCGTACCTCACGGACGGCACGCTCTCGGTGCTCGCGTCATTGTTGGCCTGGTGCCAACAACTGGGGCGGTGGCCGACTCAGGTCCACCTCCTGCTCGTGTTCATCATCGGGAAGCTCGATGGAGGGGGCCGACCCATCATTCTACTACCTGGCCCTTGCCGAATCTGGGAAGCGTGGCAGCTGCCCACCATCAGGAGTTGGTTGGCGGCACACCCCAGGAGCTACGACTACACGGCGGCGGGCCAATCCTCCGAGCGTGCGCTGTGGAAAGCTTTGTTGGACGATGAGCTCGTGTTGGGCACAGGCATACGTGCGGCTACGATGCTGGCGGACCTCGCCAAGTGTTATGAGAAGGTTCCATGAGCGTATGTGGTGGCTTGCAGCTTGGTGGGACGGCCCGCTGGAGGTGGTCGCGCTCGCGCTGGAGAGTTTCGCCTTTGGCCGTGTCATTCGTCTTGGGGAGGCCTGCTCGGCGGAGGTCCTGTCCTCCACAGCGCTCCCAGCGGGCAGCCGTTTCGCGCCCACTTTCCTGAGGTTCTACCTCATGCTGTGCTTAGACGACCTGCTGGGGGTCTTCCGCCTCACGATCTACCTGTACGTTGATGACATCGCCCTGCGGGTCATGTCCACCGAGGCGCGCGTCTTGCACATTTTGCCGCAGGCCACGCGCTTGCTGTTCTGGATGCTGGAGTCCTTCTTGGGCCTGGAGGTAGCCCGAGCGCGGGACGGGGCGAGAGGCAAGTGCTCCTTCCTGCAAACGGCCACTCCGTCTTCAGGCTTGACGCAGGCCATGGCCGTCCTGGGAGTGCCGCCCAGCACCTCTGAGCGGTGGCTCGGTATCGACTACGGTCCCAGCGTCAAGGCAGAGAACCAGTCAGCCCCAGTCAGACACGCGCGGCTCAAGATAGCCAAGCAGCGCTGGCCTAAGATACGCGGCCTTCCTCGTGCACGCGGGGGCAAGCTCAAGATGGTCGTGCGGCAGGGCCTCGGAGCCTCGGTCGCCTACGGTGCCCGTGTCCGTGGCACGCCCAGGCCCATCGTGCGTTTCATCCAACAGAAGGATCGGGCCGTCCGCAGAGGCGCCGCAGCCTTTACCTCCCGAGTCTTGCACGACGGCCTCGACCCCAGTTGTGCCGACGCCCTCGTTCTGGCGCCGCTGCTGGCCTGGGCCAGGGAAGCTTGGGACCACCCAGAGGGGCGACGGGCGCAGGCCACGGCATGGGCCAGAGTGCAGCAACAGCTCGCGCTGTACATCGACGCCGACGCGCAGGAGTTGTGGTCAGTGGTGCGCGGCCCAGCGGGGGCCACCTCGGTCACAGTTAGAGCCCATGGGTGGAGCATGCCATCAGCCTTTGAGGTTGTCTTGCCTCCGCGTGGCGGAGTGCTCCAAGGAGGGGACGTACATCTGGATCTACTGCAGATCTGCCCCAAGTCCGTTGAGGCCGCCGTGCTGTTGGCCGCCCGTTCCCGAGCTTTGTGCCAGTGGGCGGCGGCCCAGCCCGAGCGGGCTGCGCTCCTGCCAGCGCCGTGGCTCACCCCAGCGAGGCAGTTGGTCAAGCGACGCAAGCAGGACGGGTGGCTGCAGCACCATGCCGACGCGGTCAAGAAGGCGGTGCTGGGAGGTTTCCCTTCGCAGGAGGCTCTTTTCTTGTCGGGCCAGGCGGACACTCCGTATTGCCAGCTGTGCGACGACACGACCTGTTTCGGCACGCACCAGCACTATTACTGGCGGTGCGGCAGCCCGACGTGTGCTACAGTAAGGGAGCAGCTGACAGCCCACGACGCATCACCTACCTTCAGAGACGTCGGCCACCTGGGCGTGTCGGCCTCATCGTCGGAAGCCTCAAGGTGGCTATGGGAGCGGGTTTTGCGGCGGACCCCATGTTACGGCTTGGCTTGGAGTCTACCGTCGCAGCGCACCTATTGGATCGTCAATGGCGCGGCCCCCGAGCTCACCGATGTGCTGGTGTCGGACGGATCAGTCAAAGGCTTGGATGACCTCAGGCACGGCGGCTGGGCGGCTTTGCAGTGCACAGCGGAGGCCGATGACGTGGTGCAGGGCCTGTACGGCCCACTGCCCTTTCCCGACCCCAGCTCGGTCCTGGCAGAGTTGTGGGGTCTCCTCCACGCCCTCAGGCACGCGGTCTTCATCACGGCCATCATCATTGACAATGCCCAGGTGGTCCAAGGCTTGGCTCGTGGCAGGGCATGGTGTTGCTCCTCGGCCAGGCCCTACGCGCACGTCTGGCTCGAGATCTGGGACCGCCTGGACGACATGGACATCCTTCCTGGCAGAGAGCTGTCTGTCATCAAAGTCACCTCGCACATATCGCAGGCCAAACGTCTAGAGCTGCCAGAGGAGGTCCAGATTCATATGAAGCACAATGATTTAGCAGACGAATGGGCCAAGCAAGGGGCAGACCTCAGCGCGCCGCCAGAGTGGGCCACGTTGCAGGTCAAGCAGGAGCTCAAGGCCACCAAGCGCGTGCTCGAGTACATCGGGCACTTCAGGGTCCTCCTCGACGGGGTCAAGTTGGCGGAGCCTAGGCCCAAACGACAGCAGGGCCAAGAGGCCAACATTCCGCAGGCAGCGAGACCTCAGGCTGGTCCCAGGCACCCGCACGTTCTGGAAGTGTGCCGCGGTTATTCCAAGTGCACCAGCTGCGGCAAGATTGCCCGCACTCGCCTCGCGGCCTTTCAGTTGCAGGAGTGCCGTGGTCGTCTCCAAGGGCTCCAGGGCAAGTTAGTCAAGAGTGCGGTCAAGAGAGGCGGGGTGGCAGTGCCTCTTCTCGTGGCAGCAGGCGCCGCCGCTCGGCCTGTCCGACAACGAGCTGACCATGGAGATCAGGATGGGCCTCGTGTAGAGCCCGACCCTGCGCCAGCCTCCCAGCTGGGCCCCGACCCGCTGTGGGCTCATGTCGCAGCAGCCCGCGAGGCTCTGGGCAGGATGGAGCGGATACCCGACGGCCCTGCGTGCATGGGAACCCCGTCAAGCCAGCCACACATCACGCTCGAGCAGCAGCAGGTCCGTTCCATCATGGACGATGCCATCATCTGGGCGTCTTTCTGGATCGATCGCTTCGACGTGGCAGGCTTCACCAACGAGTGGGACTACCGTACGTGGTGTTCGGAATACCTTGAGAGGTTTCTCAGCCTGGCGACGTGGACTCCAGTTCGAGAGCATCTTTTACGTAGCAACCCTGGCCGCACTCTAGGGCAGGTAGTCGACGACCTATGCGCTACCTCTTGGACGCGGGCCGAGCCAGCCCGTCAGGCTCAGTTCGCCAGAGTGCGGCCTGACTCGGGTTTGACAGCCAAACAGCGACGTCGGCTGCTTCGGCATCACTTCGACGTGCTGAACCAGGTCAGGGAGCGTTTCAAGGAGCTTCTGGGAGATCGTGCCCCGCCTGAGACGGCCTCGTGGCACCAGTGGGTCTTCGAGCCCCTCTCCTCGGAGGACGACCAAGGAGGTGATGCGGCAGGCCGCGCAGCCGAGGGCGCCATGGGGTACGACGATGCCGACGAGTTCGCGGCCCTCTGCGTGCACAGCGACCTCGAGGTGGTGGAGGCAGGCGGCACGACGGCCACCGGCACCCAGGCGTCAGAGCGCGTGTCGTCGCCCAATCCCGACCTCGCCCCCAGGGCACTCCAGCCACAGGAGGAGGGAGCTCCAGCGGGTGGGGCGAGGCGGGAGGGTGGTTTGCGGATCCGAAGTGCGGCAGCCACCAGTTCCCAAGAAGTGGTCGGCGGTGGTGTGGCTGGCGCTGGGGCAGCGGTTCCCACGGTGCCGACTGCTGTTCAACCTGATGGTGAGCCTGGAGCTGATCTGGGCGAGTTGGCCAGCTCCCTGGCCGTGGACGGCAAGGCTGCCACCCAGGCAGCGGCCGCAGCGTGCTCCGCCCCCTTGGCGGCACACCAAGCTCGTGCTGGCCAGGGCAGCCTGAAACACGGTGGTAAGGCCCCAAGGATTGGTTCCTCAGCATCTTCGGCGGCGGCGGCGGGCTTGGGCCAGGGGGGCCTGGCACCGCTGGCGGGGCCCCCGCCGCCCTCGGCTGCGGCCGCGGCGGCCTCGGAGCCAGAGCAGGGTGCGCGCGGGCGGGCGGCCTCTGCCCAGCCCGCCAGGAGTGGCCAGGCGCTGCCTGGGACGGCCAGGGCCGCTTCGTCGGAGCCGCGGCCGCATACGGTCGAGGTCATCGGCCACTTCGTGGTCTGCGTGGTTTGCGGTTCCTACTACAGCTCGGTGGCCAGGAACCTCGGCGGGCCGTGCAGGCGGCTGGACCCGCGCGACCCAGGCGACAGGGAGCGCCTCAGGCGCATCCGCCGCATCCAGCGCGGCCAGGACCCAAAAACTGGACGGGATCTGAGGTGAGGCCGTTGTGCTCGTTCAATGATCTGTCTGGTTTCAGTGCGTGCGGCCCCCCTCGGCGCGGTGTTATCCGTGAGCTGAGGGGCCTGGGCGGGGCTGCCGCCCCGCTCGGGGCGCTCGGGCCTACCTTCCCGCGTTGCGGGTGGCCAGGGCGCGGCGCGTTTCTCGCTGCTTTTCGGCCCCCCTTGGCGGCAGGCTGAGGGGCCTAGGGTGGGGCGCGGCCTCGAGGGGGCCACGGCGCCGCCGCCCTGGGGAGCGCGCGGGGGCGCTGCCCGCGGCTCGGCCCCTCTCTCGGGCTCGGCAGGCGACGGACGTCGCCCGAGGGCCCTGCGCACGGGCCTGGCGAGGTGCAGACGCCCCAGGCCGCCGAGGCACCAAAGCACCAAAGCACACACACAGACACACTCCATCGTCGACTCCCAGGAGAGGTGGGGAGATATGGCAAGTGCGGGGGGGGGGGGGGGAAGACGAGCGCCCGGAAATATGAGAAAAATACGGGGGAGTCGGGGAATCTTGGGAGATATGGCAAGTGCGGGGGGGGGGGGAAGACGAACGCCCGGAAATATGAGAAACATATGGGGAATCGGGCAGTCGTGGGATTCGTGTCCGTTTATTCGTGTGCTCCTGGGCCCCTTTCAGCAGTGGCGGCCGCAGCGCATGCCCCGCCCCGACGTGCCCCGCCCCGCTTTTGTCACTGTTGCCCGCCCCCCGTTTTGCGGGCACCGCTGCCGGGAAGTCATGGAAATAGCCGTGCATGCATAACAATACGGCCAGAAACCATTCTATGTTTCGAACATCTCTCAGAGAAGGAGAAGGTACCCATCCTGCTGCCCTAAACCCTCGTGTTCCCCCTCGTGGGCCTCCCGGGAGGCCCTCGTCGCCACCGCTGGATTCGCCTCGAAATCCTGGTCAGAACGCACCCCGGGAGAGGTCCGGGGAGTAGCGGTATCGGTACCTTTTGGTTTCCTCACTCTCTAAATGGTGTTTTCTGAGGGGCCTATCTAGATAGAACCCACTCACCTCAACATGAATACTGTGCTTGTGGTTGTGGTCGACTCGGCGCCCGGCAGCGCCCACCTCGGCGACGTTCTGTACCAAGCTGGCTGCGGTGCTCTGACGATTGCTGGCGTGCGCAAGACTCCCCCCAGGGTGTATTCCTCCATTGTGTAGCTGTAGTCGCTTGCTGCTCCTGCAGAGGAGCTCGCCGCCGCCTTCGCGCTCGGCTCCTGGGAGGGCTTGAACTCATCCCCTTGCCGATCCTGTCCCAGCCGACCCGGAAGTCTGGGCGTTGCGATGTGTTCCAACCGGGCGTGTCTTGTCCGCCCAGCTCCGGGCCCCGTTGGGCCATCACAGGTCGACTCGGGTCGAAAAAGCGCAGCCGAATGATTGTGTCTAGGGCTGCGGTCGTGATTGTTGTCGCCAGCTCGCAAGGCACCGCGATGCAGCTCGTGTTCGGCTGGTCTGAGGCTCCTGGGAGGCCCTCGTCCACGTCTCGTTTCGCTCGGGATCTTGGTTAAGAAGACGCCCCGGGCGAGGACCAGGGAGTAATTAGCGGTGTCAGTGTCTTTCTTCCAGGGGCCCCCCAAAGGTTGTGGTGACCACACCGCGTGGTGGGTCAGTGGGGATTCGGGATCACCGCACGTATTTGGGGCTCTACCTGCAAGGAGGAAAGACTGGTCTACTCTGTAAGAACGGTTTTTTGAAGGCAGATCTGCCTTCAAAAAATGGTCTACTCTGTAAGAACGGGTTTTTGAAGGCAGATCTGCCTTCAAAAAACCGTTCTTACAGAGTCGTTGTCCGAGGGCGTCTCGGACGACTGGGGCCTCCAGGGTCCCAAAGCCGTGCGGTGGCCGGCCACGCGGGGAGGTCGCTGGGGGCTCCGAGGTCACCTCGCGGTCCGTCACACCACACGGTCGTGGGCCCCCGACGTGTGTCGTCTTCCACAGAATGGATCGTTTCACCTGTCCCAGCCCAGCCGATCCTGTCCCCAGGCTTAGGGGACCACCTGCGAACCCTACCCCTACCCCCCACGATTTCTGAGGGGGAGGGTGGGGTTCACTTCGCTCGGGGGTCTGGCCCGCAGGATCGGGCCACATGCCTCCCTTAGGGGAACAGAAAGTAACATAAACATAAAAACTCGGAGGTCCGCGCGGATTCCTCGGATCGGCGCTGGGGCCCCCCGGCGGCGCCTCCAGCGCCGCCCCTGGCGCGCTCCGCGCGCCAGGGAGGGGGGTCCAGCGCCGATCCGAGAAATCCGCGCGGACCTCCGAGTTTTTATGTTTATGTCACTTTCTGTTCCCGTATCCCTGGCCAAGCCAAGGGGTAATTGCACGCGGCATGCACGTCAAATGCAGCGGGGGGGGCCAAGGAGGGTGCCCGGGAGGCCTCAGGCCCTGGAGGAGTCCTCCTCCTTCTGATGTGAAGGCGGTGGTGACGCCCGTGGCCAAGCCCCAACAGTTTCGGGCATCTCTCGGACATGTGCATACAGTCGGGGCCCTGAAGAAGGAACCCTTTTCGTTGGGGACGGGCTCCGCGTTCCTTAAGTGTTTCGCAGCTTGCCTCAGGCTTCCCTTATGTTTTCGACAGGAAATCGAAGGTTAACATGTGGGAAAAAGGGGCCTCGTTCCTTATTTAGGGTTCCTTAGGTCAACGCCCCGACTGTATCTTTGTCTCGGCGCGGGGATCCCTGAGGAGCATCATGGATCAGCCTGCGACACAAAAAACGCGCACGACGCCGACACATGCACGGGAATGAGTTGGACGTCCGAGCGATGGCAAGAATTGCTGTTCCATTCAGCGTCCCCAGGCCACCGACGTCGCGATTGTTTCACAACGTTGACCCCCAGAGGTCCAGATCCCTTCCCTAGGACCGGTTTCTCTTCCCGAGTCGTTTGTTGACGTTCCCGAAGCCCGGGAAGGGGCCCCAGAGGTAGAAGATAGCGAATTTGTTCCGGTCGTGATCTTACCACAACGCGAGAAGGTTTGGATCCAGACCCTGGATTCTTTGTCCAGCGGTTCCTCCTCGAATATGCTCTCACTGTAATTACCCCGGCCTGCCAGGAGGCTCTTCCTACGAAAAAATGCCTTGTCTCTATAATATGGTTGACGACGATCCATGGAGGGGAAGCATGCTGCCAGGTATTTCCCAGATGGTTAAAACATGTTTTAAAACGCATGTGAAATTACCCCAGTGCGACCCTACCTAGAAGTTGGAGCCCCTAGGAAAGCAGCATTAGTTGCTATGCCATGCCATGCTATGCTGAGCTATGCTATGCTACACTATGCTATGCTATGCTATGTTGCTCTATGCTATGATATGCTAAGCTAGGCTATGCCATGCTGCGCTGTGCTGTGCTAAGCTATGATATGATATGGTATGCGATGCTAAGCTGCGGTATGATATGCTATGCCAAGCTATGCTATACTATGCTATGCTATGCTATGCTATGCTGCGCTATGATATGCTATGCTATGCTATGCTTGGCTGTGTTATGCTATGCTATGCTATGCTAATGCAGCGCTGCGCTAAGCTAAGCTAAGCTAAGCTAAGCTAAGCTAACCCTCTAGGCAGAGCCTAGGTAGGGAATTACACCCAGAAGCCATCCTCGACAGCCGTGTACATCTTGCTGCCTTCAACCCGCCGATCGTCGTTCCGCTGAGACGCGACGTCGCCCACACCGATGCGTTGCGTGTGCTTTGCTTTGCTGTCGCTGCTGTTGCTTTGCCTTTGCTTTGCTGCTATGCTCTGCTATGCTAAGCTATGCTGCGCTGTGCTATGCTGTGCTGTGCTGTGCTGCGCTATGCTATGCTATGCTATGTTATGCTGCGCTATGCTATGCTATGCTGGGCTATGCTATGATAGGCTCTGCTGCGCTATGCTATGCTACGAAATGCTATGATATGCTGTGCTTTGCTATGCTAAAACTCAGCGAAGCTAAGCTGAAGGTAAGCTAAGCTAAGACAAACCTGAGCTAACATTAAGCTAAGCTAAGCTAAGCTAAGCTAAGCTAAGCTAAGCGAAGCTAATATGAAATAAGCTAAGCTAAGATGAGATAAGCAACGCTAAGTTAATGGGACGTTACTGGGGGAACCGCGGGGCGGATACTGGGGGAACCGCCCGGGGCGAGCCCCACTGCCCGGCCTCTTTAAGCAAAGACAGTAAGAACCCTTCTAGGCAGAGCCTAGGTAGGGAAAAACGGTTTGAACAGGTTCAGAACAATTCCAATCATTTTAAACACATGTTGAATTCAATTATAGGACTGTTAGGGTGTCCGTTGTCATGGCATCCACAACCCTAGAGGGACCTCCAGATGAGCGACGCAGAGAAGCAGGTGTGTCTTCACCGACACTGGCGCGCAAGCCGCCCGCGCAAGGCCGCGCGGAGGAGGCCTCGTCTCTCCACTGAGGCGTGTCGCGCTGGCGGCCCGCGTGAGCCGCCGCGTAAGGTCGCTGTGCCATCTCGCGCAAGACCCCTTTGTTCGATCGTCGCTCGCATGGAGGCGAAGAGTGCGTACCACGGGGAATTGGACGCCCGAGCGATGGCAAGAATTGATGTTCCCCCTCCTTCTCCTCCTCCTCCTCCTCCTCCTCCTCCTAATCCCTTCATCCTCGTCTCGTCCTCCTCCTCCTCCTACCTTTCCTCCTCCTTCTTCCTCCTCCTTCTTCCTCCTCCTCCTCCTTCGTCCTCCTCCTCCTCGTCCTCCTCGTCCCCCTCCTCCTCCTCCTCCTCCTCCTCCTCCTCCTCCTCAGCCACGATTTTTCTTAGGAAGACCTCTTGCCGCGAGTGCTTCCGCTGTGCACACCGATCTCCTGGGCCCAGCACGGGCGGCGCGGCCACGAGATCTCGGAGAGGGAGGGGTGTCGCCCCCACTGGAGGGTCCGCGTCGCGGGAGCAGCGGGACGTCAGGGGGGGGGGGCCTTGGCCCCAGCTGCTCCTGGGCCCAGGATCGGTGCACCCCGACATCTCGAGGAGGAGATCGACGGCAGAATCGATGAGCCCAAAAGTTCGAGATCTCGTCGGAGCTGCAAGAGAGGTACACAGGATACCCCCAGGTCTGCGAACACTCTAGTGATGCCTTCGTGTGCACATCCGCCGAACACACAAATCCTGGGGCAAGTCAGTTGCGCACTCGATCCCCCGCTCGAACACCCGACGTGCCCGGAGACAGACCCCAGCTTTTTCTGCGGCACCCTCCAGGCTGGATCGGCACGGGGGCCCCATGGGCCCGACACGGGACGAGACCGCCCGGTGCGGACAGAAGGCAGCAATGTGGAGGAGGAGGAGGAGGAGGAGGAGGAGGGTTGGAGGAGGAGGAGGAGGAGGCGGAGGAGATGGAGGCGGAGGAGGAGGCGGAGGAGGAGGCGGAGGAGGAGGGACCGCCCGGCGCGGACAGAAGGCAACAATGTCGAAGTTGCCGGCTCGGCGCCTCGGGCCCGATCTCTCCTGCGGCACCCTCCAGAGGCCGGATCGCAGCGAGGGCTTCCCTGTGGCCCGAGACGGGGCGAGAGCGCCCAGGCGCGAACAAGAGAATGCAGCGCCCGGATGCCAGGGTACAGTGCCGTTCTCAATGCATGTTCCGCGTGCGCATCATGTATGAAGCATGCAGGGATTTAAAACTAAAAACAACGATGAGTTCATGCATACATTTATTCATAACTTCCTCACGTATGAAGATCCTATAAGTTTAAACATCCTATGTATTAAAAACCTGCCCTGTAAGTACACGGCTCCTGGGGCCCAGGGTGGGCGCACGGCACGGGTCGGAGAGGTAGGCGCCGTCGTTTTCAAAGGTGCAGTCAACAAGGGCTCCCCCGAGGGCGCGAAGTTATTCACGCTTCGCGCTTCGCGGTCCTCGTTCCTTCTCCCCCTCCTCCTCGTCCTCCTATTCTCTCTTTGGGAGGGCGGCGCGAGAGCGCGAAGTTATTCGCGCTTCGCGCAGCGCGAAGCGCGAAGCGCGAAGTTGGGAGCCCTAGGTCAACCCGCATAGTGAGGAGGAGCGACGTTCCAAGGCTACCCTTGGACCGTCGCTCATCCCTTCCCGTCCCCCGCCGGTGGGCGATGGGCTTCCCTTTCCGAGGGTGGGCACGGCACCGATCGGAGAGGCGGGCACACGTGGCCGCGCGTAGACGCCGTCGGTTTTCAATGCACAGTCAATCCGCATACCCATCGGTCGTTGAAAGTAGGTACTTTGGGGCTCCCAGATTCCAATCCACTTTCAGTGCCTTCCTACTTCAAGGATCGAGTGCCTTCCCCTCTTCCGTCCTCTTCAGGGGGCGGGCGGAGACCCAATCTACTTTCAACGCCTTCCTACTTCATGTTTCTACCCACTTCTTCCGACCGATGGGTACAGCCAATCCGCATAATAAGGATGAGCGATTTTCCAAGGCTGCCCTTGCATCCGCCCCCCGCCTCACATCCTTGGCCGCTTTCGCTGGTCGCGCCCCGCCCGCAAAGTGTCGGCATGGTCTTCCGGTTGACTTCAACGTGCCGCGCTGGCGGCCTGCATCGGCCGCCGCGTACGGTCACTATGTCGTCTCCCACAAGACGCAGACCCCCGACGTCATCATAAAGAGACTTGGCCTCTTCCCGTGGACCAGTTTTTCGTCCCGAATCGTTGTTTGATGCCCCCGAGGCCCTGTAAGGACCCCCCGAGGCCGTAATCAGCGACAAACCTCCCGCCATGATTTGCTCATGACCCGAGGGGGTCTGGGGCTTGACTTACTTTACGAAGAGTTGGGCGCATGTGTTGTTTGCTTGGGGAACATTATTTTCCGCTGTGGGATTCTCGTTCGCGCCAGTTTCGGTCCAGTTTCGTTTTAGTCTTGCATTTGTTCCCAACGGCGCTGTGTTAAAAAAGAGAACACCCCCCCTGCATTTCTTCCTTCCTCCTCCTCCTCCTCCTCCTCCTCCTCCTCCACATTCTTCCCCCTCTGCCTCCTCCTCCCCCTCGCCGCCCCGCTCCACCTCGCCTCACTACCTCCCCTCTCCTCCCACCCTACTCCCTTTCATCCCTGCCCCTGCCTTCCGCATGTCCACATCGTAAGCATCACCCCAACGGGGACACTTTTCTCGTCCCCATAGTGAGCTCCACCGAAAGCCCCAGCGGGAGGGTTTGCAAGGCGCCAGCGCTTCGTGGCTCCATAAGGAGCCCCACGACAACCCAAGTGGCAGGGACCGCATGGCGCCACCGAGCCCATCTCGACACACCCGCCCACACGTTTCGCGCCCGCCCGCACAGGGAACTCAACCGAAGTGCCCAGCGGGAGGGTTCGCATGGCGCCACCGCATCCGCTTCGGCAACCCGTCACACGCTTCGTGGTCGAAGAAGGAGTTCCACCGTTGGCCCCAGTGGCAGGGTTCGCATGGGGCCACCGCACCAATTATGGCACGCCCCACCACACGCTAAGTGGCCCCAGAAGGAGCTCCACCGAAAGCCCCAGTGGCAGGGTCCGCATAGCGCCACCGCGCCCATTTCGACACACCTCTCACACCCATCGCTGCCCCGTTGAGAACTCCACCGGAGGCCCCAGCGGGAGGGTTCGCGTGACGCCACCGCAGCACGTTCGGTACACCCCTCACACGCTTCGTGGCCCCATAGAGAGCTCAACCGAAGACCCCAGTGGCATGGGTCGCACGGCGCAACCGCATCCACTTCGGAAGATCACTCATACGCTTCGTGGCCTCATGGGGGGTTCACCGAAGGCTCCAGTGGCAGGGTTCGCTTGGCGCCACCGCACCCACTTCGGCACACCACTCATACGCGTCCTGCCCATAGGCGGCTGTCCCTATTTCGCCCCACCTGCGTTGCGGGGTTTCCTCCCGCATTTGGGTCCGTCGCCAGGATCAGTATGTTGGGGCTGTCGTGTGGCTCCCAGCCATCCTGTCGTGTTGGATTCTCGTTTCGAAGAGACCGCGCCCCGCGTCCCATCCTTCCTCATCCTCCCCCCTCCTTCCCTCCCTCCCTCCTCCCGTCCCTGCCTCTGCCCTCTGCATGTCCTCAAAGTCGCCCCCTGCCCTATTTCGTGGCCCCCGAAGGGCCTCCAGCTAAGGCCACAATACCAGGGTCCGCATGGCGTCGCTGCCTCATGTGGGCGCACCACTCGCACGCTTCGTATTCCAACAGGGAGCTCCAGCTGAAGCACACATGCACGCTCCTCATGGCGTCGCCGCCTCATTTCGGCACATCCCTCACTCGCTTCGTGGCCCCCGCGGGAGCTCCAACTAAAGCTCAATTGCCATGATCCGCACGGAATCGCCGCCTCATGTCGGCACACCCCTCACACGGCTCGTGACCCCACAGGGAGCTCCAGTTAAGGCCCACATGCTAGGGTTCGAATGGCGTCTTCCCGTCATGTCGGTACACCGCTCACACGTTTCGTGGCATAGGGAGCTCCAACGAAGGCCCACATGCAAGGGTCCACGGGTTGTCGCCGCCTCATGTCGGTACACCCCTCATTCGTTTCGTGGCCTCATAGGGAGCACCAGCGTAGGCCCAAATGCCAGGGTCCGCATGGCGTTGCCGCCTCATTCCAGCACCCCTCGCACGTTCCGTGCCCTATAGAGCGCCCCAAGTAAATCCCAAGGCCAGGGTCAGCATGGCGTCGCCGCAGCCACCAGTCACTTCGGCACACCCCTCACACGTTCCGTGGCCGCACAAGGAGCTCCAACGAAGGCCCAAATGCCAGGGTCCGCATGGCGTCGCCGCTTCATGTCGGCACATCCCTCACACGCTTCGTGGCCCCATACGGAGATCCAGCTAAGGCCACAGTGGCAGGGTCCGCATAGCGCCACCGCGCCCATTTCGACACACCTCTCACACCCATCGCTGCCTCATGTCTGTACACCGCTCACATGCTTCGTGGCCCCACAGGGAGATCCAGCTAAGACCCTAGCGGCAGGGTCTGCAAGGCGACGCCGCACCGATATTGGCACAACACGCACACGCCACATGGGCCCACACGGAGCTCCAGCTAAGGCACGCATGCCACGGTTGGAATGGCATTACCGTTGCGGCACACCCTCCGACCTTTCGTGGCCCCATGAGCCATCGGGAACTTCACCAACGGCGCCAGTCCCAGCGCCCTCACGGCGGCACCTCTCCCTTTCGGCACACCCCTCACACGCTTCTTGGCCCCATAGGGACTTCCCCGTCTTTCGTCCCACCTGCCTTGTGGTACTCACGCCTGCATATGGTTGGGCTTGCCGCCAGGATAAATTATGTTATGTTCTTCGCTTTGGTTGGCTGAACACTGAAGAGTTGGAAACAGAGAAACATAACGTCCCAGTCCTTTCAACATCAACTAGTATATGCGGGGACCCGTCTGTTTCCGTTGCACAATCGACCCCGAACCTTCCAGAGTGCTAGAATATAGCCCTCCAGACCCATAGACCGATCAACTATCGACTGGAGTTTGGCCGTCGAGTTCCCGGTGTTTTTTTCTAGCCGTCCTGGAAGGTCCGTGCTTTCGTTGCGCAGCCGACTTCCCTAGGGGGCCACATGCGAACCCTACCCCTACCCCCCACGATTTCTGAGGGGGAGGGTGGGTTCGCTTCGTTCGGGAGCTCCCGAGCGAAGTGAACCCCACCCCTCCCCCTCAGAAATCGTGGGGGGGCAGGGGTAGGGTTCGCACCCAGACCCCCGACGTAATGATTTTTTCATTACGTCGACCCCCGTAGGTCCCGACCCTTTCTCCATGACCGGCTTTGCATCCTGAGTCGTTTTTTGACACTCCCGAGGCCCGGTGAGGGCCCCCCGAGGCCGAAAAAATTTGGAAAAACCTCCCGTCATGATTTTTTCATTACTCGAGGGGGTCTGGGCATGTGGCCCCCTATTTCCCCCCCCGAGGCTTCGTCGCCCTCGGCGCCTCCGCGCTCATGTGGGGCCGCCGCGGGCGCGGCCCGGCCGGCCGAGAGGCCAGCAGCGCCCGCAGCCGCGCGACGCCAGGCGCCAGCGCCGTGGCGCCCACCGGCCTCATCTGCCGGCCAGGGTCGCGGCGGCGGCCGCCCGGTGCTCGCCATGTGAATTCTGGACGCCCGAAATGGGTATTGAAAGAATGGGTACAATGCCCAACAGCAGTTCCTGTTCAATTTGGACAGGATTCGCTGTCCACGCCGCCGCGGCCTGTGTCCATTTGAGACAGAGGGCCGCCTGCCCAACAGCGGCCGCTGTTGGTTTGGGACAAAATTTGCTGTTGGGCATTGTACCCATTTTTTCGGTACCCATTTCGGGCGTCCACATGAATCAAGCAGTGGCGAAGCGTCCTGCGACCCTCGTCAGAATTAACCTCAACACTTGCTGGCACGTCATTTCGATTTCCTCGCGCCCCTTCAGTGTCGACACGCCGCCCCTTCAGTGTCGGGGCGAGGGCAAAGTTAGTCTGACCGAAGCTGACTCGAAAGTTTGACGTCGACCGACATTGGAGGGGCGGCGCATGCAAGTACCCCGCACTCATCGATACTCGGCCCCAGATCTTCCGACAAGCAGTTCAACCACGTCAGACATTTTTGAGGTAAATTTTGACGAGGGTTGTGGTTTGCATGTGGGCCCACCAAATGTGTTCCAAGAACCTTCTGCGGTTTGCACGACATTTTCTCAGAACAGGTCTGGCTGAGACCGTCTTGCCTTAACACGTGGGGCTCATGTTCTAAGGGCATTGTTTCTGGTATTAGATCCTTGTTGGGTTCTAAGAACACTTCGTGGTAGGCTTATACATGCCAGGACGGTCGGTCCTTGCTCAAATGAGGGAAACTCAGACATGCTCGAGTCGTGAACAAACTCGCGACGGTAGGTTTGGGCTCGTTGTCTGGTCTTCGGGGGGGGGGGGGCGGCTCACGGGGGCCTGGGACCGTCAGACAACGATTCGTGATGAGAGACCAGCCCCGTGGAAAGGGTCGGGACTTCAGGGAGCCCCGTGTTGAAAACGTCAGAACGTCGCAAGTCTGGGAATCGAAGAAGAAACACCGGCAGAAACATAAACTGTCGGCGCTCCGCGCGGATTTCTTGGATCGGCGCTGGGCCCACCTGGCTGCGCCCTTTGGCGCGCTCCGAGCGCCAGGGAGCGGGGCCCAGCGCCGATCCAAGAAATCCGCGCGGAGCGCCGACAGTTTTTGTGTTTCTGCCGCTCGGGGGCCCAACGGCTCAGAATCCAGGACTGGCACTGGGGATAAAGGGTCGGGACCTCGGGGGCTCCGTGCAGCAAGACGTCGCATGTCCGGGATCGGGTCCCCAGATTTTTTTTTTGTTTGTCCTGGTTTTCGAGCTCCCGGGGCCTCCCACAGGCCTGACAGGCCCCGGGACCGCCAACAGCGATCCGCGACGGAGCTCTTGCCCTGCGGGGGCAGGCCGGCGGGGTCCTGGATCCGCCTCCCTCGGGGCCCGCTGCCCTCGTCGTGCCCAGGTACCGAGCATCCGGGGTACGAGTCCGTGCCGCAGCACCCGTGACGGTCCAGAGAGCCCCGCGCGCCCTCTCGCCGCCTCCTGCCGCTGGGCAGACTCCGCTGACATGCCCGCGCCGCGACGAGAATCGCGACGGGAGGGTTCTCGAACGCTTCCTTCGTGCCCAGGTACCGAGCATCCGGGATACGAGTCCGTACCGCAGCACCCGTGACTGTGAAGAGAGCCCCGCGCGCGCCCTCGCGCCGCCTCCTGCCGATGGGCAGACGCCCCTGGCATCCCCGCGCCGCGACGAGAATCGCGCGACGGGAGGGTTCTCGAAGCTGCTCGGCCGTTTTGCGTGGGCCCTGGAGGGCCCTCTCGCCCTGGGAGGTGCCGCCCCAGCAGCTGCGCCTTGGCGAGGGCGTTCCCGTGGGGTGCTCGGGTCTTCCCGGCCGGACCGGCAGAGGCCCGGCTTCTGGCCCGAAGACTGGACTTCACCACGTCGCGAAACTTTGCCAGACGACGGGCCAACCCAGTCGGGTTGAAAGAGAGGGGGGGATTGGGAAAGGGGGGTGTTGCGAAATTTGCTGCATGCAGCTGGTGTCGGCCTCAGCGAGGGGCCCATTCCACGATACATGGCCGCCTCCGGCGCCGGGAGGCTCCAGGAAAATCAGCTCCGTGAGCTGATTCTCAACCCCCCCCTTTGCTATCCCCCCCTTTCGCCCGACCCAACCCAGATGCACGCGCGAGCACCGCAAGACAGGAGGGAATTGAGGAAGGGGGTGAGCAGCATGACCAGGGCGCGGGCGAGAACGACGAAGCGGTGATGTCGATGTGGTCAGAGGGGTCAGCCGGAACGGGTTAACACTCTGACTACATTTGAACGTAACCCGTTCGGCTGGTTTGCGCGACTGTCGGCGTGCCCTGGTCTGGCGAGCTTTGGTGGAGCTCCTCGGGAGAGGAGGGGACGCATGCGAGCCCTGCCACTGGGGCCTTCGGTGGAGCTCCCTATAGAGCCCCGCCACTGGGGCCTTCGTTGGAGCTCCCTGTGGGGCCACGATCCTTGCGAGGAATGCGCCTACATGGGCGCAGTCACGCATGCGAGCTCTGCCACTGGTGCCTTCGGTGGAGCTCCCTACGGGGCCGCGATCCTCGTGAGGGATGTGCCGAAATGGGCACAGTCACGCATGCGAGCCCTGTCACTGAGGCCGTCGGTGGAGCTCCCTACGGGGCCACGATCCTTGTGAGGGATGTGCCGACGACCGCGAGCCCTGCCACTGGGGCCGTCGGTGGAGCTCCCTACGGGGCCACGATCCTCGTGAGGGATGTGCCGAAATGGGCATAGTCACGCATGCCAGCCCTGTCACTGGAGCTTCGGTGGAGCTCCCTTTGGGGCCGCGATCCTCGTGAAGGGTGTGTCGAACTGGACGCAGCGACGCATGCGGGCCCTGTCTCTGGGGCCTTCGGTAGAGCTCCCTACAGGGCCACGATCCTTGCGAGGGGTGACGACATGGGAGCAGTACGCATGCGAACCTTGCCACTTTGGTTGTCCGTGTAGCACCTTCTTGGGCCACCATCCTCGTGAGGGGTTCGCCGAAGTGCGCGCAGTCACGCATGCGAGCTCTGCCACTGGGGCCTTTGGTGGAATTCCCTTTGGGGCCATGATCCTTGCGAGAGGTATGCCGAAAAGGGCGCACGTCGGTGGTGTGCCGAACTGGGCGCTGTCACGCATGCGAGCCCTGCCACTGGGGCCTTCGGTGGAGGTCCTTGTGGGCCACGATCCTCGTGAAGGGTGTGTCGAACTGGACGCAGTGACGCATGGGGGCCCTGCGACTGTGGCCTTCGGTGGAGCTCCCTATCGGGCGACGATCCTTGTGAGGGGTGCGCCAGAATTGGCGCAGTGACGCGTACATGCGAGCGCTGCGGGGAGGAGGAGCAGGCAAGTGCGGTGAGGACGCGCGGCGCGGCGCTGTGTTTACAGTCAAAGCGCATAGTAAGGATGAGCAACTTGCCAAGGTTACCCTTGCATCCTGCCCATTTCGCTGGCCGCGCCCTGCTAGAAAGGTGTCGACATGGCCTTCCAGGGTCCTTGCGTTCTTATCGTGCATCCTTAGTGTACGCGTTGACTGTCCGACCGGAGCACAAGATCGAGGTCGGTTCCGGGAGTGTACCCTAGTGTTCTTCGTGTTTGTTGGACGTTCTTGCGAAACCTCGGGGGAGAGAGCCCTCGAGTGTTCTTCAGTTTGGCCGGCGGAGGGCCCCATATTCTTGGAGGATGTTTTTTTTTTGTCTTAGGCCCAGCCGTACCAGAACGAGGACCCATCAACAAATCGGAGGTGGACAGACCTCCTACCCTGACACGTCGATTAGTGAATTGTCCGTTTTCGGTTCTCGAGAGGGCGGCGCGGCCGTTATTTTCCATGCTTGCGCCCCCCAGGTTTGGGCCCGAAGTCGTTTTCACTAAACCACGTTTTATTAAAGGGAGGTCTGTCCATCCCCGAACAAAGGATGGCTGGGAGAACGCCACGGACAGTTTCTGGTCCGTTGCAGCCGCAGCGGGCCCCGGCCAGGCCCTCGAGAGCTGCCCGCAACAACGGACGCGGGGAGCAGCCCAGACCCCCTCGCGCTGTGACAAAAATCGCGGCGGGAGGTTTTTCGTTATTTTCGGCCTCTGGGAACCCTTCCCAGGCCTCGAGGCCCTCAAACAACGATTCAGGATGAAAGACTGATCCTGGGGAGGGGGTCCAGACCTCTGGGGGTCGACGCTGCGACAAAACCATGACGCCAGGGGGTCTGGGCGGCGTGATCTGTCGATCCGCCCGACTGGCCTGCATCTGGCACCCCGCCGACAGAGCCAGCCAGCACCAGGTCGGGGGCAAGGGGTGGTGCGTCCGAGACTTCGCGAGTACCTTGCAGTAGGCGCATCGAGTACAGTGGAAACCCATGCCAAGAAACACCCTGCTTGCCTCAAGGGTGCCCTGGGTTTCTTGGGCCTCGGTGGTTTTGCTATGGAAGACGTGATTCTCCCACGCCAAAAAATCAATGGACGTCCTGGGGTCTCAGGGTTGGGTTTCTTGTGCAAGGCTCCTTGTGGACTGGCCTCCGCTGTAAGAGATGGGCCCGTCCACTGGTGCCCTGCGATGATCTCCGATCTCTCAGTGGGGGCCGCAGCGCCCTGCAACGCTGTGCAGTGCCCAGGGTGGACGAAGCCAGTGCCGATCTATTATTAAGTCGGGCGTGTCCCCCTACAGGGGGATTTTCGACGAAGAATGAAAAACCCAAACATAGTCAAAACATAGCCCAACAATAGTATGAGGATTATTTTTGACTTTTTTTTACCTTTCATTTTGGTTTATTTTTTATTTTTCGTCGAAAATCCCCCTGTAAGGGGACACGCCCGACGTAAATCTATTACACCTGCACGACAGGCTTCCCTCTCGCACGTGTGCCCTGCTGTAGCGCGCGGGCGGCGCAGGACTCTGCCCATCGGCCGTCCCGCAACCCGGAAGCCGGGCAAGGGCTAATAAATCCGTGGCTGCCAAAATCGACTTCCGGGAAGCTGTCTCCGTCCCTCCGGGAAGACGCCCGTGGACTGTTTCGCGCGCCGCGCCTCATGCCGGGAAGCTGTTTTTTGTTCCTTCCGGGAGGGCCGTTTTCGCAGCCACGGTTCTAGCAGCCCTCGCCCAGCTTCCGGGCAACCCTTGCCCTGCCCCCCCCAAGCTGCACCGAATTGCCTCGCCGCCGCCCTGCTGGGCGCGCGCTGCGTCGAGCGCTGCCCCGGGCTGGGCCGGCGCGCCCCCTATCACCACCCACCAAACCACCCCAACCCAACCCGAAGGCTCAGATTTACCCTCGATTTCCAGTAGGGGGGGGGTCGGGAAACATCGAAAAAACACGTGTGGAACCCTTACCCCCCCCAACCCGAAATTCGGGTCTTCGGGTTGGGTTGGGGTGGTCTGGTAGGTAGTCACCCTATGCGCAGAGGCCGGCCAGGGGCCACCTACATGCACGTCTTCCAGGCGCGCGCCCACGGGGGCCCGGCGCCCGGGCCTCTCCTCGTGTGCCGACATTGGGCGCCGCGTAGTGGGGGGGTTAATCATTGGGGGGGTGGCGAGGGTGGTCCGAAAAGGTACCCAAACGGTACCTAGACGAGCCCCCTGGGGCTCTGGAGGGGCCCGAAAGGGGCACGAAAGGGGGCCTTTTCTGACCCCCCCATGTGTCACCCCCCCCATTAAGCCACGCCCAACGACAGGGGGCGCGCGCGCGTCAGCCCCTCTTGCGCGTCCTGGTGGGAGGGCCCCTCGCTTCCTTGGGGGGCGCCCCTCCCCCTCCCTGCTGGTGTCTCGCGCGCCTCGTGCAGGGCAGGGGCGCGCTGGCCATGGCCACTGCGCCGCGGCACCTAGTCGACGCCGATCTTGGTCGCGGTCCACTCGGGCCGTCGCCGACTCGCGAGGGCGATCCACGCCTGGACGAGGGCCAAGGTGGACGATGGCCAGGATCCACACCGTCGTTTCCGTGTTCACTCCTGGCCATGGTCATCGTTGTCCGGCCCCTCCAGACCGTCTGCGTCTCGTGCTCCTCCCCCCTCTCCCCTCACGCGCCAGCATGAATACGCCCTGCTTCAAAGGTTGCAGGATCTGTGCCTGCCAGTCATACGGACGGAGGGAGGGTTTTAGGGGACGAAAAGTGGCATGAACATAAAAACTCTGAGGTCCGCGCGGATTTCTCGGATCGGTGCTGGACCCCCCTCCCTGGCGCACGGAGCGCGCCAGGGGCGGCGCCGCAGGCGCCGCCGGGGGGGGTCCAGCGCGGATCCGAGAAATCCGCGCGGACCTCCGAGTTGTTATGTTTATGTCATTCTTTTGTTCCCCTCCATTTGGACGGAGGGAGGCTTGGAGCGACGGCAGAAGACGGAGTCGACTGCGCTGACATTCGCGCGCAAGGTTTCCGGCATAATTCAGGAGGGAAAGAAACACACATGCACAATTAATCGTCGACTCCCCAGGAAACTATGGCAAATTATGGGAAGTGGGGGGAAGGATAAATCCAAGAAAATATAGGAAAAGATAAGGAGTAGTTTTATTTGTGCGTATTTCTTTGAGTGTCCTTGGACCCCTTGAATCATGTCGCGCGTATAAGCGCCCTCTTCTCCGTGCGGTGTGCCGCCCTGGCGGCCCGAGTACGCCGCGGCGTGCTTCGGGCCGAGCGGTGTCTTCTCGCGTAGGGCTACGTCGGGCGTGCCCCTCTACAGCAGGAGTATTCAAAATCAGATTTTATAATGGGACCTCTGGACGTTTTTTGGTTGTTTGACAATTGTATAGATGTTGTTGTTGCCTCTTTCTTCTTCGTCAACATGCGCCTGTAGGAGGACATGCCCGACCTGAGCGTGGGGCCGGTTTCTTCTCGTGGTTCACTTGTGGGCGGGCGGCTAGGGTTCAGGGTTTAGGGTTTAGGGTCTAGGGTTCAACAGGCTTGGCCGCATCCCATCTTGGCCGCATCCCCTCCTGCCTAGGAGCCCACCTGCGGTGGCTGTCGTTCCCACCCGCAAACCACCCAACCATCAAGATCCCCCCCCCCATTTTAGCATTACAGCGAGTACCGAGAGCGCCAGGAGAGCATAATGCGCATGGGAGCGGTAGGAGCGCCTGGAACCGCCTGGAAGCACCTGGGAGCGCTGGGGAACACCTGGGAACGCCTGGGAGCGCCTGGGAACGCTTGGGAGACCTTGAGAGCGCTTGGGGGCGATTTGGAGGGCTTGGGACGAGCTGAGCGCGTTGGAGCGCATGGATGGATGGATGTATGGATGCCTCGATGGATGTATGAACTGATAGATGGCTGGTGGCCCAGCAGTACATCATACGTATAGGCTATGCTATGCTATGCTACACCATGAGTTTCCAATTTCAGGGGAACCAGCAATTCGAGCTATGCTATGCTTTGCTATGTTCTGCTATGCTAGCTTGGGAACGCTTGGGGACGCCTGGGAGCGCCTGGGAGCGCCTGGGAGCGTCTGGGAGCGCCTGGGAGCACCTGGGAACGTCTGGGAGCGCCTGGGAGCGTCTGGGAGAACTTGGGAACGCCAAGGAGCGTTTGGGAGCGCCTGGGAGCACTTGAGAACGCCTGGGAGCATCTGGGAGCGCCTGGGAGCGCCTGGGAGCATCTGCGAGCGCCTGGGAGCATCTGGGCGCCTGGGAGCGCCAAGGAGTGTCCGGGAGCGCATAGGAGCGCTTGCGAGCGCTTCGGAACGTCTGGGAGCGTCTGGGAGCGCTTGGAACGATCCGGGAGCGCCTGGGAGCGCTGGGCGTCTGGGAGCGCCAAGGGGTGTATGGGAGCGCCTAGGAGCGCTTGGGAACGGATCGGGGCGCCTGGGAGCGTCATGGAATGCCTGGGAGCGCCTGGGAGCGCTTGGGAGCACTTGGGGGCGCCTGGGAGACCCTGGGAACGTCTGGGAGCGCCTGGGAACACCCAGGCGCCTGGGAGCACTTGGGAGTGGGCGCGCCTGGGACCGCTTGGGAGCACCTGGGAGCGCCTGGGAGCGTCTGGGAGCGTCTGGGAGCGCCTGGGAGCGCTTGGGCGCCTAGTGTCAAAGAGTACATGGGAGCGCCTAGGAGCGTTTGGGAGCGCCTGGGGGCGCCTGGGAGCGTCTACGTGCTGGAGCGTAACACGCATGATGCGGGAGTCGTATTTGTTGCAAGGGGTTCGTTATGCTAGAACAAAATATGGTCAGGATTGTTGTTGCAAGGGCTCGTGAGTGACTTTAAGGGTAGCTCTTTGGGAGATGTTACAGTATCGGGAGCATAGCTCGCGCGCCGCTGCCTTGGGCCCAAGGCACGCGCGCCCTATTTGCCCGGACACCGCGAGTGTTCGCTATGTGCTGGAAAGATCACTACATCGATCTTATCCTATCTTACCCATCCACCCCTCATACTGTGCCTTCACAGCAGAGCGATGGATGCAATTTGCCAGGCTATATGCCCCATTTGAGTTACCAGGCTCACTTTCGACTTGGTAGCGGAGCTGGCCGCACTCTCGTGTGGTCAGCTCTTGCTCTTCTTAGCCTCATATTCTTCGGCACGATCTTCGTGACCACCTACCACCCTGCGCCACCACTCCCAGTACGCTTACGAGGATCTATTCAAGAGCAAGAAGCAACACGAGAGGCACGACGTCTAGACGACCAAACTGGTACCATATACGCTTCATCATTGCGTTACTACCAACCGCTCGGCAACGAGCTAACAGCGCAATACTTGAAGCAAGGGCGGGGAGACCCGCCAGACAGAGCGCCTCGAAGACTCGACAAGGCGCTACCCCAGCGCGACAACGCGCATCATAACCGTCCTTCGTTACACATTATCGGGCTAATCGTTTTCGCTATCATATGGTTCGCGCTGGGGGCAGCAATCGGACACATGCGTCGTGGAGATAACAGCACCGATGGGCAAACACATGGCCCATATTGGGACCCTCAAGGTAATGTACCTTTTCGTGAGTACATCTACGAGGTCAACGCATGGCTCAACGTTACAAGCGGACGTATGACGCCACAGGCCCAAGCGGCCGCAATACAACGCGGCCTAGGTGGCCTAGCGAGGACACTCGCCATGAGGGTACCGCCTGACATTATAAACTATGGTGCTGACATTGATGGGGTCCACACAGACCCAGTAACTTACATCATGTTCCTCCTCAGCATGAAGTTCGAACGCCTGGAAGATGAGCGACAGCTCACTTCCGGCACACAACTCATCGACTTCCATGTGCCTCACGGGGAACGAATCGATGTCACTCTTACCCGATTCGAAATGGCCCGACTTGAGGCGCAGTCGGTGGGATTCGACCTTCCTAACTTCCAACTGCTAACCACTATCCTATTCCGCGCCTTAGGCGTCGGCAACCAGAAAGCCATGCAACTCTTACAGCCACTCAATCACCAAATGCCTCGAACACAACAACAGTATGATGAGTTGCTGGAAAGGATGCGTTCGGTAGGCCACCTATCCGAACGATCTCCTGGTAACATAGGATCCGTGTTTGGAAGAGGAAGGGGATCTGGTAGTGGAAATTTCTACACTACCTTGACTACTGAAGCCCAGCCTGGAAACGGGCCCTCAAACATATGGGCCGATGACCCAGGAGAATCCACTGCTTTATTAGCAGGGGATCGATCACAACCAAGCTGGGCAACCAGCCCTCCTTCTAGAGAACCACAACCACACCGCTCGTTATGGGGGGAATCAAATCCCCTAACCGACGGTGTATCCACCTATTTAGGAGACGAAGATTTCGACTCCGGCACCGATACAGACACTATATCATCAGATGGTGTTGAAGCTCTAGATTGGTCAGATATCATGAATATGGATAACGACAATCAGCGCGCTGAGCATTTATTCTGGCTGTTACAACAGGCTAAACGAAGGTGGAGGAGGTTCACACGAAAACCAGTGCGTCGTGTTAGAAGGAGGACACGCAGAAGTTTTAAAGGAAAGGGTAAAGGCAAGCGTGGTCGTCGGAGGTTGAACGGGCGAGGTGTCGCGGCATTTCTCCAGAGGCTCTCAGATGAACAACATGATGAGATATTCTTTGGGGGAAAAGGCCGTGGTGAAGGCCGTGGAGAGACCTCAGGTAAAGGTAAAGGTAGGCGGGGAAACCCGCGAGGTAGAGACGGCCAGGTTCTCAAATGCCATGAATGTGGTAGTTCCGACCATCTTGTGCGAGATTGTCCAGCGAAGGGAAATGGAAAGGGCATGTCGTCCGAAGTCCATTTTGGCTCAAGTGCACCATCCATTGAATATCTGAGCCTCCAGGACTTTGAGGCTATGGAACAGATATTTTTCACTTGGGTTGTTGGCATGGACAACATCGACGAGCTCGAGGGGTATGGTCATGGATTGTACGCGTACTACCTCGAGTACGTCCGCCGGTTCGTCACGGGCAGTAACGAACTCACTCCCGTGGAACACGGTACGCTTGGAAACGAGCCTCTTTCTTTCTTCGACTGGATGTTCGGGAACCCAGGCAACATCATGGCCTACGAGAGCGACGACGAGGACACCACTATAGAGGCTTCGCCTTCCGAGGTTCAACGGAACCTCGAACCTCCGCCCGGAATCCCGCCTGGAAACAGGCCTTCTTTGATGGGGGAATATCCCCAGACCACTGAAGACTTAATTGAAATGGAGTCTCAGGCATTTGTTCAGGCCTTCATTGCAGGCGAACCAGATATTCCGTTCATGCCTCCTGGTTCGCATGCTCCAGGCGAATATGGACCACGTACCCTTTGGCAGACCCTCATGAGGATGCATGAGATACTTACAATTGGTTATCCTGAGAGTCAAGAACACATCGAAGCTGGCATCATGACAGAACAGGATAATGCTGCTTGCGGTAGTTCAGAGCTAATTTTGGCAGCTCTGACTCTCATTGACAGCGTGTATCCTCAGGAAGTGCAGAGACACTTGATATACTCCCGTGGTAGATGGCGTCGTGCTCTGGAAATGGCGATGGCTATGCGCGGTCATAATCTTCCTCCGCCAGGATGGGGTCTCCAGGCGGTGGGAATGAGGCCAAACCATACGGCCATGCGTAACATTGCTGGGCAGCTTATGCTCGGCGACGAGCCTGAGCCGACAACAGCGCCTCCTACTCCGGGACAGCCGAGCGACGCCCAGACGCCGGCTATGCAGGGAAACCTGCCTGTACCAGTTACGCCAATGGCCATCATCATTGGTAGTTCGACATCAGAAGAAGTAGATGGCGATGGCTGCGGGTTAGATGAGGATGATGTCACCATCCTCATGATGGACGTGAATGGTGAGGAAGAGGTTGATTTCGACCCTGATGAGTCTGAATCATCATCACCATCGGCACAAGCGCCACTTGCGCCGAGCTCTACACAGCAGGGAGACCCGCCTCCATCGGATGATCCATCTGGGATCGCACAGGAGCCCTCTCAGGCACCTCCACCGGGTGCCGCTCCTGCTGCATCGGCAGCTTCCTCTGATGAGAACTCCAGAAGATCTCGTTCCCATACGCGCGTCAGAGAAGAGCCACATCCACAGGCTCGACTTCCTCGTGAGTGGAGACAGGCTGGCCCAAAAGAACACGCTCCCAGGAGAGGTGGCCAGCTACTTCCGTACAACGACCCAAGACGCCGAGAAGGGGAACACTCGGCCTTCGGCCAGGGCAACCCTGCCTATAGGGGCAGTGATGGCAAGCCCATCCGCGGAGGCTATCAGCTTGCAACAAACATCCGCCGCCCTGAAATTCAAGAAGTGCGGACTCAGTTACGAGATATTATCGCGGCGCGCAAGCAGTGTAGGCCTCACGCAGCATGCGGACCTTGTTCCCAGCCGTTCCAGAATCACAGGCCAGGATGCCCCGTTGGCAACAACGAAGGCCTGAGCCCCAACAGGGGCAAAACCCCTCCTAAAGAGGGCCATCCGCCACTTATCCCGATGACGCAGGACGAGATCGCGGAAGTGAATCCGTCGTCTCGGGATCTTGAGCCACTTGGATCCGAAAGAAGAAGAAAAGCCTACCCCGGTTCCAAGGGGACTGGTAGCCATGACCCAGGAAGAGAAAGACGCGCTCTTCAGTCTTCCTAGTATGCGAGGAAACTCGCCTGGCGTCTCTAGCCAGTCCCAACAACCAGAACCGACAATCAAGGATGAGATAAAGGCTCAACGTGTGGCGGAGGATGAGGAGCGTATGCGGACAGCAGAAGACCGCACTCGCGAGGCAACTCGCAAGATGTTGGAGGATTCTAGTAAGATCTACATGAAGAAGGCTACGAGGCCCCCACCCCCACTAACTTCGAAGGCCAAGAGTGAACCCCCGACACCTAAGCCGTCCTCGGTGCCGAAACCGAAGACGAGCCCTCAGGACCCTGGGCCAGACGTGCAGATGGAGGTGCCTCGAACTGAAACTCCGAGGCCGCCGATTGGAACAACTCCTACACAAGCGTCTGTGCCCAAGCAGCAACCTCAGGACCCTATGGAGGAACGAAGACGCCCGCTTAGTCGCAGCAGTTCCATTGCGAAAAGGGCGGCAGCTTTCGAGCGCAGTGGGTATGCACTGCGCCAGCTTCGCCTGTGGCGGCTCGTTCCAGGAGGTCCGATGAAGGAGCTATGTCGAGGGGTAACTGGGCGCCGAAGATCAGGGGCAGCGCCAGTCGCGCATCTCCGCGGGGAAACCCGCCAGGCGCTGCCGCAGCAGCTTCCTCCTCTTCTGGAGCCGCAGCCTCCTCAGCAACAGAGGCTCCGATGCGGGGAAACCCGCCAGTGGTTCAGCTGCACCACCCAGGTGACACGTCCTTCACTAGTGGGACTCCAAATGTGATCAGGGATAGACTTGCGCTTCGGAAGCTCCCACCGATACGCTCGGTGGATGAGACATTCATGAAGGAATGCAGGAAAGCTGGAATCCTTCCCACATCCAATGATATTCTCAAACAGCTGAGCAAAGCTCTCAGCAGGATATGCAGACATGCGCCAGACAAGCAACACAATCCTGTGTGGCGCTTGGAATCTTTCGATGATCATGATGGTTGGGTTAACCTAGTGGAACTCGTTGACCATTATCCGTGGAACACAGGTCAATCAAGACACGCTGGGTATAATCCAAAGTATGACGAGGCCAAGGTCATCAACGAGCATCTATGTAGGCGCTCGGTTGACCAACTGGCAGCCATCATGATGGCAGTTGTTCATGTCCGTGAACCAGACGGAGAAGAAAAACAGCGCCTACAGTTCAAGGTGCTGATGCGGGACTCCGGAGAGCCCGCTATCTTCGTCCGCGCCTCTCAGGGGCATTCATGGGAATTGAAAGCTCCATGGTCGCTGTACAGCTACATTGTGCTGTGCGACCAACCAGCCGGGAGACCGGCCCCATACCCCGATGTTGCTATGCATGGCACTCGATGGCACGCCTTCGAAGGGATTATGTGGCACGGCCTGTCCTGTAGACCTGAGCATAACACGAAGAGAAAGGGGACAGGCCGGTCGCGCATTCACTTCGTGCCGACAGTTCGCCGCCGTGCCGTGAACAGTGGGTGGGGCCCAGACTCAGACATCATCATCTTCGTAGATTGGCGTAAGGCCATACAAGATGGTATGAAGTTCTGTTGGTCCGATAACGGAGTCCTCTTGTCCGAGGGAGATAACGGTATCATTGAACCGTATTACATCTCTCATGTAGAGGACTTGACCACAGGAAGGCAATGGCGTAATCCAGAATATCTGGGGAGCCGCCATGCGCGAGTCTCCGTCGCAACGATGTCTGCTCCTGACAGGTGGGCTGACGTTGGTACTTCCAGCGTTAAGTACCAGTGGTCCCGAGACCAAGGGGGCGTTGACCCCCTTATGGGCTACCTCCACAGAGAAGTTGGGGACCATTACAGCCCTACCCTGCTGGGAAACCAGCCTGAGATCTATCGGATCTTCACGATTACCGAGAGTGAGGCCGGGAGCGCGGCTCCAAGCCGTGCCCCAAGCCAAGGGCCTAGTGCCGTGTCTTGGCAGGCCATCAGTACCTCGGACCTGGATCAGATCGCAGCCGCGCTGAACCCTGACCAGGTAGAACAGCTGGCGGACAGGTTATACCAGCAGGATCCCTGGGCCGCAGGCCAGGGAGCAATGTCCGCTATGGCTACGAGAAATCGCCAGGCCATGCAGGGAAACCTGCCTACAAGCGGACCTGCTCGGTTTGAACCAATGCATGGAAGCCCTACTCAGAGCATGCACACTCCAAGGGGCATGACTCCATTGGGCACACCACCGGCACAATCCCCATTCGGGACACCTGTCCGCCCTGCCGCAAACGGCACACTCATGGAGAGGATAGCTGCGGCTAGGGCTGATCACAGCACAGCCCTCCTCAACATGATGCCGCCCGGCACGCCAACGAGTCAGCAGGGAAACCTGCCTGGTACACCAAGCCACCACAGGGCGGGTGTACCTGACGACTATCGCTCAAGAGTGGCGGCCGCGGTGCAGCAGGTGCAGAACCATAATCTGCCTCACCCAAGTGGGCAGAGGTGGAGGCCAGCCTGGTCCTGGGAACCTGAGGGTCCCAACCCACGGGACCCTGCTCGGCAACGAGCCTTTATCCCGGCGTTCAACGCCCATCCGAGCATGTCTCAGGGCCAGAGGCCACCACCAACGCAGATGAATCCGCCATTATACCCTGACGGGTCAAGGGTTCCGAACAAATTTGTTCGTGAATTGGCGGATCAGATGCATAACCTCACTAATGTGCGCTGCAGCGACCATTCCATGTACCCGCACATGGCCTTTATGCCTTCACCAACATCACCAGAGGTGGTTGTTCAGCCCACTGCCCATTCAATATCGTCTGGCAGTAGGGGCGTGCCTGACTACATCAGGCAGACGCACCACACTCAGCAGGCATGTTTCAGGAGGAGGCAGGCGGTGCAAAGCGTACGGGATCAGTCACGTGCAGCTGCACTTGATGTGGTGAGGAACAGGGGCTCACCTTTGCGAGGAAACTCGCCCGCCGTGACTCCTACCACTTCCATGCCAAATGTCGAAGTGCAGGAAGTGCTGAATCCAACGGGGACACCCCCATCAGCCTTCATGCCCTCCGAGACGGTATTGGAGAGGCAGCGGCGGGTATATCCCAGGGTAGCAGACGTAGAAGTCTTCACTGGGATGGAAGATACCTGTGCGGTATGCCTCGAAGAATTTCAGCCCAGGGATAGCGTCTACCGCCTGAGGTGCAATCACCTATTCCACGAGGGATGCTGGAATTCTAATGTGGTGGGCCACGTCGCAAATCAGCGTGAGGGAGATCCCCAGCAGCCACCATGTGCTATCTGTCGAGCACCTGGCATTATAGCATCATCCTTCCCATGGACCGGCTCCTTTAGTCAGACTCCTGAGCAGTCAGCGAGAGAGCTGCGGGAGCTGAGGAGCATGGTGGAGGAGATGACGTCCAGGATGCTAGCTATGCAGACAGTTCCGTCACAACAGCAGGGATACCTGCCTGAAGAGGTAAGGCCGCCTATGGAAACGGGATATTTTGATCAGCTTATCCCGATGACGGCGCCTCAGCAGGGAAACCTGCATGATACTCCTCAGATGTCTCCCCAGAGTGGAGGCGAGGCTGAGATGTCACTGGACCCTGATCAGCTGCGCGAGTTGCGTGTGCGACATTTCCAGAATCAGATGGATAATACGCACACAACATTTATGCTAGATGCCAATAATCCTGAAACTGATAGTCCGTCGTTAGACCTATCAGAATCCTCAGCGGCGTCAGCAGCAACAGCAGCCAGGGCCGTCAACATCTCAGCGACGAATGAGGAGTTCGAGGAGTGGCTGCGGTACCGGGATCACATCACGAACGAGGGGCTGCAGGACATCGCCCTTCACTCGTACCTAACGTTGATAAGGCGCACGACCCGCGAGCAGTATATGAGCATACGTGATGAGTATGCCAACTGGCGGGAGGAGCGTGGCGATCACGCCCAGCACGTGTCGTACTTCCAGTACATTGACCTGGCACGCATGGCCGAGAGCGAGTCACATGCCAGTGTCATGCGGGGTAACCCGCCAGGGAGTACGACTGTGCCGCGGGGAAACCCGCCTACCGACACAGCCGACACTTCAGAAACTGTGCACATCAAGCAGCCGAGTAAGACGTTCTTGGATGATGGTGGAAATTCCATACTCATCGACGTCGGTTCGAAGATCAACATCATGGGCGAGAACACGAGCCGTAAGTTCGTCCAGGCTGCCGAGGCACATGGCCGTACTTGTACGTTCGAGCCCCGCTCTCGTTTGAATATCAACGGAGTGGGAGAAGGGTCGGCCCCAGCGGATACCGTAGGCACATTCAGTATTGCCTGCGAGTACCAGGGGTCGGCCCAACTCGATTCATACAAGACGAACATTGTGTCAGGCTGTGGCAAGGACCTGCCAGCCATCCTAGGTCTCGATAGTATGCAGGACAAACGCACGATCATCGTGCTTGAACGAGGCCAGGAAAAGCTGATATTCCCTGGTAAGGGGCAGGTCAAAATGGAGCTCCCAGAAGGCTCCAAAATCATGCCGACGACAAAGTTGCCGTCAGGGCATCTGTCGATCAGGTGTGATTGTTTTGGAGCTGCGGGGCAACCCGCCTCGAGCTCAAGCAGCACGTCCTTCCAGACAGTGCTGACAGGCGAGCCGACCCCAGCGCAGGAGCGCAATCAATTGCAGGGAAACCTGCCCCAGGGGTTGATGGAGACGCTCGCCAAGGCCACCATGCGAGGCGACAACATCGACGATCTCGAGACGTTCGATTGTTTTGTTGCCAGGACACTGGCCCTGCATGGTGGTAGTGTACCCATGGACGCTGTACAGTCCCGCCGTAAAATAGTGATGGGATACACTAATCGTGAATTGCATACGGTCAGCGACGCTAGGTCCAAAGGCGTGCTGAAACAGCTGATGGATAATCCATCGATGCTGACAGCATTTGCGGAGCAATCCGCCTCTGAGGCCACGGCGCGCTGCAGTGCTGAGCTCCAGCATCTGAGGGAAGCCCAGATGCTGGCAGATATTGTAGGCACATCTTCTTCATCTTGAAGATGGCAGGGCGACGTCGCCCCCTCGTCGTCTTGCCTGTTGGCTGAAAAGCCGGGGGGTAACAAGGACAGCGGGGTAACCTGCCTTAGTAAGAGGGCTTTTGTCATCGAAGATACGAGGGAGGCATGTGCCGACCTCCGCACACGAGGTTACATTTGTGATCGTATTTCCCACAACGAACTTATGACAAGCGTGGGCACAAACTACCTAGGTGCGGTGATCAGTGGAGATTACACTCTCATATGGATTAGTACTCCGGGTGACTGGTACGTACGAACTCCAGGAAAGAGAGTGGCCCCACATTGGTCACGTATCCAGAACCTGTTGATTAAAGCCAAGAAACTCCGCATGAAGATTATAATATTTGGTCCCCCAGGATATGTTTGGAAGTTATCTCCAGTACGTGATACCCTGGAAGATCTAAAGTTGTCAGTAATACGGATGCGTTTGTGTCATTTCGGTATTCGGTTCAATATGCAAGACAGTACACCAAGCGGTACCTATATGCAGGTAGCATCATCTATACCGATCAGCTCGAAGCTGTGGACATGTACCTGTAAGCAGGCCATACCACAACATGTGTTGGATTGGTACGGCCATACAGTACGACATGCTGAATGGCGGGCTCAGACACGTACTATACTCATCCGTCACTTGAACGACAAAATCCTGGGGAGCACCACCACGCACGGAAACGTGCCCGTATACTTAAATACGTATACACGTACAGACCATAATACCCGTCACTACGTGACGACTCATAAGGGAGGACCAAAATGGTCTGAAGTCATCCGACGTGTAACAATCAACCTGGATACCAACGCGGTTATTCAAGATATCTCAGTTACCGATCAACCAACAGGGTATGATTGGCATGCACCATTACCTGCAGGGGTTGCCAACATCAGTACTCGGTTGTATTGGCAACCCGAGGAACCGGTCTTGCTCGGAAACGAGCCGACTCAATCACCACAGAAACATCGACGCGTCATCATAGATGACTGTTCTCTCCCCCTCCCGACTCTGGCGATTGACGCATGTACCCATTCAACCACGACAATGAGTACACAGACCGACGAACAAGACGAGCAAGCTTTACCCACTGAATCGCGTATAAAGCAGAAGGAGAGGCTCAAAGCCGAAAAGGAAGCAGGCATCAAGCCTCGCCGCATTAAAAAGCACGTTGAAGACGGAAATGACGATTGCGGCGACGACTTGTCAGGACTCGGACAGGATCTTATGGCAATCTGGAGTACTGACGTCCCTGTTGAGCTGATAAGCTCCGACGAGGACGATGACCTGTTCCTTACCCTCCCCACATCTATGCCCGACACACACGCTAACATATACAGCATAGTTGCTACACTATGCTACGGCCATAACAACTGCGTGGATATGTTGGAGCTTTGTGGCGGTGAGGGTGGCATCTCAGAGCTTGCCTTCTCAAGGGGACTTTCCTCAGGCGGCAACTTGGACAAGACTACATATGTCGACCTGGGAGACCCCTCGGTGCAGCAGGTTATAGATCATTACTTTGCGATATGCTACGTACGAGTTGCCATGCTGCAACCCAGCTGCCGCACCACAGGACCACCATCTTACTATAACTACAAAGTCAACTATAACACTTGGGAACAGCACCACAGAGAAGACTTACCACACATAATTTACTGTGGTAAAATTGCTGTAACCCAAGATGACGCTCAGAGGTGGTTTATACGCGAACAACCTACAGGAACATGGGTGGGCGATATCTCTCCATGGACGAAGCTTGCCAACCGACCACACATTACAACCGTACGCATTGACCAATGCGCTACGGGACTTAAGGATACGACTGGTGACTATATTAAGAAGCCGACAAATATCACCAGCAACGACGAGACAATTCTTAAACCCTTTGAGCGACTCAAGTGCAACGGTCAGCATGTGCACGCACAACCGTGCAACACCGAGCTTTCACTAGCACAAAGATATACTCGACGACTGCAGTCTGCCTTCGTGGAAGCCGTCTATCTGGCGAAAGCCATTGACACTACGCGCGGAAACGCGCCTATAAGTACTGCACATGCTTATCCTGCCGACCTTCCTGAGCAAGCTGAACCAGGCGAAGGTATGAGACGCATCGGTGATCGTATCATCCCAAAGGTGGCTACGTGCCCGGCATGCATCGACAACGTCCGAAAGGACAGTCCTAGCCATAACAGAGACCCTACGCAGTGCAAATATCATGACTCCATCTCTGTATATTGGCCATGTCCAGCATGTCAAAGGGATCTTACGAGAAGCAAGGGTGTTAAGAACCACCTTGATACCGAACCTGGTAAATGTCGTTTTGCTGAACCATTTAAACTACCAGACGACCACGACCCCGAAGGCAAAGCCGTGCCAGCTTGGTGGAAACCCTTACCTAAACCTGGTGAGGGCCAAGCTTCAGCTTCAGGTGGCCGCCAAGGCGCACACGCCAGGCCACCACGACCACGATCCTTCGGTAACGTCGATCCGACATCTGGTACTAGCAGCTACGACCTACTACGAGACGCCCCCGAGCGTGGAAACACGCCCTCTGCGTCTTCTAGTGACACGCCACAGGTAGCGGCCCGCCGCGGACGTCTACAAGGCGTACCACCACCTCCAGACGCAGTCAACACAGGGGATCAACTACGGAGAGCTACAAGGAACCCTCTTGCCTCCACCGGCTCTGGGGCTCCACGACTACCCGACTGGACGAGATTTGACATCCAACACAGTCTACAGAGTCTCCGTAGTCACGAACCCCATGTTGTGAAAAAGGAACTCCGAAAACTGCATCTGCGATGGCATCATGCGAAGGAGCCAAAGATGAGGCTAATCCTCGAAAAGGTGGGGCTTGATAACGTTCGACTGAACATGATCAAGGAAATCTGCGATACCTGTCGGGAATGTAGAGCATGGGAACGTCCAGGAAACTCGACATTACCATCGGTAAGCCTCCCTGGTAACTGGCTCGATGAAGGGGAAATGGACCTCATGTTTTACAAGAAACGGACCATATTTCATATTATGGATCGTTGTATTCGCCTGGCAGCAGGCCTAGAGATTTCCGACAGAGAACGTGACACTATCATCGACGCCTACCACTATTGCTGGATTGCCTATCACGGACCCTTCAAAGTTTTATACTCAGACGGAGAAGGCGCCCTGAATAACGATGCCGCTAAAACCATGATGGCCAATAAGGGCACGGAACTTCGTATCCGTGCACCTGGCCAACACGCGACTTCAATTGAGTCACGAAACGGCATTCTCAGAGGCGTCCTCCACATGATTGAGGAAGAATTGAATATACACAACATCCCTGTTGTATTCACTAGAGTATTGGCGGAAGGCATCTTCGTTACTAATGCGTTTACGTTTTATAACGGAGTATCGCCATATCAGGCACACACAGGACGTCAGCCCTCCTTCCTTCCTGATCTCGATACCCTTGACTTTCCCAAGGGACCCGAGACTTCAGGACACGAACGAGAACGTCGTGTAAGGGAAGTCAGCCTCGAAGCCATAACTCAGGCTACTGCTGTAGCCAAGACAAATCGGGCTCTTAGGGCTAAGACGACTCCTGATGGTGCTCGCCTCTACTCATCAGGGGATTTGGTCGACTACCACCGACCTACTGCCACCAAGGACGACCATGGAGGCTGGAACGGCCCATTCCCGGTGATCCGAAACGTGCCTGAAAGAGGACATATTGTTGTCAAGGCAGGATCTCGTGAGGTAATTGTGATGTATCCTGATGCTCGTCACACACTATACATCGAATGTCTCCTCACACGGGAACTTGGCATGGATAATATGGCCATGCAAACCGTCCTTGCTTATGTGGCACACCTCAGCGCAGGGAAACCTGCCAAAGTTTTCGGGTACATCCCCGATTACAAGGGAAACCTTAATCTGTCAGACGACAGCAAGTTTCACCCGCGCGTACACTTAGCACTACAGTATCTCGTACGGAATTACTTCCGAGTAGAACATGTAGTAGCAGTTCGATTGGCTAAGAGTGTGTCAAGTCTACCTGCAGTAAAGTACGCCACCGGGTCTACGCTGATCCACTACGACAACGACATCAGCCCGGCGTTTCACTATTACGAATGTGTGGGCACTGGCTTAAACATTTCTCAGATCACTGGTAGCACTCACTCCAGACTCATTCAATGCTTGACTTCACGTGTTCCTTCCTTAGGATTCCACGACGATTTGGCTAATTATCAGCATCCAAGCAACACGTCTGGAGAACACGAGTCGCCTGGAAACAGGCCTTCTCCAGACATACCAGACGCTTCATCGCCGAGCGAAGGCCGTCTGTCGACAATCTATGAGGAAAATGAGGAACACAATATCGAAGCTATGATGCTGGAAGAGTGGTACGACGAGCTACGTATGGACCTTCATCCTACGACGATTACCGATGATTATCTGTATTGCGTCCCAACAACTATGCTGCCCGACCAATGTGTTTTGGTTTCAGCATCTGTGGACGAAGATGATATTACATCATCAGATATGCTCGGAGACGAGCCGAAATCATGTGAGTCCTGTCTAGTATCTCTTTGTTCAAACATAACCGACGAGAGCTACTCTCTAGACAGTGATGAATACGGTCCTTACGTTGAACTACGCTTTACATCAGAAATGTCAAAAATAGTGTTGGATCAGACTCAGCTTGCACAGCTCGATACCGATATGGTCGCAACGATGAGAGTGTATGTATCCTCTGCTGCTAAACGTGCTGTGGTTGTCAAAGAAGATGATCTACTGACCAAAGCCGACATAGCAGCACATCCAAAGGAGGTTAGTGAAGCCTTATATACTGAGCTCAAAATCTGGATTGATAACCGATGCTTTGAGATGTACGATTTATCCAAAGCTTCCAACATCATGACATCCAGATACGTATACAAGTGGAAGTTCGTAAAGATGGGTACCGAGAACGTTAAAACCATTCGTCTCAGACTGGTCCTTCGTGGATTTATGGATACTGAGGCTTTTGATGTGGAAACATTCTCGGGAACCGCCCGAAGGCAGTCCCAACGACTCCTGGCAAGTGAAGCGGCATGCCATCCAGAGTGGATCTTAGCATCCATGGATATCGATAAGGCGTTCCTCAAGGGTTTGACCTATGAGGAACTTGCCCATGCCACCGGCGAGGAAACTCGCATGGTTTGCTTTACTCTTCCACCAGGAAGCGCTCAGGTACTTCGTACATTACCCGGCTTCTCATCCTACGACGAAAGTCGACACTGTCTTAGATGCCTCAAACCAGGAACGGGTACTAAGGACGCTCCAAGAGCGTTCTCTCTCAAACTTCGTACGACCACACGAGCTATAGGACTTGCACCGACCAGCTACGATCCTGAATTTGAATTCAGCCAAGACCTTCTGACGGCAAAACATGTCGATGATATTAACATGACAGGTCTAGAGAAAAATATAGACGACTATGTACAACGTGTCGAAAAGGTGTTTGGCAAATGCAAGCTCAACAAGCACACATATACGAACTGCGCCGTTCGCTACACTAAGAATGATCAGGGAGATGTGATCATGGACCAGGACGAGTATATTAAACAACTACGTCCTATCACACACCCAGAACTTACAGGAGCGGCGGCCGACGCCAAAGCCACGAAACTCATTACCGACATGTTCGTCAGCCTGCGAGGAGCCCTCGCCTATGCCCTTCTTACCCAAATCTGGCTCATGGTATATGTGGTCTCTCTTCAGAAAATTCAAGAGCCCACCAATTGCTTCAGACGTTTGAATGCTGTGACGCGAAAGCTGATCAGCAGCCGAAACGTATCACCTTCCCTCGGATGAAGCCGACGAATGAAGTTGACATCCATAGCGATTCGGGGTCAAAGCGGAAGCCTTACCGCGGGAGGAGGATGACACGCACACGGCTGGTGTAGACCTCGAGACCTGGAGAGCAAGGGAGTAGGGGGACCTGCAGGGGGGAGGGGGAGGGGGGAGGGGGGGGGGGGGGAGGTGGGGGGAGGGAGGGGGGGGGGGTGGGAGAGGGAGGGAGGAGGTCGGAGGGGAGGGGGGGGGGGGAGGCCGGGAGGAAGGGAGGTTGTGCGGATGTGTTTAGTTTATTTTGGAGTTAGAAATGTGTGGATGGGGAGAGAGGGGGGAATGGTGCAGTGATGGGTGGGGCAGATACTTGGGTGGGAGGGGGGGGGGGGGAGGCAGGAGACCAAGGCTCGGCATACCGGGGCACGTAAACTAAACGCGAGGAAACTCGCCTCAAGGCAAGTCCGTCATTCACCTCTGTGACGGACTATGCAAATCACACCGATTACAGGTGAGGTCCAGTTATGCTGCGGAGGCACTTGCAGCCGCACATAACCTTGATGAGTGTTACCCTACGCTCATTACTCTCCACGAGCTTAAGGCAGGGGCTTCGACTCCACGACAACTACGAGACATGCGTGAAGTTGGAGGCTTGCTATCAAAGTCTCTCTTACCGTAGACGCTGAGTCCGTCTACAAATCTTTATCAAGCAGGGATCTCAAAATACCTACAGAACGGACTCTGCTTGGACATATCAGCTGGATACGTGAGCTCATGGATATAGGTATAGTACATAATGTGCAATGGTGTGATACTAGGGATATGACCGCAGATGGGCATACAAAGGGAAGCTTCGATCGGGAGCTGCTTCTGGAAGTGATGTCAGGCACTCAGTCATTTAAGTATGACGTGAAGCAATTTGTTCCCTTTCGGGGTCCCGAGGACAGAGACAAACCCAAGTCTAATCAATTTTAGTCTGTCCTTGTTGCCCTCGCGGTCCAGTTTGCCAGCACGGGCGCCTACTATAAAGGCGCCCCTTAAGCTGCTCGGAAACGAGCCTTATATTTCACGCCTGGCAACGAGCCGGCTTCGTACAACTCAGGCTCTTTGCCTTAATACACATTTGCTTGGTGAGGTATGGCCTAATTTTGGCTTACCTCTAACTAAGCCGATAGCCCTTCATTGTTTGAAGGGGCTGTCCTGTATTTGCGTGAAATACTTTGCGAGGAAAATCGCTTTACAGTCTGGTGTTTGACCAGACTGTACGCACTGTTTTCTTTTCTTTGCAAACAGTCGTGCGCGCGATCTTTGCGTGCGACTATGCTCTCCGTCTCCTCCCCTCCCGACTTTAAGGGTAGCTCTTTGGGAGATGTTACAGTATCGGGAGCATAGCTCGCGCGCTGTTGCCTTTGGCCCAAGGCACGCGCGCCCTATTTGCCCGGACACCGCGAGTGTTCGCTATGTGCTGGAAAGATCATTACATCGATCTTATCCTATCTTACCCATCCACCCCTCATACTGTACCTTCACAGCAGAGCGATGGATGCTATTTGCCAGGCTATATGCCCTTTTTGAGTTACCAGGCTCACTTCGACTCTAAATTACTAAGTACTGTACGAGTAACTAGTACTAGTTTACGCACTAGTAAGTTTTACTCCTACAACTCGTAAACTCGTACTCAGTAACTATTATACTAGTAGTACTAGTAAGTACTAGTAGTACTAGTAGTAGTAGTGTAGTAGTAGTAGTAGTAAGTAGTAGTAGTAGTATAGTAGTAGTGGTAGTAGTAGTGGTAGTAGTAGTAAGTAGTAGTAGTAGTAGGAGGGAGGAGGAGGATGAGTGAGGAGAGGAGGAGGAGGAAAGGAGGGAGTAGTAGTAGTAGTAGTAGTAGTAGTAGTAGTAGTAGTAGTAGTAGTAGTAGTAGTAGTAGTAGTAGTAGTAGGTATAGTAGTAGTAGTAGTAGTAGTAGTAGTAGTAGTAGTAGTAGTAGTAGTAGTAGTAGTAGTAGTAGTAGTAGTAGTAGTGGTATTTCCAGTATCAGCGGTAGTAGCAAACGTAGTCGTCAACGTCGTCGTCGCACTAGTTGCCTCAGTAACAGAGGCAGTCACTAGAGCAGCGGTTTATATGGAAGTTGTGGTAGTAGTAATAAGTAGTGGTAGTGGTAGTGGTAGTGGTAGTGGTAGTGGTAGTGGTAGTGGTAGTAGTGGTAGTAGTAGTAGTAGTAGTAGCAGTAGTAGTAGTAGTAGGGGTAGTAGTTCTAGTAGTAGTAGGACTCATAGTAGTACGAGTAGATCTGGTAGTAGTCGTAAGAGTAGTTGTAGTTGTAGTAGTACGAGATGATGTAGTCAAACGAGTATGAGTAGTAGTAGTAGTAGTAGTAGTAGTAGTAGTAGTAGTACCACCCCCTGGATTAAAAAGTTGAGATCGGAGCTACACCGAAAGAACCGCATCCTGGTATTCGTCCGTCGTTCGGCTTTCGAGCCGCGACTTTCGATCGGGACTGGATCCTGGAAGTCGATGGTCGCTGTTCGACCGGACCTCTATCCTCGACCCTCGAAGTATCTGGGGCCCTCGATCCTCGATCCTCGAGCCTCGATCGAACCTCGATCATGGATGTTCGATCGGCCAGGCATTCTGGAGCCTGGAGTTTAGATCAAGCCTGGAACATCGGTTCTCGATCGTCGCTCTTCGATCGGCCATCCAGCGTCGAACTTCGACGGATCGTGGCCGCTCGATCCTGGCTCCTCGAGGTCCGAACGGCCCTGGATCCTCGACCCTCGATCTCCGACCCTCAATCGCTAGGTGGTTGTCGAACTTTGATCGGCCGTGGAACCCAAAGCCTCGTTTCCGATAGATATGGGTTCGCTCTTCCACAGTCGGTCCTGGGTCATCGATCGTGTATCCTCGATCATCGATCCTGGATCGTCGATTCTGGACCGTACATCCTGGGTCAACCGCGTCGCCCCAAAATGACCCTGGGATCGAACCTCCCACAGGGGGGCCTGCGACCCGACGCGACCTCAAGATGGCCTCAATATGACTCCAAGACAAACCTGTGAACCGAACGATGCAACGGCCATCCCTGCGGACATCCGCCCAGGCGCAGATAGGACCGCGCGCGCGAGGCTGTGGCAACTGGAATCTGACTTGCACGGAGAGCATGCGACACGGAACAATCCAACACTGTGATGATAAGAGGAGAGAGTGGAAAGAGGAATAGGTCCGCGGCGTCTGTGTGAGCGTACATGAGACCAGAAACTCGAATGTCAGGAAGTCTCAAGCGAAATCGTCGTTTTCTGGTGGCATGAGATGCGACAAAAAGTAATGTGTGAGGAAGTCCCACGCGAAATCGCCACTGTCTGGCGGCCTCAAAAGGGACCGGAATATTTTGTTGAGGAAGTCCCACGCGGAATCGCCACTTTCCGGTGGCATGGCAGAATTTCCGGTCGCCCTGGAAGGCGACCGGAAATTTTTTTTGAGGAAGTCCTAGGCAGAATCCCACTTTCCGGTCGGAGCCCCATTTGGCCTTTATAATATTAAAAGGGATGATGGAGGCACCGGAAACTCCGGAATTGGCAACAAATCCAACATTGTCCCGGGGCCCCGCTGCCTAACGGGAGGCAAACCACGTCTACCTCGGCCCCACGTCTACCTCGGCCCCTGCGGTCTCCACTTTTTAATCCAGGGGGTTGTAGTAGTAGTAGTAGTAGTAGTAGTAGTAGTAGTAGTAGTAGTAGTAGTAGTAGTAGTAGTGGTGGTGGTTGGTGGTGGTGGTGGTGGTGGTGTGGTGGTGTGGTGGTGGTGGTGGTGGTGGTGGTGGTGTGTGGTTTGGTGGTGTGGTAGTAAGTAGTATTAGTAGTAAGCAAGTAGTAGTAGTAGTAGTAGTCGGAGTCGTAGTCGTAGTAAGTCGTAGTAGTCTAGTAGTCGTCTTAGTCGTAGTAGTAAGAGTAGTAGTAGTAAGTAGTAAGTAGTAAAGTAGGTAGTAGTAAGTCGTAGTATGTAGTAGATCGTAGTAAGTAGTAGTAGTAGTAGTAGTAGTAGTAGTCGTAGTAGTAGTAGTCGTAGTAGTCAGTATAGTGTAATTAGTAAAAAGTATTAGTAGTAGTAGTGCTTGTGGAGGGTAAAGTATTACAAGTAGTAGTAATCGTAGGGGACAGGGTAGTAGTAGATGTCTTTTGGAAGCTACTCGGAGGCCTCTGAGGGCGTCTTCGGCGCCTCTTGGCGCATCGTGGGGACCTCTTGGGGGTATCTGTGGAACCTCCTGGAGGCGTCGTGGGGCCTCCTGGGGATCTCTTGTGGGCCATCTGGGGACCTCTTGGGGCCAAATGGTGGACCTGTGGGGGCCCTCTTGGGGGGCTTGTATGAGCGCTGCCCCTCCTCCTGGTGTGACTCGTTCGGGCTCCTCGTGGTGAGAGTCGTTCGAGGCGCGCGTCGTGGTGTGAGTCGTTCGGGCTCCTCGTGGTGTGAATGGGTCGGGCGCCTCGTCCTGGTAGGAGTCGTTCGGGGTCCTCCTTCTGGCGTGAGTCGTTCGGGTTCTTCGTGACATGAGTCGTTCAGGCCCCTCGTCCTGGTGTGAGTCGTTCGGGCTCCTCGTGGGGCCTCTTGGGGGCCTCTTGGGGGCCTCTTGGGGCCTCTTGGAGGCCTCTTAGGGGCCTCTTGGGGGCCCTTTCGGGGCCTCTTGGGGGCTCTTGGGCCTCTTGGGGGCCTCTTGGAGGCCTGTTGGGAGCCTCTTGGGGGCCTCTTGGGGACCGCATCCTCCGCGGCTGCCACCCGCAGACGGGACGCCCCGCTCCCGCCGAATGGTGCCCAGGAGGAGAGGGTGGGGTGAGGCCCCGCGGGCCTCGCGGGGCCGCACTGAGCTCAGTGCGGCAAGCTTCCAGCGTGGCGGAGTCCGCGGCGCTGGATCTGGGGTGAAAAAAAAAAAAAAACCCTTTTGGGGGCCTCTTGGGGGCCTCTTGGAGGCCTGTTGGGAGCCTCCTCGGGGCATCTTGGGGCCTCTTGGGGGCCTCTTGCGACCTCCTCAGAAGCGCAAGTGAGCGCTGCCCCCTGAGAAGGACAAAATGAGCCCACAACCTTCGTAAAATCAATGATTCTGAGAAAAAGGAAAAGGAGCGCTGCCCCCTCAGAAGGCCAAAAATGGGGCCGAAACCGTAGTACAATCAATGATTTTGGCTTCACAGAAGAGGAGAGGGTTTTTTCTGCGTCCCCCCGTCGAAGGCAGAATCCTCGTGAGGGTCGTCGTTTTTTAGCCCTCCCAGGAGTCGAGAAAAACCGCCCTGACGACGCT
>CAUYUJ010021317.1:0-12500 GCA_963575745.1 Prorocentrum cordatum
GAGGAGGAGGAGGAGGAGGAGGAGGAGGAGGAGGAGGAGAACAAGCGCGTCTTGGACGCCCTTGCCGCGGGCCACGCCGGGGCGGAGCTGGAGCTCGCCCAAAAGCTGCTTCCCCCGCGCCCTGCCGGGGAGGCCCCCCCCCCGGCCGGTGAGGGGAGCGAGCACGGCAGCCTCCCGATGGCGATCGGGGCCGTCCACGGCGGCGCAACACCACCGAAAACCGACCGAGCCGACAGTGAACCCGAAACCGACCGAAGCCGATAGAGAAGGCCGCAAGCGGCCCTCGGGCGTGGGGGCGCAGCGGCAGCACAGCAGCCGGCCAAACCGAAGGGACCGAGCGCAACCGGCCGCGGCGCGGCCGAGCCGGCCGAGCCTGCGGGCACCCTTGGCGATGGCGGCGGTGGTGAGGGGGAGGCCGAGGAGGAGTCGAGGTGGGGCCATTGGGGAGAGTTCGCGGCATCCCGCTGCTGCATCCGTCGAGCCCCCACCGCCGCGCAAATGCAGCAGGGGGCCCGGCCGGCCCTGCGAGGACGTATGGCCGTCACGCCGCCTCGCCTTCAGGGGCGTCGTCGAAGAGGAGGCGGCAGAGCGCCTCGTCGGCCCCGGCGGAGACGGCGGCCACGGCCTCTCTCGAAGGGAAGATGGCAGCAGCACGAACTTTCGGAGCTCCGCGCGAGCTTCCTGATCGGCGCCGGACCACCCCCACAGGCGCGCGGGGCGCGCCAGGGGCGGCGCCGGAGGCGCCGCAGGCTGTGTGTGTCTTGTGAAGGGGCCCTGGGACACACAAATAAATACACACAAATAAAAGGATTCTCCATATTTTCAAATATTTTCTGGGTTTCTGTCTCCCCCCCCACTGCCCATATTTTCCCATATTTTCTGCGGAATCGACGATTAATTGTGTCTGTGTGTTTTTTCCCCTCCTGATCTTGCGCCGACCCAGGACATCCGCGCGGACCTCCGACAGCTCGTGCTTGTTGTCGCTTCTCCTCCCGGCCTCGTCCGCCATCGCGGAGGTGAAGCACAGCACCCGCGACCGGCACGCGAGCGCCATGTCGAGCACCGAGGGGGGCGCTGGCCCGCAGGCCCCGTCCACGAGGGCGCACCTCCCGCACCCGTGGCCGGCGTCCTTCCGCGGAAGGGAGGGCGGCATGGCAGAGCCCTGTCCCGCCAGCATTAGGTCTGGCCTGTCCCCCTACAGGGGGATTCTGGGCGAACATTTTTCTTGAATATTATTTTAAACAACTATGACAAAAACCCAAACATACACTCCGAATGCTACGAAATAGTCAAAACATCGTCCCCCGACTATTTTTGGACCACTTTTGAATATCCCCCCTGTAGAGGGACAGGCCCGACTCGACGCCAGCGGGGGGGCGCCTCTCACAGGGCGGAGGGGAAGTCCAAATCCCGACGCGCCACCGTGTGGGGGTTGTGGCTGGCCTCGCCGCCCCGGGGGCAGGCGTCCCCGAGGGCGGCACGGCCCCAGGCATGCGACGCCCCTGTGGAAGGTTTCTTGTGGAAGGTTTCTTGTGGTCGAGCATCTCGCGCAAAACCCCTCTCTCTTTGTCGCTCCAGTGTGTTCCTGGCCCCCCTGGCCCTGTGGTGCTCCCATCCGAGACATGCGACGTCCTGATCTTTTCGGGGCGGCGTCCCTGGAAGTTCCGACCCTTTCCCAAGGACCGGTTTTTCGAGGGGAACAAAAAGTGGCATAGACATATTATTCACTGCGTGGAGCTCCCCATGTGTGCATCTACTCGCATGGACCTGTCCGCCGTGAATGTCTAGGCGCAAGAGCTTTCGAATATTAACGGGCTTCAGTTGTGACGGTCTGGACATCAATCTAACTGCGAATGAATTGGAGTGTGAATGAGCCTCAGTAGTACGAGCGCGTCTCTGTGCATGAGCCTGGGCCTCCTGGGGCCTCCTGAAACCTACTGGGGCTTCCTGGGGTCTCCAGGAGCCTCTTGGGACCTCCTGGGACCTCCTAGGAAGGTTTCGTGCCCCAGGAGAGGCGCAATCTATAGCAGCAGACGTACATAAAACATTGCGATTAGAGCCACAGGAGAAGGGCAATCTATAGGAACACGCGTAAAACACCAAGGACTCGTGCCCCAGGAGAGGCCCAATACATAGGAACATGAGTAAAACATTTAGGATTGTGTACACAGGAGAAGGACCATCTATAGAAACATACGTAGAAAATCAAAGAATCGTGCTCCAGGTGAGGCCCAATCGATAGGAGCATACGTAAAACACATGGGATTGGAGCCACTCCTGTTGCCTTCTGAGGCCTCCTGCTCCTGGGCCTCTCGGGGCCTCCTGTTGCCTTCCGAGGCCTCCTGGCGCTTCCTGTTGCCTCCTGGGGCCTCCTGTGGTTTCCTGAGGCCTTCTGGAGCTTCCTGGGGCCTCCTGGGGCCTCTTGGGACATCCTGTGGCCTCTTGAGTCTTTCTGTGGCCTCCTGATGCCTCCTGGGACCTCATGTGGTCTCCTGGAGCCTCCTGGAGCCTGTTGGAGCCTCCTGTGGCATCCTGAGAAGAATCTGCGCCCACGAGCCTGAGCCACCAAAGCAAGCAAACCGATCGAGACATCCTCAAAATCTGGCCCACCTGGGGGAGTGAAAAATGAGAGCCTCGCTCGGACATCCTCCAAATCTGCTCGAAAGCGAAGGATTGTTGAGCCAGAGCAACAAGCAAACCGCCTGAGACATCCCTTAAACCAACAATGGCCGCGAACGAAGCCCGTGCAACCACCCCTGGAGGCCCCCGTAGGGCCACGAGCCTGGCCACCAAAACTAACAAACCGATCGAGACATCCTCAAAATCTGGCCACCTGGGGGGTGAAAATGAGCGCCTCGCTCGAGACATCCTCCAAATCTGCTCCGAAAGCGAAGGATGTTGAGCCCAGAAACAAGCAAACCGCCTGAGACATCCCCACAAAATGGCCGCGAACGAGCCCGTGCAATCACCCCTGGCGGCTCCCCTTAGGGGTGCTGAAACCAGCGCCCCGCCTGAGACATCCTCACAATCTGCTCTCCAAGCGAAGGATGTTGAGCCCGGAAACAGGCAAACCGCCTGAGACATCCCCACAAAATGGCCGCGAACGAACCCGTGCAATCACCCCTGGCGGCTACCCTTAGGGGTGCTGAAACGAGCGCCCCGCCTGAGACATCCTCCAAATCTGATGTGTGTTGAGTAAGTCTGAGTATGAGTAGGTCTGAGTATGAGTATGCCTGAGTATGAGTAAGTCTGTGTATGAGTAAGTCTGTGTATGAGTAAGTCTGGGTATGAGTAGGTCTGTGTATGAGAAAGCCTGTGTATGTGTACGTCTGGGTATGAGTAAGTCTGAGTATGACTAATACTGTGTATGAGTAAGTCTGTGTATGAGTGAGTCTGTGTATGAGTACGTCTGGGTGTGAGTAAGTCTGTGTATGAGTAAGTCTGTGTATGAGTATGTCTGAGTGTGAGTAAGTCTGAGTATGAGTAGGTCTGAGTATGAGTAAGTCTGAGTATGAGTAAGTCTGAGTATGAGGAGGGGAAGAGGAAAGAGGAGGAGGAAGAGGGAGTAGGAGGCGTCCAAGTAATAACAAGAACCCCATCCTAGGATATGGTGAAAAAACCCAGAGGTCCGCGCGGATTTCTCGGATCGGCGCTGGGGCCCCCCGGCGGCGCCTCCGGCGCCGCCCATGGCGCGCCCGCGCGCCAGGGGGGGGGTCCAGCGCCACTCCGAGAAATCCGCGCGGACCTCAGAGTTTTTATTTTTATGTCACTTTTTGTTCCCCGATTCTCGTCCTGAGTCGTTTCTTGACGGTCCCGAGGCCCGGCGAGGGCCCCCCCGGGGCCGAACGTAGCCCCAGACCTCCCGCTCGGATGCTTTCACGACGCGATCTCATGTCTGGGTACCGCCTCTCGTCCGCCACGCCAATGAGGTCCTGCCACAGGGGGGCCAGCTGTGTGTAGCGGCGCAGCGTCCGGGACGCCGAGGTGGCGAGGTGCAGCACGCAGCCGAACGCGGCACCCTTCGGCGGCGCGCGCGGCGCAGCCTCTCCGGGCCCGTAGTCGCACTCCAGCAGCAGCTCTGGCCGCCGCGCCAGAAGCAGCTCGCAGCCAGCCGCCGCGTCCTCCTGCCGGAAGGGCTGCACGATCGTGCGGACCCAGCCCTCCTCCGCGAGCTCGGAGTAGAGGTCCACGAGCTGCTCCAGGGTCAGCTTTTTGCCCACTTCGACCTCGTAGACGCCCTCCTCGGGGAGCCACGCCTCCTCTCCGGCGGCGAGCAGAACCCCGCACGTCTCTGCCAGCTTCTCGGCCCCGAGGGCCGCCTCCGCTGCCCTCTTGGCCAGCTGCGCCGCCTGCAGCAGGCCGCCCGGCGGGGCGAACGCCACGTCGCCGACCACGCAGTTGGCCGCCTTCTCCGCCTGCAGCACCTTCACGGCCTCCCTCCCCGCGGCCTGCAGCGACCGAGCCGCGGCCGCGAACCAGCCGAGCGGCGGGCACGCCTCGGGGTGCCCCTCGTCCTGCTCGGCGGGCGCCGGCGCCGCGAAGGGCGTCAGCGCCAGGCAGACGCGCAGGGACGGGGCGCGCAGGCTCCCGGGGCTGCCGCCGTGGATCACGGGCAGCGCGAGCCGGGGCCACAGCTGGGTTGGCCAGGGAGGTAGTTCGCGCCGTGTCTACTAGAGGGCAGGGTCCCTGTTCCTACCCCTATCCCTCACTACACATCCCACCCCTCACCAATTCCAAAATTCCCCCTCCCTCCGACATCCCCCTCCTCCTCTCCTCCTCCTCCTCCTCCGCCGCCGCCGCCGCCGCGCCGACGCGGCCGCCGCCGCCTCCTCCTCCTCCTCCTCCTCGTCCTCTCTCGCCTTGCCTCCGCCTCCGGGGGGGCCCTCCCTCCTCCTCCTCCTCCTCCTCCTCCTCCTCCTCCTCCTGGGCGCCTCGAGGGCGGCCAGGCCCCGGCTGCCCTGCACGGCGGCCAGGCGCTGCCACTCCGCGGCCAGCGCCCGCTGCAGCACCTCCAGAGGCGTGGCGTCGAGCGAGCGAGCCGCCGCCACGAGCAGCCCGTCCGCCAGCGCCGCCTCGGCGCGGGCTGGGTCGACGGCCTGGCCCGCCCGCAGGGGGGGCGCCCCGTCGAGGCGCGCGCAGCGCTCGTGGAATGCCAGGACGTCCTCGACCGACATCTCCCCGAAGGCGCCCTCGAAGAAGGACGCCAAGAAGGCGTCCTCCGAGGAGAACAAGGCACCGACACCGCTACCATTCCCACCCTTCCCTCGCGTTCCCTCTTTTTGGGCCTCCCTGGAAGGCCCTCGCCGCCACCGCTGGATTCGCTCCGAAATCCTGGTCGGGACGCACCCCGGGAGAGGTCCAGGGAGTAGCGGCATCGGTGCCCTTTGGTGCGCCCACGTCCAGGGCCGCCCGCGCACCTGTCGGGGGGTGTTGCTGGGGGTGGCTCTGGTCCAGGGTGTCCCTAGGACTTCCAGGCGAAAGCCATTCCCCGTCGCCTTCGGGGCACCCCTCGCGAGGGCTGGAGGGCCCAAGGGTCGCTTTGTTTTCGCCCTCTCTCGTTCTGTCATCAGTCCCCCTTTCCTGCAAGACGAAATCGAAACGACAACGGCCCATGACATCGCCCAAGCACAGGTTATTTCGACCCCTGCGCCAAGATGGCATGGCGAGCTGGGGGCACCCCTGGGCCAAGCACGCCCTTAGCATCCTCCGAGCCTGGCTCGACCGGGCTCTTGGCGACGGCAGGGTCCCCGCTCTGGAAGAGGGCGTCCCCCAGCATCAGCGTGTGGACGCGCGCGTGGACCCCGCGGGAGAAAACCACCACGTCGAAGCACGGCTGCTCGTCGACGCCGTCGCCCTTGGGGGGTAGTGGCCGCAGTGCTTCGAAAACGGGCGCCGAGGTGCAGCTCTCGGCGAGCCTCTCGGCCATGTAGCCGACGGGGTCCTCGGGCCTCTTCTTCAGCACATCGTTGAGGATCGAGTTGATCGTCTTGTCCAGCTCGTGCTCCCTGATGTACATGCGCACCTCCTGGGGCCGAACAAGCAGGCGTGGGGCTAGGATGGCCCCCCTATGGATTGAGAGGCCTCCACCGACCACCACAGTCACCGAGCCTGAAAAGCACAGGAGGCAATGTGTCCGTGATCTTTCCAACGCCACGGCATGACCACCAAGCTGCTGCTGCATAACCGTTGGGTGGGTGGGGGGATTGGCGGTGACCATTCCCTGCCAGCCCAAGTATCGGAATCGAAAGCGTACGTTTCTTCATAACCTCTCTCTCTCTATCTCTCGTCTCTATCTCTGTTTCTCTCTCTCCTATCTTATCTTCCCATTTGAAAGCTGCACATTTTCTCTTCTCTCTTGGTCATCATCTCTCTCTATATAGTTTACTAAGTTTTTTTGTTCTCTCTCTCTCTCTCTTACCCTCTCTTTTCGATATCGTTCGGTCTATCCCTCTCTCTCTGTCTCGCTCTCATCATCATCATCGCCATCATCATCGCCGTTATCGTCACCTTCGTCGACACCCATTTTGGCTCACCCCTCGCACGTTTCGTGGGTGGCCCCATAGGGAGCCCCACCGAAGGCCCAGATGCAAGCGTTCGCATGCGCCCACCGCACCCATTGTGGCACACCCCTCACACGCTTCGGGGCCTTATGGGGAGCCCCACCAAAAGCCCAAGTGTCAGCGTTCGCATGCGCCCACCGCACCCAATGTGGCACACCCCTCACGCGTTCCGTGGCCCGCTCCACGTGGAGCCCTACCGAACGCCCACATGCCAGCGTTCGCACGCGCCCACCGCACCCATGTTCGGCACGCCCCTCACACGTTTCGTGGCCCCATGTGGAGCCACACCGAAGGCCCAAGTGTCAGCGTTCGCATGCGCCCACCGCGCCCATGCTGGCACACCCCTCCTACGTTTCGCGGCTCCACGGGGAGCCCCACCAACGGCCCAAATGCAAGCGTTCGCACGCGCCCACCGCGCCCATTTTGGCACACCCCTCACGCGTTTCGTGGCTCCACGAGGAGCCCCACCGAAGGCACGCATGCAATCGCATGCGCCCGCCGCACCCATTGTGGCACACCCCTCGCACGTTGCGTGGCCCCAGAAGGCGCCCCACCGAAGGCCCAACTGCCAACGTTCGCATGCGCCCACCGCACCCGTTTTGGCACACCACTCACATGTTTCGTGGCCCCGACAAGGGGCCCCCACCGACGGCCCAAATGCCAGCTTTCGCATGCGTCCACCGCGCCCACTTTGGCACGCCCCTCACACGTTTCGTGGCCCCATGGGGAGCCCCAGCGACGGCACATATGTAAGCGTTCGCATACGCCCACCGCATCCATTTTGGCACGCCCTTCACAAGTTCCGAGGCCCCACAGGGAGCCCTACCGAACGCCCAAATGCCAGCGATCGCACGCGGCCAACCCACTCATTTTGGCACGCCCCTCTCACGTTTCGGGAACCCCATCGGGAGCCCCACCGAAGACCTGAATGCCAGTGTTCGCATGCGCCCACCGCGCCCATTTTGGCACCCCTCGCAAGTTGCGTGCTCCCATCGGGGGCCCCTCCGAAGGTCCACATGCAAGTGTTCTTGTGCGCCCACCGCGCTCATTTTGACACGCCCTTTACACGTTCCGTGGCCCCGCAGGGGGCCCCACCGACGGCCCAAATGCAAGCGTTCGCATGCGCCCACTGCACCCATTTTGGCACACCCCTCACACGCCTCGCGGCCTCATGTGGGACCCCACCGAATGCGGTGCATATGGTTGGGTTCTTGGCCATGCTATTTGTTTATTCTTTTTCTTCGATCTCTCTCTCTCTCTCTCTCTCTCTCTCTTTCTCTCTCTTTCTGTCGGTGTATATAGATATGTATATATATATATATATATATATATATATATATGGGCTCTGCCGTATCCCCGCCCCCCTGAAAAACTGAGCAGAAGTGCAGGCTCCGTTTCGCTCCTCCGATCTCCCCCTCTTCCCCGCTTCTCCTCCTTCTTCTCCATCCTACTCCGCCGCCTCTGCATCCGCGAACACTTTTCTCTCGCGAGCAAGGCCCCAGCCGTGCCCGCTTCTCATTGCGTTCGCCAATGCTCTGTGCATTGTGCAAGCGTCCTCAGATCGCGGCGCTGCGCGCGACGAAGTCATTAGACGCGGCCAGGCCCCGCATCACGCTGGCCATCGCGCCGCCGACGTTGACGTAGAAGACGTACTCGTCCATCTCTGCCTCGCTCAGGTGGAGGTGGCCGTAACGCTTGCGTGACCATCCCTTGGCGCGAGCGTTCTCCGACTCCACGTCGTTGGTGTGGAATCCAGTCTTCTTGTCCCTGTACTGGTTGCCCTCGCGAACCACCGCGGGGGGGGGGCTCTCGAAACCTAGTTTCCCAAGGGCTGAACGCGTTGAGGTCCACCCGTCGGACGCGACCATCGACTTCTTGCGCGCGCGGCTCACCAAAGCCTCCTTGATCTCTTCGAGACCCCGCGGCTCGCCATTGTGGGCGTCGGCCTTGCGCGGCGGGAGCTTGTGCGCCACCCTCTTCCTGAGGTCCTGGCGCGTGTAGACGTCGGACTTGTTGCCCGCGAGTGCGGCGATCCAGAGCCAGCGGCCGTTGCTCTTCAAGTTGGCGGCGGGCCTCTTACGAATGGCTACGTTCTTCCGCGGGGGGGCCCTCTTCATCGGCTTCTTCATCGGCCTCTTCATCGGCCCCTTCGTCGGCCCCTTCATCGGCTTGCTCTTGAGCTTGAAGGAGCCCTTCTGCACTTGCTGGGTGTTGTAGACCGTCCGCGCTGGCAATCGCTTCAGGATCTGCTTCCGCACCAGCTTGGTGGTCCTGCGCGGCCCTGCGCGCGCCGTAGTGGCCCCGCCTTTGTTCGCGCTCCTGGATTCGAGCACCCATCCGTCCGCCTTATCGACGCCGGCCACCGTCTCGTCGACGACCACGGTGTCCCCCTTCTTGCCGCCGACCATGAGGGCGTCCAACGCAGGCAGCGCTTTCCCCAGGCATTCCTGGTAGAGCTGCTTCCAAACGGAGATCGTGTCCCTGTGAATGTTGCCGAACAGGTCGGCCATCTCGTCCTGGACGTCCTTGAGGTTGCGCCCCAAGCGGAGGTTGTTGATCAAGTACAGGAAAAGCATCCACGAGTTCACAGGAACCTTCGTGAGGAAGCCGTGCGAGTTCACAGGTTCGCAGAAGTGCTTGTGCCCGACGGTCTTGCGCGACCAGCGGTAGGTGTTCTACTCGCGGTCGGCGCGGGCTTCGAACTTCGTCGGCTCGCCGCACTCGGCGCACCCGCTAGGCCGAGCAGCGACGCCGTAGTGGAGGAATATGGCAATCGCGCGCTTTGCAGTGTTGAAATCTTGGTTTGTGGTGTGGTATCATCACTGATGCTGGGCCGTTGCTGGTGTCGTTGCGTAACAAGTGTGCGACCATGTGGCCTTGTGTTCGGGCACAATGATGGGAACCCGTGTTTTGGGTTCCCTCCTGGGTCCGCGTCCGCCACAGAGGGGCATCCGTTTTTGGATGCCCCTCCAGAGTAGCGCCGTGGAAGCGCTTTGCAGTGTCGAAGACTTGGTTTGTGGTGTGGTGTCATCACTGATGCTGAGCCGTTGCTGGTGTCGTTGCGTAACAAGCGTGCGGCCATGTGGCCTTGTGTTCGAGCACAGTGATGGGAACCCGTTTTTGGGGTTCCCTCCTGGGTCCGCGTCCGCCACGGAGGGGCATCCGTTTTTCGGATGCCCTCCAGAGTAACGCCATGGAAGCGCTTTGCAGTGTTGAAATCTTGGTTTGTGGTGTGGTATCATCACTGATGCTGGGCCGTTGCTGGTGTCGTTGCGTAACAAGTGTGCGACCATGTGGCCTTGTGTTCGGGCACAATGATGGGAACCCGTGTTTTGGGTTCCCTCCTGGGCCCGCGTCCGCCACAGAGGGGCATCCGTTTTTGGATGCCCCTCCAGAGTAGCGCCGTGGAAGCGCTTTGCAGCGTCGAAGACTTGGTTTGTGGTGTGGTGTCATCACTGATGCTGAGCCGTTGCTGGTGTCGTTGCGTAACAAGCGTGCGGCCATGTGGCCTTGTGTTCGAGCACAGTGATGGGAACCCGTTTTTTGGGTTCCCTCCTGGGTCCGCGTCCGCCACGGAGGGGCATCCGTTTTTCGGATGCCCTCCAGAGTAACGCCATGGAAGCGCTTTGCAGTGTTGAAGTTTTGGTTTGTTGTGTGGTATCACCACTGATGCTGAGCCGTTGCTGGTGTCCTTGCGTGACAGGCGTGCAACCATGTGGCCTTGTGTTCGGGCACAGTGATGGTAACCTGTTTTTTGGGTTCCCTCCTGGGTCCCTTCCTGGGTTCCCTCCTGGGTCCCCTCCTGGGTTCCTTCTTGGGTCCCCTCCTGGGTTCTCTCCTGGGTACCCTCGTGGGTTCCCTCCTGGGTCCTTTCCTGGGTTCCCTCCTGGGTCTCCTCCTGGGTCCCTTGCTGGGTTCCCTTTTGGGTCCCCTCCTGGGTTCCTTCTTGGGTCCCCTCCTGGGTTCTCTCCTGGGTACCCTCGTGGGTTCCCTCCTGGGTCCCTTCCTGGGTTCCCTCCTGGGTCTCCTCCTGGGTCCCTTGCTGGGTTCCCTTTTGGGTCCTCTGCAGGAGCGTCTCTGGGACATCTCTGGGGCCTCCCTGGTGCCTCTCTGGTGCCTCCAGGGGTGTCCTGGGGCCTCGTGGGAGCGTCCGGAGCCGTCCGCCCCCCACGGGGGCCTGGCGGAGGGGGGTGAAAAACCAACGAAACCTAAGGAAAAACCAAACAAACCAAAGAAATCAAAGGCAGACCACCGAAAAACAAAAAAAACCGAAGGAAAAACAAAAAAAAACAAAAAAACACAAAGATTTCAGTGCTTCGTCCACCCCCGCGCCCCCAAGAGAAAGTATTGAAATCTTTGTTTTTTTGTTTTTTTTGGTTTTTCCTTAGGTTTTTTTGGTTTTTCGGTGGTCTGCCTTTGATTTCTTTGTTTTTTTTGGTTTTTCCTTAGGTTTTTTTGGTTTTTCCTTGCCGTTGTTGTTTTTCGCTCGCCCCTTGCCTGGATGCCACGGATGCAGACTCTCTTCAGAACAATGGCAAGACAGAGGAGGTAAGACGACGACGACGACGACGAGGACGACGACGAGGGTTTCCTATGGTTTTGCTTGGTTCCGCCTTCGATAGGGGAATCTGATTGGGAGGAGGAGGAGGAGGAGGAGAAGGAGGAGGAGGAGGAGGAGCAGGAGGAGGACGAGGAGGAAGAGGACCCTGGACAATCGGCCCCCTCTGCTCAGTTTGTCAGGGGGGCGGGGATACGGCAGGACCCATATTTTTATATATATATATGTATATATGTATGTGTGTGTCTGTATGTACGCGTTTGTGCCATGCAGATACATGTAAGATCTATATGTATATTTGTATACAGGTGTGTATATATATATATATATATATATATATATATGCATGTGAATGTTTCTATGTACGTGTATCCATGTACACAGATGTATGTACACATGTACATATCTATTCTGCAAGGACTGGTGGTCTCAATTTGGATGACAAGCGCGACGCACGCTGCGCGACAGCCCTGCACACCGTTGTGCACACGCAGCCTCGAGCAGCACGTGCGGCTGCGCTGCGCGCAGCACCGGGAGTGCCCCTGGGCACGGAGGTTGGCGTGCCCTCGGGCCCCCTTCGCCGAGTCCTCGAGGCACCAGCCCTCGCTCCCGAGGGGCCCCCCTACGAAGGGGCACCAAGAACCTCCGAAGTCAGGACCCTGCCGGGGCTTCGCGCGTGCCCCGTGGCGTGGGACTTCCCGCGGGCCCCTTGGACTTTGGGGAAGCGGCGGCGCGTGCACTCTTCGAGCCCGAAGACGTGCCGTCGCTCGGACGTCCATCTCCCGTGCATTTTTCGGTGTCGTGCGTGCTTTTTTGCTCGACGGTCCAGGGTGGTTCCCGCCGAGGAAAACATGCACACGTCCGAGCGATGCCAAGAAGAAGGCCCTAAGACGGGCCAAGAGGGCCCCAAAAGGCCCCGAAGGCGGCCCCAAGAGGGCTCCGGGTCGCCGAAGGATTTGCCCAAGATTTGCCCGAGAGGGCCCCCCAGGCGGCCCGAGAGGCCTGGAAGAGGCAAGAGGAGGCCTCCTAGAGGCCTTCCAAGAGGGCCCCCAAGTGGCAAGAACCATTGATTTTCCTTAGGTTGTTGATGGATGTTGGCGTTCTCCACTTCTCGGCTTTCCGATGCTCCACGACGGCCCAAGATGCCCCCCAAACCATTCCAAAACTGCCCAGGAGGCCTCCAAGAAGGCCCCAAGACTGCAGAATAGCGCCCCAAGGCGGCCCAAGAAGCGCCCAAGACGGCCCAAGAAGGCTCCCAGACGCCACCAAAAGGAGCCCACGAGAAAGAACACGCACCGAACATCCGAGCCTTCCGCCCAAAGAGGCCCCTAGGATGCAACCGGGGCGCCCAGGAGGCCCCAAGAGGCCCACAAGAGGCCACC
>CAUYUJ010021317.1:20000-45000 GCA_963575745.1 Prorocentrum cordatum
CGTCGCTCGAAGAAGACTTGCGGGTCCACAGCCTGCTGCGCCTTTTTCTATTGAAGCGGCGGGGTTGAATGCGATGCAGTCAGCCGCGCAGCTCGACGACCGCATCCGATGCCCGGCATGCTGAGCAGACGGATGCCGCGACGAATCGCGCCCTCGTGATCAGATGCGCCTCCGACGAAGTCTCTGGGCTCCAAGCCGACATTCGACGTGGCCTCTGCAATGAGATCGCGGTGAGCTTCGCCGCTGCGGTTCTCCATCGCCCGCTTGACTGACGCGCGCGCCTCGCGCCGTTCGATTTTCCGACCGGCCCGCCAGGGCAAGACGGCGTCAAAACGTCGGGCGCGATTGCGGCCCTTGCTCTTTCAAGCATCAGCGCTGATCGACAAGTACGAACTTTCTCGACGCCCGACATGGCAATCTCTCGAGCGTCCTCTATTATGCCATCGGTCTGATGCCCCAGCGCATTTCAGGGGTACTCCTTCGCCGGCGAAGGAGGCGAGAGCGACTGGGCGACTCGGGGCAAGCTCGCCGAAAACCATGCTCAGACCAAACGCGCATTGATTTTGGATTCGCTTTGCGCGCCTTGGCCTCTTTAGAACCGCGATGGAGCTAAATGCGATCGGGCGCGAAGTGTCGGCTCTTCTTGAAGGCCCGGGAGTGACTGACCATGGGGGCAGTTCCACCTGCGTGCTCTGCGTCGCCTGCGTGGCATTGGCTGAGGTGACCGATCTGCATAATAGCATGATGGCTCATCTGGTTCCTCTGACGAAGAAAGCTTGCAACGTCGATGATTGAAGATCGTCGGCCGCCTCTGATGACGTGAAACACGTGCCCGACATTTATCGGCTTGGGCCCCGCCCCCGATCGAGGCGTGGAACGGAAGTGCTGACTGCGACGGCAATTCTACAATGAGAACGCCGCAAACTTGGCCCGAAACAAATTACAGGAACTTGTGATACCGTCAATGCCTCAGACATCAATGTAGAATTCTAAAGGCAACCAGCTCGGGCGCGCAATCCGCGGCCTCGCATTTGCAATCTACGCCGCGATCTGCTGCGCTGCTGTGGGCCGCGACGGGTGCCTGAGCATGAAGCCCCAGAGGGGGGTTGCTGGCCAATGCTCGTTCCACGCATGCGCGTGGTGGAAATATTTCGCCACGGCCACCTCGATGGGGGCGCTGCCCACGCGTTGTGGGTGGGTCTGGGGGCGTGGGGCCGGCTGCGCCCCACCTGCCGGCCTGGTGAGTCTCCGTATGTCGAGGCGCTGGCGCGCCGCGGCGCGGCCCGCGGGAGGGGTCTCGGCGGGCCTGCGCTGGGGCGTGAGCGCCGAGGCTGGCGTTCGCGCGGGCGGCGGCGCGCGTCGGCGGCGACGTGCGCCGCCGGGGGCGCGGGCCTGGGCGAGGCTGGAACGCCGCGGAGGTGACGTGCGAGGGCGACGAGAAGCATGAAGGGGAGGGGCTGGGGAGGGCGAAGGAGGAGGGGGAGAGGAAGAACGTGAATTGGATACCATTCGTCGAAGGTGCGGTGCGAGGCTCAGGGCGCCGTGGCTGGCTGGGCCGCGAAGCCAGCCAGGCTCGATGTAGTGCCCAAGGCCAGTGGTGGCCCTCTCGTGTCTGCAGAGGCATGGGGATGAGGTGGGAGGGGCGCGGGTTGTAAAAGGGGTAGTGGGCGCAGGAAGACAAGGGCGCTCGCGACTGCGAGGGCCGCGACGGCGATGTCAAGTCAGCGGGGGGGCGAAGTGGGAGCGGCTCGGGCGTGCTGCGCAAGCCCGCGCATCTGGCGAAAGTCGACCGAATGGGGCCCGGGGTCCGAGCGGAAACGGTGGCGCAGCAGCGAAGGAAGACCAGGTGGATTAAAAGGAAGAGGCCAAAACGGAGCAGGGATAGCAAGAGCGCGCCCGGTTCACGCGCGCGCTGTTGTTCCGTGCCAATTAGTTCCCGACGGCTCTCAGCGTTGACCGAGGGGCTCTTGGAACTAGGGCGCAGTTGGCGCGTGATATAATGCCATCATGGTGTCTTGTCTTGGGACCCTTTCCGAGGCTTCTCCGGGAGGTCTGCAAAAATGCCCGGGCCGAGGCGCTGAGTCGCATCCTCGTATCATATGATGTGACGCAGCTGCTGCCAGGCGCGTGGTGGTGGGGGGGGAGTTTCGGCGTAGGGTCGTGCTAATCCCAAGTGGCGTGCGACTGTGTTTGTTTTGTGTGTGTGTTTGTGTGTGTGTGTGTGTGTGTGTGTGTGTGTGTGTGTGTGTGTGTGTGTGTGTGCGCGTGCGTGCGCGTGTGCGTTTGCATGTGTGTGTATGTGTGTGTGTGTGTTTGCGTGTGTGTGTGTGTGTGTGTGTGTGTGTGTGTGTTTGTGTGTGTTTGTGTGTTGGTGTGTGTATGTGTATGTGCGTGCGTGTGTGTGTGTGTGTGTGTCTGTGTGTGTGTGCGCGCGTGCGTGTGTGCGCGCGTGCGCGCGTTCGTCGTGTGCGACTGCGAACGTAAACGTATTTGATCACGCAAGGGCGGGGGGGTAACGGCGAAGGGGGGGGGCAGTGGGCAGGGAGGGGGAGGGGGAACAGGAAAGTGGGATGGAGTGAAAATGACCGAGCACAAGATGGGATCCAGAAGCTCTCAACTTGTTATCCTGGCGAAGGGCCGGAACGTGTGCAGTTGCGAATGCCGCAGTGGTGCGTGCCCTCTTCGGTGGAGATGGGGCCGCGACGGGAGCGGGGGTGCGTGCCCGGATGGGTGGCCGGGGCGCATGCGGGCGCAGCCATTGAAACTTTCGGTGGGGCTCCGTATGGGGCCACGAAGCGTGTGGCGGGTGCGCCGATGTGCATGGCGGGCGCGCATGTGGTCACAGCCACTGAGGCCCTCGGTGGAACTCCTAGGGGCCGCGAAGAGTGCGAGGGGCGTGCCGAAATCGGTGGCGGGGGCGCGTGTGGCCACGGCAAGTGGGGTCTTCTGTGGAGTTCCCTGCGGGGCCGCGATCCTCGCGGGGGTGTGCCGTGTATGGGTGCGGAGCCGCTGTGCAACCCTTGCGGCTGGAGCCCTTTGTGGAGCTCCCTGCGGGGCCGCGAAACTGGTGAGGGGTGTGCCGCAATTGGTGCGGAACCGCCGCGCAACCCCTGCCGCAGGGGCCGTGGAGCTCCCTACGGGGCCATGATCCTCGTGAGTGATGTGCCAAAATGGGTGCGGAGCCGCCGAATCATGCGGAACCGCCATGCAACCCTTGCCGCTCGGGGCCGCGATCCTCGTAAGATGTGTACCGTACTGATTGTGATGGTGATGGTGAGAGCTATGACTATGACGGTGATGCTGTTGTTGTTGTTGTTGTTGTCGTTGTTGTTGATGGTGATGATCATGGTGGTGATGGGTGCGGGGGCAATCGGCAGGGAACAACACATGCTTATCATGATGATGATGAAGATGACGGGGAGGAGGTGGATGAGCTGGATGAGATAATGGAGCTTGCTCCGTCGCGCAACGGCGAGCGATGCCGTGCTTCGGCGGCGCCGCCAGCGGGGGCGCGCGCGTCGGCCGAGCCGCGGCCCGCGTCGGGAACTACAGCTGCAGCGGCATTCCGCTGCAAAAGGCCCGACGCTAACCGAGCCGCGGCTCGCGCCAAGCACGCGGCGCCCCGCTGCGTTCAGAGGGGGAAGATATACATTCGTGCGGCAAGTGCTGCTTTCGTATCCAAAATCAAGCCAGCCCCCTCGCGTCCCGGCCGCCCGCCTCCTTCAAAGCTTCGGCGACCTCGTCGAAGAAACCCGGAATCTGGGCGCCCGGGAACTCGGTCAGCAGCTCGCGCGTGCCCATCTCCCGGCAAAGCTCCAGCCGCTCCAGGCCACGGGCCGCGAGGCGCTCCTGCGCGATGGCCTCGTCGCCCTGCCCCTTCTCCTTCAGAACTGCTGCCTCGCCCAGCGGCGGCTTCGCGCATCTGCCGCCTTCCTTGCGGCTCTTACCCTTGGCGACCTCGCCAGCGGCTGCGGCCTGGTGGCCAGCCGCCTGGGAGGAGGAAGAGGGGGAAGGGGGGAGAGGCGGAGGAAAGGGGGGAGGTGGACGAGGAGGACGAGGAGGAGAAGGAAGAGGAGGAGGAAGAGGAGGAGGAGAAAGAGGAGGAGGAGGAGCAGGAAGAGGAGGAGGAGGAGCAGGAGCAGGAGGAGGAGGACGAGGAGGAGACGGGGGTCGGTGCGAGGCGCAGGACGCCGTCGTGGATGTTGGAGGTGGGCGCGAGGTGCCAGGGCGCAGCAGCTCGTGGAAGAGCGCCCTCGAGGAGCTTGCTGAGGGCGAGAAGAATGCGTCCTGAGCGTAACTCTACCACTGAGCCGAGCGTTCCGTGACGTGGTCCGGCCGGAAGCATGGGGCAAGCAGGTTCGCGCTCTGCGTGCGGTCCATGTGCGAACCGGCGAGAGAGATGCAACCCTCCCTGGAAAGGCGCTGCGCCCATGCAGCGATGACGTCCGCTGCAGGCCTGCCCCAATGAGATATCCGATGGCGCCCTGGCCGTTCACCATGTCAGCGAATTCGGCTGCTGTCGGCGTTCGTAGGCCTTGCTGCGCGAAAGCCTAGGAGTAGTTCGTATTGGCGAAGTCGCCGAAACCGGAGGCTGCCCAGAAAACCCGGTTCCATACAGCTACCCGCGTTTACACCAGCTGAGGCCGAAGGCCGATGACGGACGCGACAGCCGCGCATTCAGGACTGGTCCAGATGCGTTCGGCGCAGATGCCGACGAAGATGGACTCCCAAGTTGCGCAATCGTTGCGCCGCCGGTTTTCCACGATGTTCCAGTGCCAGGTCTTGTTGCCTCACCCCTGCGCAGAAACGCGGAAAGACAAGGAGGATGTCCGCAACCTAAGTCTACGCACGGGCTATGGGTATGAAGATACCCCGTGAACTCGGAAGAAGAACGGCAACGGGTATCGAGGGGAACGTCTGTCACCGTGCGTGAGGGTGCATGTCGGTGTTCCAGACTTTGTCCGACTGGTATTCGGGCAGGCTGCCAAGGAGCCGATTCGTTGGGGTTCCCCTCGCGGATGGGTCGTGAACCTACATTGTACCCCATAGGTTTCCATGCGGGAGGTGTCTACCAGGGAACCAAGCTTGGGGACGCTCCCGTCTCGAGAATCAGGAATCGAGAAGGCAGCGGGCGGGTCAAATATGCAAGACTGGAGAGGGATAGTAGAGGAGTAGAAAAGGCGACTCGAGGACAAAGGGCTGTGCGCGAGGAAAGGATGGGAGACGCGTGTGGGCGCAAAAAGAAGCGGTTCTGGGGATTGCCCTCGTCGTCGCCATCGTGTCTGGTCGTTGTCGTCGTTTTCACCGGGTGGTTTGCCGGTGCGTTCCTTCTTGTGGTAGATGTGTTCCGCTGAATCGTTTTCACCGTCGTTGGGGGCGTGTGTGTATGTTGAAATGCCACGAAGCCTGAGGGCACCACATAATACCATAACATAAAAAGTCTGGTCATAATTCTCGTGGATCTATACTGCAAGAACGCCTTTCCAGAAATGAACCACACACGGTTCTTCCTGCGCATGCCAAACATATCGCTTATGATATACAAATCATAATAATGTTTGACGGGGGTCCCGTTTGCAAAAAATCATTGCCGTCCATTCGTGTAGCTGTTGCACAGTCCGGCATTTCGAATTTTCACATACGTCTAAATCTCTGTCGCCGTTTAGAGGAAGAGACGCCCTTCATAGGTTTTATCTGTTGCGCATTTCAAAATCAAATGGCACGCGCGCCATGGCCCCGGCACGAAAGGAACAGACATCCAGCAAAGGGCTCCCTGACTGCAATGGCGCGGGGCTGCGGAGCCGCGCCGTGCCTTACCTCAATCGGTATGCGCGATGCTGTGCCGGACCGAACTGGTGCGCGGGTTGTGAGGAGGAGCGGACATGCTTGTGGGGGAGAAGGGAGGGTCACCGCCGCGGTGGACGCAAGGGGGCTGGGCGGAGGAAGCGCGCGGGCCGGCGGCGGAAGAAGAGCAAACCGGACGGCGGAGGAGGACCGGTGCAGGCTGCGGTGAAGCGGGGGTGCGGTGACGCGCCGTGCCGCGCAGAAATAAAAACTTAGTGCAACGCGCACTCGGCGCTCAGTGCTGGAGTCCGGACTCCGGAACTGAAACAGCTTAACACTGCCCTTCGCTATTCAACTTCCGCAACTAAGAACTGAACACTTTCATGTTAGCCAGCGTCGGCCCCAAACAATGGGTATATTCTTGCAATCCATGCGGTCCAACGCTGTGCAATCTGTGTGATGCAACGCAATGAGAAGCGGGCAGTGACGAGGCGGCGGGCGACGACGAGGCGGCGAAGGGCGGCGACGAGGCGGCGACGTCGGCCACATGGCACCCAGAGCACCCCACAGGCCCATTTCCTTATAGAAGACAAATGAGAAAGAACCCTTGAATGCAAGCATAGTTTTGGAAAGCCAGAACCACTGAACTCAAAACAGACATGCTACTCGTTTCACGATGCGAGGTTCAACACTGAAATTTGGTTCAACATTGGGCTTTGAACAGGTGTATGGTACCAAAGCGTAATATAAACATTTGGATCCAATGTTTGGGTTTGAGTCTCGATATATGAATTTCGCCCCAGGGGGCAACGGCTGCGCCAAAAGTTCGTCATCATTTGATAGACATGTTCAGTCACACATTCATAACCGTATCCACATGTTCACGGAAACGTGGTGGGTCTTCGTGCTTCTATCACCTGCACTTCGTCCGCACCCACGGCTATCTGAGATACGCGTCCGTCCCGATAAACATCTCCGCGATTCTGAGCGACGCGCCTCTGTGCTGTGTGGTTGTGTGAGCTGTGATTCTGTGATGCGCTGTGCTGTGCAATATGTGTGCCGTGTGACTCAGTGCTGCGCTGTGCTTTGTGATCTGGTGCTGCGCTGTGCCGTCCGATCCTGCGTTGCGAGGCTGTGCTGGGCAACTTCCTGTAATGTCCCGCGCGGCCGACCCGTCCGCTGGGATCGGGCCAGCCCGCCCGTCCGCTTTCATGTCCGGCCCGCCTGTCCGCTCGCTGGCGCTTGCACTCGCTTGAATGTCCCGCCCGTTCGACACGCCCGACATGGTCCGCCCGCTCGCCTGTCCGCCCCACCCGCGATTGTCCACCGGCTCACCTGCTCGGACTTTTGCTTCAATGCCCACCGCGCCCGGCCTGCCCGCTGTGATCGGGCCAAGCCGCCCGCCCGCTTTGATGCTCCGCCTGCGCCGCACGCTGGTCGGAGACCGCCCACCCGCTCGTTAGCGTGTGCTCTCGCTTGAATGCCCCGTCAGCCCGACCGCCCGTCATAGCCCGCCCGCTCGCTTGCTCGGATTCTTCCTCGAAAGCCCTGCCCGCCCGACCCGCTCGGTGGGACCGGGGCAGCCCGCCCGCCCGCTGTGCTGCGGGAAAGCCATGCCGAGCGGCGCAGGGCATCTTCATACCGAGCCGCACAGCGCCACACAAAAGCACGCACCGCAAAATAATCACACCGCGCGCAGCATCGAAACACAAAATCACGCAACACACCACGACACGTAGTCACACACACAACGTAAAACAAACTCTGGACGTTTGGGGTGGGTTCGCCACCTCACCGGCCCGGAACATTCCTTTACTGTCTTGCCCGCCCCGCCTGCCCCGTGGGATCAGCGAAGCCCGCCCGCTCGCCTGGTCTACGCAATGGACGATGGAAGTGTAATGTTTAGTGTTGAATTTGAAACTTCAGCGTTGACCTTGTACTCGAGCTAAAGGCTCACAATCAACGTGAACAGTTAGACAATTCGGTCATCGAATCCCTCATCCAGAACTGCGACAAACAACAATTCAATTTCGGGGCTTGATGCTAACTATTAGATTGGTCGGCCGCGAGGTTCAATCCAGGAGTTTGACCTTCAATCTTGGATGTCGTGTTCAAGCGGTTCAGTCGAAAGCATAGGGTTCGTTAGACTGCGGTTTGGTAGCACATAAACCTGTCAGGGCTCTAAACACAGGGTGCAAGAGAAAAACAAAATGTCGGGGCGGAGGGGACGCTTTGGCTGCGGATGGCGGACGCGGTTCGCTGGTTCGCTGTCTACCAGGGGAGGAGGAGTGTGGGCTGACTGCGGGGCAAAGGGAATGCTCTGCTTGCTGGGGGGGACGGGCGGCTTGGGGGAGGGGGACCCCAGCGCTACCGCCGTGCCAATGTCTTAGTCGAGGCTGAGGAGGCGCTCTTCTCGATGGTAGTGGGCTTGTTGGCTGAGGGAAAACAGCGGGCCTGGCTGCGATGTGGGGGGGGGCTAGGCGGCTGCGGTGCAAGTGCAGTGCCGAATGAAAGGTCGGGGCGGAGTGGGCGCCCTGCCTGCTGGGGAGGGGGGGGAGCGGGGGGGAAAAGGGGGCTGCAGGGCCAGTGCCGTGCCGACATCAAGAGGTCAGGGAGGATGGGGGCGCTCTGGCAGCTGGGAGGATGGATGGGGGGCGCGCCGCCTGCGGGGGAGTGAGGAACGGGGCCAACAGCGAGGGCGGGGGTTTGTGGTGCCAGTCTTGTGCTGGAGTGCGTGCGACGAATTAGAACAACAAATCGGGGAGGGGAGGCTCCCGCCAGAGGGAGAGCGGATCTTGCACCGAAGCGAAGAGGTAGGGGCGGATGGGGGCGCTCTGGCTGCTGGGGGTGCTGAGGGGGCGCGCCGCGCGCCAGGCGATGGGGGAGGAGCGGGGCCAGCTACGAGGGCGGGGGGTCTGCGGTGCTGGTGCCGCGCCGAAGTGTATTCGAAAGGTCTCGGGAGCGGCCAAGAGGGGGGTGTCCAAGAGGGGGGGGTGCAAATCATGACCGGTGGCATGTGCGCGGCCCAGCGGGGGGGCCAGGGACGTAATGAAATAAGAAGAGGCGCCACGAGATCTGGGGAAATATCATGCCCCCCGCCATGATATCCCCCCCCCTAGTCATCACCCCCCTCTTTTCCGCCCCCGAAGGTCGGGAGGGGGGAGATTGGTGCTGGGGACGGGGGAAGAGCGGATCGTGCTGCGTGTGAAAGGGGGGGCTGCGGTGCCGCGGGTCTGGTGCCGTGCGGCAGAAAGACAGGTCGGGGCGGAGGTGCGCTCTGCCTGCTGGGGGCTGAGGGGGCGCGCTGCCTGCCATGGGAAGAGGGAGAAAAGGGCGGGCCTGGCAGCACGGGGTGGCAGCTGTTGTTCCGGTGCTGGGCCGAAGCGAAAATGTCGGAGCGGATAGCGCGCCAAGGCTGTTGGGGCCGGCGGGGCGGGGCTGGCTGCGGTGCTGCGGCGCCCTGCCTGCCGGGGAAGGAGGAGCAGGGCCCGCTGCGGGGCAAGGGGCCCGTGGTGCTCAGGGTGGGCGCTCCGTCCTGGAGCGGGGCTGGCTGCGGGGGAGGGGGGTGATCGGTTCAGGTACCGTGCCGAAGCCGAACGCGCGGGCGGATAGGGCGCTCTGCGGGGCTGGCTGCGGGGGAGGGGGGTGATCGGTTCAGGTACCGTGCCGAAGCCGAACGCGCGGGCGGATAGGGCGCTCTGCGGGGCTGGCTGCGGGGGAGGGGGGGATCGGTTCCAGTGCCGTGCCGAGGCCGAACGCTCGGGCGGATAGGGCGCTCTGCGGGGCTGGCTGCGGGGGAGGGGGGGATCGGTTCCGGTGCCGTGCCGAGGCCGAACGCTCGGGCGGATAGGGCGCTCTGCGGGGCTGGCTGCGGGGGAGGGGGGGATCGGTTCCGGTGCCGTGCCGAAGCCGAACGCTCGGGCGGACGGGGCGCTCTGCCTGCAAAGGGAGGTCGAGGGGGGCCGTGAGCGAGGGCCGCGGCGTTGGTGCCGTGCAAGAGATCGAGGCTCTCGATACAGAGGTTGCAGGCTAATAGGAAGCTTCATGGCCAGCGAGTTCGAGGAGTCTCATGCGAAAGTCCCGTTTGGACAATGAACCACTCTCCGCTGGTGTAAATGATGGAGGCGTTGAGAACGAACGTGCACGCCGCCGAGGCAAAAACCACAACTTGAGCACAATGCGCCCTCCATCCGTGTAGCTGCTGGAAGCTTTTAGGACGAATCAGATCGGCGCTAAGGTGCGAGTCGCATGTTAGGAACTAGCCACCCTTTGTGTGTGTGTTTATGTGCAGATGCTGGGAGATTTGAAAACGAATGGTATCGGCGCTAGGTCCAAAAACATATGCTCAAAACATATGCTCATAACTAATGGAATTATGCAGCGGAAGTGTCACTAGTCGTGTGGGACCCCCAAGCGAAAAAGTACGCCCGTCGTACCGACACGTCTGGTGTTGCAATGAGGAAGAAGAGTGGAGGGGAGGAGGAAAAGGAGGAGGAGGAGGAGGAGGAGGAGGAGGAGGAGAAGGAGGACGAGAAAGAGGAGAAGTAGTAGTAGGAGGAGGAGGAGGATAACTACTTAGGAAACTGAGGAAATCCCAGGACCCCCTAGGAACACTAGCAGTTCTGCGGGATCTCCGCCTCAACACTCTCCTCTCCCTTTCCTCTCCTTCTCCTGTTCCTTCGTCCTCCTGGTCCCTACTCCCTCACTCCCCGTCTTCCTCCTGCTCCTGGAAGGGAGCCGGGGCTTCTCCCGTCGCCCTCCGCTTGCGCTTCGGCCGAAACGGCTAGGGCCAAGTGCCACGGGGGACGGGGATCAGTCGCGGGCGAAGGTCGCATGGCAACTGGCCGCGCAGGGGGCTCTGAGTGAGAAGCTCGCAAGTCGCCGTCGCCACCGCCGCCACTGCCGCTGCGGTCGTTGCTGTCGTTGTCGTGGTCGCGGTCGCCTTCGTCTCTCCCCCTCTCTCTCTATCCTCCTCTGCCTGCTGCTCCTCCTTCTTCTCGTGCTACCCCACCTCCTCCTTCTGCTGCTGCTCCTCCTCTTCGTCCGTCTCTCCTGCTCCGCCTTCCCCCATCGATCCTTCTCCTCCTCCTCCACCTCCTCCACCTCCTTCCCCACAGGAACTGTTCATACAACCGGCTCCACAACGGTAGCGCTCTGGGGGGCCAACATAATGGGGATCCCTGCTGGAAGGCTCACAACGCTGGGAGTACATACTGCTAAAGCTGAGGCCGAACTACCCAAATGAACGTCCCCAGGTCTGCCTGTGGCGACAAGCCGGCCGGGTTGGCGCAGGGACCCCTTGGGCCATTGTCACCTCGGATGCTTGGAAGGTTTTTTGCAAATCAGTTGCGACCGCCACCTCACGCATGTGCTAGGGGCTCTCGTTTCGTTTCGTTTGGTTTCGCTACAGCTTCGAGCTCCTACAGAGCTGGCTGGAACTATACTGACTCATGAGCTACCCACTCGACTGCGCGATCCAGTGCAATCATCCCTGCTTAGAACACCGCCACGCCCACTGGTATTTACACCCCTTCTGCGGCCCAACTGCAAGCAGCCAAGCCCAGACCCCGCGTATCCTGCAGAGGCCCAGTTCAAGTGGTCAACATCACGCTCAAGAGGGGGTTGGTGGACGACTGGGGGTGAAGGGGGACGCCATCCTTTACTTGCCAGTCCTCCTGTCGTTGCAAGTTCAGGAAGAAGATAGGAGGTCGTCGAATCGGAGAGCCCTGTACCCCCGGGGCCAAGATCGTGCGCTGGATTCTGATTTGCTCTGGAGGCCTGCAATTGCATTGTTCTTTCAGAAGCCCACTTTCCTGGACGGTCCGCGGTCATAATGATGTGCGGCTGTGTGACTGGTGCCAGCGGCAGATCCACTGTCACGACCAGTCGCTGCCTGCGACGGCTTGCTATGTAAGGGAGGATACGGGACCTTTTTTCCCCGTGCGTTTTGGTGCCACCCCGACCAGCGCTGCGAAGAGGTAACCTGCGTGAGGATCCTAGGCAGACCACGGCGAGCATGGTTAAGGCTCTTTTTGAGTGAAGAGAGAGCGGTTCGCCCGAGGTGTTTTCTCTGACCCGACCAGTGCTTTGGCAGGCCCGCGTTCAAGCCCGATTGGGAAGTTAAGTATAATTGGGTGGATCTGCCCCTCCCAGGGAGGAGTGCATCCCAGGGCCCATCTCTGGAGAAGAGTGCGTGCTAGGGAGGACTTTGTGGATAAACCACCTGTTCATATAAGCGCGTACGCTGCATTGAAGGACGAGCAGGCGGGAGCGATCTCACAGCATCGCAGGACAACAATGAAGCGGATCGCCTCGCCGAGAAATGCGCCTTGCAAGCTAGAGCCCCATGCAATGGCGTCTTGGTGCTTGAGGGCTTTGGATGGTTGGCGAGAGCGACGGCTCAGCTTTGCGGGCCGCCTCCCGTCGCGCACGGCAGACGAAGGCCCGAGACACCACTTGGACTTTCGCTTCTTTGAGGCTGTTGGCTCAGGCAAGCTCCCTGATGCCCTTGACGATGAAGAGGCCCAGGATCGGGCGTTGCTAGAGGTGCCCGATGGCCGAAGGTGCCCCCCCAGGACCTCCAAGGAGGCCCCCACGGCCTCTCAGAGCACCCCTCACAAAGCCCAGAGGGCCCCGGTGCACCTGTAGCAACCTCCGACAAGAGCTCCTGGCCGCCCTCCAAGGGCGTTTCTCCTCCCTCGAGCCTCCGCCTCCTCTGCCCGCTGCTGCGGCTGCCGAGAAGCTGCGGGCGTGAGAGGGGGCGGCTCGGCCGAAAGGGCTTTCTGCATCTCCTTGAGGAACTCGGTGCCACGACGTGCCAGAACGCCAGGGAGGATCCCTGCTGGGCATCCTTTTTTCCCCACGTCCAAAGTGGGGTTCTCGTTTTCTCTGCCGCGCAAATCCTCACCTCACCTTACCCCCCCTCTCTCGCGCACGCTCACACATCAACATCATCGCCATCATCGTCGTCACTCAACATCGTCATGACTCTCACTCATGATCGTCGTTATCACGCCACCATCGTGACCCACCTCGCTGTGCAGGGGGCCCCGCGAGAATCCCGGCGGGGCCACCTGCGCGGCGAGGAAGCGCCTCCAAGAGGGGTCCCGCCCAACTGTGCCTGGGTCCTCCCTCCTCCCTTTTCCCTCCTCCCTCCTCTTCTTCCTCCTCCCTCCTCCTCCCCTCCTCCTTCTCCTTCACCTTCTCTTCCTCCCTCCTCCCTCCTCCTCTCCCTCCTCCTCTCCCTCCTCCTCCTCCTCCTCCTCCTCTTCCTCCTCCTCCTCCTCCTCCTCCTCATCTTCCCTCCTCCTCCTCCTCCCTCTTCCTCCCTCCTCCTCCTCCTCCTCCGCCTCCTCCTCCGCCTCCTCCTCCTCCTCCTCCTCCTCGTCCTCTTTCTCCCGAGCTGGCTCGCCCTCCACAATCACCCGCGCCAGGTGCTCCGAGCACTCCCGGCTTGAAGCCAAGAGTTGTCCCTGCATGGCGAGCTCCAGGAGCGCTTAGGTGGTGCCCCTGACGCGCCGGGCACCGCCGACGCGCCTTTCGCTGCAAGCGATGCTTTGTGCGTCGGTCTGAGAGACCGCTCGGAGGCTGACCTGGGCCAGCGCGAGCTGGAGGCCAGAGCAGCGGCCCAGGCGTGCGGGGAGGGCAACGCCACCGAGGAGTGCTAGCTATGGGAGGGGGCGCCCTGTCGGTGGCCCCCCACCTGGGGGATGGAACCCAAGGTGGGGGAACAGAAAACGGCTCCTCCGAAGGCACCTCGTCGAAGGGAGGCCCCCAGAGCCGTTTTTTTCTCCTGTTCCGTTTTCTGACCTGGAGTTCCTTCTTCCCCTCCCTCCCCCCTCCCTCCCCCCTCCCCCCTGCTCACCTTCTCCTCCTCCTCCTCCTCCTTCTCCCCCTCCTCCTCCTCCTCCTCCTCCTCTTCCTCCTCCTCCTCCTCCTCCTCCTCCTCCTCCTCCTCCTTCTGCTCTTTCCTAATCTCCCACCCGTATGTTGTTGTTGCTGCTGCTGCTGCCGTTTTTGTTGTTGTTGCTGCTGTTGTTGTTTTTGTTTCTTCGGTTGGGCCGTCATCGAGACTGCGCACCGTCGAAGCCTCTGGCGGGATGGGTCCCCATTTAGGATCGCTCCCAGGGCGCGCGTCGGATACTTCTGATTCTGCTCGTCTTGTTCCCTCCCCTTTAGACGAAGAAACAACGGCATATACATAAACTTTGGGCGCTCCGCGCGGATTTCTGGGATCTGCGCTGGACCCCCCTCCCTGCCGCGCGGAGCGCCGACAACTTATGTTTATGCCGTTTTTCTTCTTCGAAACGCCGCTCCCCCGTCTTTCCCTTCCTTTTGAATCCGTTATTCCCGCGTCGAATTTGTCGCGACGCTGGCTGCGGATGACGGGGGCGTCCAAGAGGTCTCCGGTGGAGTGGGGGCTTCTCCAGGGTGGAGATGGTTTGGACTCGCAGAACGAAGGGCGGAAGCTGTCGGGTTCACCCCGAGCACCGAACATATCGAATATATGTTTCCCTCGACGGGCCCACGCACCCGGTGAAATGGCAAATCTCGGACCCAAGGTGTGGTTGAGACCGCAGAACTGGATTCAGAAGCTATCGGCTCACATCAACCGCCCAGCGCACGGAACCTTTCGCCTCGGGTGCGCCTGGGTACCGTAGGTTTCTTGTCGTGGCAACGTCGGCGTTAGCTTCTGACGCCGCGCGGATCCCTCAATTTTGAACGATCGCGGCTTGCCGACCACATCTTTCGATGTCGGCAGGCTCCGGGCTACTGGCGGCGTTCAGCCCTCAACCCCCGCGCCCAGGTCGCCGCCGCGTCACCGCGGCGCGAGCTTTCCGTAAGCACTCTGCGAAGTGAGCAGCCCGCGTTTTCGGAACAAGAGAACAGCGGTGCCGCAGAGTCCGGCGCCAGTCCTCACTGCCCTCTCGCGGAGGCTCGGTGTCTCGGTTTCCCGTAAAAGGTCTGCCTCGTGCTGGCACAAAACAGGCTAAGATATCCCGCCCTGACGAAGCTCATGCACAGGCGGAAGAGCCCGTCGTCGCGCGGGCGCGCCGCTCCCTCGGAGTTCCCTGGACACCTCTGGGAGCTTCCGCAAGTCCTTGGATGCCGCCGTGGCCCCCGGATTCCTCTGGGAGCTACCTCTGGAAGTCGTCAGCTGCCGCTGCGAGGTCCAAAGGAACCTTCGGAGGCCACGGGCGAGGCCGTCCCGATGGCGATCCCCGTGCTAACTGAGCGGACCGTGCTAGATCAGCCCGCGGGTACAGTGGAACTGCTGCCACAAGGAACCCTAAATAAGGAACGAGGCCCCTTTATCCACAAGCTGAACTTCGATTGCCCATGGAAAACCAAAGGAACACGTAGAACAAAAACAACACAATTAAGGCACACTGAAACCCTCCCCCACGAGAAGGGTTCCTTACTCAGCGGCCCGACTGGAAGGTGCTCCTCCTCCTGCGCTCGTGCTGCGGTCACTCTCATCAGATCCACTGCTACCGGTGCTGCTGGCGCCTGGCTGGGCGGGGCCCAACCGGCTGCAGGAACGTGCCACTCGAGAGATCGTCGAGCTCTCTCGTGTGCCCTGCGAAACGTGAAGGTTCTTCCTCGTGCTCCTCCTCCTCCTCCTCCTCCTCCTCCTCTTCTTCTTCTTCTTCCCCTCATCCTGGAGATGAAGACAAGTCCGCTTCGACTCTGCCTGTGTGCCTCCCGCTCAGGCCGACTCGCCCAAGGGTCTGTGTGTTCCCCCAGCATACAGGGCACGCTCCGGGAGGATGCTGGCAACAGCACGTGTTTTCCAGACACTGGTCCTTCGACGACGACGCCGCTACTGCTGCCGCCAGCGACGCCGACGCCGACGCCAACGGCGACGCCGACACCGACGACGTGGACGACGCCGCTGCTGCTTGGCGGCGCGCGCACGGGGATAGCGGGATAACGCGAGGAGGCGGCCTTCCGAGACTGCGGGGGTGAGAACGCAGGTGGTCGGGGATCTACTGGCCCAGGTCAACACGTCAGGACCTGCATGATCCTGCGGGATCCTGCAAGATCCTGCGCGCGCCAGCCCCAGTCGATGCACTCCCGGCTCTGCAGGATCCAGGTCTGGCGCCTTGGCTGACCCCCGTTTGCTTTCCCAAACCCCCGACGTCGTGAATTTTTCACAACGTCGACCCCCAAAGGTCTGGATCCCTTCCCCGGGACCAGTTTTTCATCCCGAGTCGTTTTTTGACGGTCCCGAGGCCTGGGAAAGGGCCCCAGAGGCCGAAAACAGCGAAAACATCCCGTCGTGTTTTTTTAGCGCGAGGGGGTCAGGGTTTACCCTTGCCTATGCGCAGGAGGCCTCCTTCGACGCGCCCAGGTGCTCCTAAGCAGGCCCATGTGCCTTCTAGAAGGCCCCCCCCCGCGCCTTCTCGGGAGGCCGCCACCCCCTCGCGCGCCACCTCGAAGGGGAAGGATGAGGAGGAGGGGGAGGAGGAGGAGGAGGAGGAGGAGGAGGAGGAGGAGGGAGGAGGAGGAGGAGGAGGAGGAGGGAGGTGGAGGAGGAGGAGGAGGAGGAGGAGGAATAAGGGGGAGGAGGAGAGGACGAGGAGGAGGAGGAGGAGGAGGAGGAGGAGGAGGAGGAGGAGGAGGAGGGGAGGAGGAGGAGGAGGAGGAGGAGGAGGAGGAGGAGGAGGAGGAGGAGGGAGGAGGAGGAGGAGGAGGAGGATAAGGATGAGGAAGAAGGGGGAGGAGGAGGAGGCAGAGGGAGGAGGAGGAGGAGGAGGAGGAGGAGGGGGAGGAGGAGGAGGAGGATGACGAGGAGTAGGAGGAGGAGGAGGAGGAAAAAGAGGAGGACGAGGATAGGAGGCGAGGAGGAGGAGGAGGAGGAGGAGGAAGGAGGAGGACGAGGAGGAGGAGGAGGAGGAGGAGAGGAGGAGGAGGAAGAGAGGAGGAGGAGGAGGAGGAGGAAAAGGGGGGGAGGAGGAGGAGGAGGAGGAAGAGAGGAAGAGGAGGAAGAGGAGGGGAGGACGAGGAGGAGGATGAGGAGGGAAGGAGGGAGGAGGAGGAGGAGGAGGAGGAGGAGGAGGAGGAGGGGAGGAGGAGGAGGAGGAAGAAGAATAAGGCATTGTCCCTGCTGCCCCCACCAGGCCCCCACACTGTCTCACTGTCCCCACTCTCCCGCCATTGCCACCCAATCGCAGTGCCCCACCACTGCCCCACTGTCCCAACTGTCCAGTGTCCGCCGCTGTCCCACTATGCTGTCCCACCGTCTCCACTGTCCCCATCACTGTCCCAATGTCCCCACTGTCCCCACCACTTTCCCCACTGTACTGCTGTCCCACCACTGTCCCCACCACCGCCTTCACCACTGTCCCCACCACTACCGTCCCCACCACTGTCCCACTGTCCCCACCACTGTCTCGCTGTCCCCTCGCCCGTGTCCCCACCACCACCGTCCCCACCACTGTCCGCACCACTGTCCCACTGTCCCCGCACCACTGTCCCCAGCACCACCGTTCCCACCACTGTCCCAACTTCCCCACCATTCTCCAACTGTCCCGAGGAACGGGCATCGTTTGCCAGCGGCGAGGGGGGGGGGGGGCTCGAACCGGAAGTGACCGCCCCCGGTTTTCGTGAACCCCCCCCGGTTTTCGAAGGCGAGGGGGGGGTTTCAAACCGGTAGTGACCCCCCCCCCTTTTCATGATGGACTGGGGGGGGGGTTCGAACCGGCAGTGACCCCCCCCCGGTTTTCGAGGGGGGGTGGGGGGGGACGGGTTAGGACGCCCCAGTGACCCCCCCTGGTTTTCCGCCAGCAGCGGTAGAACACGCTCTTTCAAATTTTCAAAACGGATGTGCGCGGCACTACGGCGAACACTACATTTTGAAAGCGACCCGCCCTCCATCCGTGAAGCTGGTTCAATTCTGAAGCTTCAGGACCATAGATTGCGAGGAAGTCTCAAGCGAAACGCCTGGCCCGCCCATCCGAGTGGCCTCGGGGTGCGGCAGGGAGTAGTTATTATAAGGAAAAAGAGCTGAGGAGGATGAGGACCAGTGGAAACCCAAGATTCATCAACGATGTTGGAATTAACCCTCCCTTCAAGCTCCTTCTTCACAAGCCCCTACAACGGTTCATTTCCATTGAGGGAAATGCCTCCTTGGAAGACAACAGTTTGAAGATCCGGAAGCGTGCGAAAAAATAGTTCTCGGGATTTCAACGCCACGTATCAACCTGACTGCTGCGTCTTGACGATCCAGAATCGTGCCAGAACGCCATTTGTGGAACTTCAGGACAGCGAATCAACACAACTGTTGCCCCCGCATACTCCTGATCCTCCCAAACGCAATTTCTGGTACGTTGGTCATGGGAATCCGTGAAGCTCTTGCAAGTCTTTGAAACGAGTGTGCGCGGCGGTAAGGCGAGAGCCACATTTTGAAAACGACCCGGCCTCAATCCGTGAAACTTTTGCTAATCTTTGAAAAGAATGTGCGCGGCGCTAAGGCGAGAACCACATTTTGACAACCACCCGCCCTCAAGCCTTGAAGCTCTTGCAAATCTTTGAAACGAGTGTGCGCGGCGCTAAGGCGAGAGCCACATATTGGAAACCACCCGCCCTCATTCGTGAAGCTCTTGCACATCGTTGAAACGAATGTACGCGGCGCTCAGGCGAGAGCCAAATTTTGAAAACCACTCGCCCTCAATCCGTGAAGCTTTTGCGAATCTTTTAAACGAACGTGCGCGGCGCTAAGGCGAGAGCCACATTTTGAAAACGACCCGCCCTTCATCTGTGAAGCTGTTGCCACTTTTTTAAGTTTCAGAATCATAAATGGTGAGGAAGTATCAGGCGAAACGCCCGGCCCGCCCTAAAATCTGGCCTTGGGGTGCGACACGGAGGCGTTATCTATAAGGAGAAGGAATGGAGGAGGAAGAGGAGGAGGATGAGGAGGAGGAGGACGAGGAGAAGAGGAAGAAAAGGAGGAGGGAGGAGAAGGAGGAGAAGGAGGAGAAGGAGGAGGGAGGAGGGGGGAGGAGGAGGAGGAGGAGGAGGAGGAGGAGGAGGAGGACGAGGGAGGAGGAGGAGGAGGAAGAACCCCCCATGCGCACGCCGCCGAGCCGCCGCAGCAGCCCAACTGCGGCGGCAGCCGCCGCCGACGACGGCGCCGAGGCCAAGGCACCCCCCCCCCCGTGGTGGAGCGGCCGTCGCCGGGCGACAGCAGCTGGCCGAAGACGAGCTGCCTGCCGTCGAGGTCCGGCCTCCGCGGGCGGCCCGCGGGGGGCGAGGGAGGGTCGTCGTCGTCGTCGTCGTCGTCGTCGCCGTCGTTCTCGTGGTCTTCGTCGTCGCCGTCACCGTCGCAGCAGTCGCCGTCGTCGTCGTCGTCGTCGTCGTCGTCGTGGTCGTGGTCGTCGCCGTCGTCGTCGTCGTCGTCGCCGTCTGAGACAATCTTGGCGATGGTCGTGTTGCTGCTGATGATGACGACGACGACACTGACGATGGCCATGATGACCACTATGATGACGATGATGACGACGAACATCAGTATGAAGATGAAGAGGATGATGGCTGTGAGGATGGGTGAAGAAGGCGATGATGGACGATGGAGGTGCTGATGCTGTGCTGCTGCTGATAATGCTGCTGCCGATGATGATGATGATGACGATGATGATGACGATGATGCTGATGATGATGATGATGATGATGCTGATGCTGATGATGATGATGATGATGATGATGGCGATGATGATGATGCTGCTGATGGTGATGATGATGATGCCGATGATAATCATGATTATTCTGTCGTTGATGATGAAAGTGGTTTTTGTGATGGTGATGGTGATGCTGATGAGCAATGATGATGCTGATGATGGTGATGATGATAATGACGATGCGGATTCTGATGATATTTAAAATGAAGTTGCTGCTTATGCTGCTTCAGATGATGATGACGATGGCGATGGCGATGATGATGATGATACTGACGATGATGATGATGATGATGATGATGATGATGATGATGCTGATGGTGATGGCGATGGTGATGCTGATGATGGGTGATGACTATGACTAAGATGATGCTGATGACGATGCTTATGCTGATGCGGATGCTGATTACGGTGCTTATGATGATGGTGACGATGATGATGACGATGATGCTGATGATGACGACGATGCTGATGATGACGACGATCATGATGAGGGTGATGCCGACGATGATGCTGCTGTTGTGCTGGCGACGGCGACGATTATGGGGATGATGCTGGCGACGATGATGCTGCTGCTGATGATGATGACGATGAAGCTGCTGCTGATGATGCTGATGATGCTGCTGATGATGATGACGATGATGATGCTGCTGCTGCTGATGATGATGATGATGATGATGATGATGATGATGATGATGATGATGATGATGATGCTGGTGCTGCTGCTGATGATGCTGCTGCTGCTTCTGCTGCTGATGATGGGTGGTGACGATGAGGGCGAAATGTGGAAGGGAAACATTTGTTGGATGATGTTGGCCATTTCTGGGACTTCGGAAGGAGGATGGTGGGGGGAGGGGGGAGGGCCAGGAGGAGGCGAGGGTGGATGCGGTGGACCAGGGGGAGGACCTCGAGAATGGGTTAGAGAGAGAGAGAGAGAGAGAGAGAGATCGAGAGAGAGAGAGAGAGAGAGAGCGAGAGAGAGAGAGAGAGAGAGAGAGAGAGAAAAAGAGAGAGAGAGAGAGAGAGGAAGAGAGAGAAAGAGAGAGAGAGAGAGAGAGGGGGAGAGAAAGAGAGGGAGGGAAGAGAGAGAGAGAGAGAGAAAACTATAGAGAACGAGAACGAGAGAGAGACAGAGAGAGAGAGAGAGAGAGAGAGAGTCGGAAGGAAAAACGAGGGAAGGTCGTCGTCGCGGTTGTCGTCGTCATCGTCGTCGGGGGAGCACGAGGGTTAGGACAAGAGGTGATGAGGGAGAAGGAAGGCGAGGAGGATGCGGGGGGGGAGGGGCGAAAGGAGGTGAGACGGATGAAGCGGCGATAAGAAGGAGGGGGCAGACGAGACGGAGGAGGATGAGGAGGAGGATGATACTGAGGAGAATGATTATCAGGATGAGGATGAGGAGGAGAAGAAAGAGGAGGAGGAAGAGGAGGAGGAGGAGGGGAGGAGGAGGATGGGGAGGAGGAGGAGACGGAGAAAGAGGATAATGAGGATGATGATGATGAGGACGAGGAGAAGGAAGAGGAGGAGGAGGAGGACGAGGGAGGAGGGGGCAGACGAAACTGAGGAGGAGAAGGAGGAAGAGGAGGAGGATGAGAAGGAGGAGGAGGAGGATGATAATGAGGAGGATGAGGAGGATGACGAGGAGGAGAGGAGGAGAAGGAGGAGGTGGAGCGAACGTGGCCTAGAGGAGGAGGAAGAGGAGGAGGAGGAGGAGAAGGAGGAGGAGGAGGAGGAAGAGGAGGAGAGGGAGGAGGAGGCGGTCAAACGCGCACCCAAGGCGCATCAACAACGTTGCAACAGACCCTCCCCCAAGTTCCCTCTTCACGGGTCCCTAGAAGAAGTCAGTTTCATTGCGAGAAGTGCCCCGTTGAAGGACAACCGCCTGAGAATTTTCAAAGGTGCCGAAGCCGAAACACCATTCCTCGGACATCAACGCCACAAATCAACGTGACAAGTGCGCCCTGGAAATTATAGACCGTGCCGGAGCACGAATCCTGGACTGCAACGCCGCTCATCGAAGCAACTTTTGCGCCCTGGCAGTCCTAACTCGTGCCAGAGCGCCATGCCTGGGTCTTCCACCTTGTGGATCCTTGGTGCCACTGCAAACTGCTTCAACGAATGTGCGCGGCGCTAAAACGAGAACAGCATCTTGAAAAGGCACCGCCCTCCATCCTCGAAGCGAATGTCCACGGCGCTGAGGCGAATGTCCGCGGCGCTGAGGCGATAGCTACATCTTTGAAAACCAGCCAGCCTCCAGCTTTGACCCTGATGCAAACTTTGATGAAAACGAATGTGCGCGTCGCTGGTGCGAGGGCCACGCGGTCAAAGCCTCCTGCCCTCCCTTCTTGAAGCTGATGAACACTTAGAAGACCAGTATGCGCGGCGCTGTGACGAGAGCCACGTGTTGAAAACCACCCGCGCTCCATCCTTGAAGCTGTTGCAAGCTTTCAGAATGAATGTGCACGGCGCTGAAGTAAGAGCCACAGTTGGAGAACCACCCGCCCTCCATCGTTGGACTTGTTGCAAGTTTTTAAAAAGAATGGGCACGCCGTTGACGCGAGAGCCACATTTTGGAAACCACCCGCCCTCTTTCCATGAATTTGTTAACTTCAGGATCACACATGGTGAAGAAGTCTCAGGCGAAACGCCAGGCTAGCCATACCAACACCTCTAGGGGTGCGAGAGGGAAGAGCTTTTCCCAATTAGGCTTGCCTAAAGGGTTCTTACGTAGTAAAAGGTTGGTGCCGCGTATTCTTACGTTGCCCGTTGCTCGGAGGTTCCTCGGGTTCCCCGCCCCCAATGCCTCCTATTGTTACGTTGCCCGTTGCCTGGAAATTCCTCGGGTTCCCCCGTTTCCCTGGGTTCCTCGGGTTCCCCGCGTTCCCGGGTTCTCGGGGTTCCCCGGGTTCTCGGGGTTCCTCGGATTCCCAGGGTTTCCCGCCCCCAGTACCTCGTATTCTTAATGTGTCCGTTCCAAGCAATGCCAAGCAATGCCAAGCAATGCTAAGGAATGCCAATCAATGCCAAGCAATGCGAAGCAATGCCCAGCAATGCGAAGCAATGCGAAGCAATGCGAAGCAATGCCAAGCAATGCGAAGTAATGCGAAGCAATGCCAAGCGATGCCAATCAAAGCGAAGCAATGCGAAGCAATGCGATGCAGTACCGAGCAATGCCAATTAATGCCAAACAGTGCCCAGCAATGCGAAGCAATGCGAACCAATGCCAAGCACTGCGCCCACGCGATATAACACTTTCCCCTAATTGGGGTCGCGCCGGGTTCATTTTCAAGGGCAACGGATAGAGGAGGAGGAAGAGGAGGAGAAGGAGAAGGAGGAGGAGGAGGAACATCAAGAGACGGAGAGAACACGGATGAGAATGAGGAGGGGTATGAGGATGAGGAGGATAAGGAAGGCAGGGGCAGGAGACGACACGGGGATCCTCCTCCACCTACTCCCTCCTCCTCGAAAATTCTGGGGGTTGTTCAACAGGGAGGGGGGCTGGGGGTTGCAGCTCATTGTCCTGGAAGCGATCCTGCTGTACGACGATCCCTCAGCTGCGACACGAACGCGAACGACCTGCTGCTCCAGCTATGACTGGTTCCTGTTGTGCCGATGTGGGCCTTGGCTTGGACGGTTCAATCTTGAACGGCCGCTACCATCCGACACTGGAGATCGTTCAAGATTGGCCTAGTTCATACCGCTGGTGGCCTTGAAACTTGAGCGACCGAGCTGGTGTCGCCGTCGCGTCGATGCGGCACGAACATGCCGTACACAAGCCAACTTTCTGCGCCCTTTTGCCGTCGATGTACGGCCGGGAAATTGCCCGTAACGGATCATGCAGCCGCGGCTCTACCCCGCGTCGTGGGATGGACGTGGGGATATGCCAACGGTGCTGACCTGGTGGAGAAAGTCTGAGGCCAGGCGGGGACAGTAGAGAGAAGGAGAGGGGGAGACATGAGAGGACAGTGGCTGCGCGAATGATCGTGAAGCAAACGACGGGAAACATGACAAACAAACAAACAAACAGTGAGTTAACCCCAACCGACGCATAGGGCTGTAGCGATGTGCTAATACATCCACCACTGATCATTCGACAGGAAGAGGCGGGACGGTACATTGTTTTCGCTGCTTTCGCACGACTGAGCAATAGTCTATCCGAAATCATATCAAGATGTGCCAAGACACGTCAAGGCAACATAAGCTCAATCTTCTCGACGACCTGCCGCAAACGATCTGGCCACTTCGAGTCGTCACCATCATTCTCCCAGCGTAGTGTCCAAGGCACTACGACCCTGTCATCGTCCAAATCGCACTCCACAGCGGTGTCGTCAACGCCAGGAGTGAACTGATAACCGCGTGTCGCGCGCAGCTCGTCGCTCGCGTCGAGTCTGATCAATATTAAGCGATCCGAATAATAACGCTGCAGGTAATCGTAATCACCGATCTGGCGCAAATCCGAAATCACAAGAACCCTGCGCCGCACATCTTTCAACACCTCTCTGGCGAAGACGAACGGGTCCTTGGCCCTCTCCGCTAAGTCGTACTCGTAGAAACTCGCTCGGAATCTTTCCTTCAACGGTCCGGGCGTCTCAAGGTCCGCGAGCTCGATCCCGGCTTGATCTGCGAAATGCTGCTTGATAGGGGTTGCAAACCTGCGTGTCTCTACCATTTCCGAGTCCAGCTCGCGCATTAACAAATCGTAGAAATAAGCCGCACGTCCCAGAACATGGGGACCACCAGGCAAGACTAAGCATTGAACGACCTTCCGAGTGTGTGAGCAAATGAATGCGTGGATGTTTCTATGATGCATGAAAGCTCCCCTAAGGGTGCTTGCATTCAAAGGTTCTTGCTGATCTCGCCAAGTAGTTGGGTAACTTTCACGAATTTTCGCCCACTCGCTGCCCGTCACCGCCTTGTGTGCTGGCTAGGGGTTCCGGGGTTTCGCCTGGTCGCCGCCCATCAACGCCCCGCGAGCTGGCTGGCTAGAACTTTTATTGTTCGCCTTCTACTTTTGCTAATACCATTACTACGGCTGCTCCTGCTACGACTGTTCTTGTTTTTGCTGCTGCTACTACGTTAACCACTACTATTACGACCAGTGCTACTACTACTACTACTACTACTACTACTACGACTATTACGCCTACAACTACTACTATTACTACGGCAGCGACGGCTATTACTACGAGAACTACTCTTCCTAATGGCACAACTCTTAGAATACAGCAATCATAAGCTACTACTACTACTACTACTACTACTACTACTACTACTACTAGTACTGCGACTACTACTACTACTACTACTACTACTACTACTACTGCGACTACGACGACGACGACTACGACTACTACTACTACTCCTCCTACTACTGTACATACTACGAATACTACTAGTATTGCTTATGTCACTCGTACTACTAATACGACTACCAATGCCACTACTACCACCACTACTACCACTACGATGATCAGCACTGGCACTGCTACTGCCACTGCCACTACGACTACGACTACTACTACCACTACTACTACTACTACTAC
>CAUYUJ010021317.1:55000-80000 GCA_963575745.1 Prorocentrum cordatum
CGAGGGGGGTCCGGACGCGCCGCCGCGGAGCGAGGCGAGCTCCTTGCCCGTCTTGCGCTTGCCGCTCACGCCAGGCACGCCGGAGCCCGAGAGAGCTCGCCCCCGACGCCCGACAGCGATCCCCACGTCAACGACGCCGACGCCGCCGCCGCCGACGACGACGACGACAACGACGACGAGGCCGCAGCCGTCGCCTCCGTCGCCGCCGACAATGACGACGACACCGCCGACGCAGACGCCGAAGACGCCGCCAACGCCGACGACGACAACGCTGACACCGACGAAAAAGACGACGACGTCGACAGTGCTGACGACGACGCCGACGACCCCCAGAAGTCCACAGAGGTCTCCAGAGGTCCCTTGAGGTCTCCAAGTCGCTGGGGTGTCACAACGTCCCCTGGGGCCGGGAGGCCTCCAGAAGCCTCCGGAGGCCCAAGAAGGGGCCAAGGACGCCAGAAAGCCTCGACAACTCGATCGTCGAACGACCATCTTCGCACGACGTCGGTCCCAGGCACCTGGCGCTTGGACTCTTTCCGATGCATGGCATCCCAGACCTCTTGATCTATTCCCTAAAATTGGCGGCGTGCAGAGGGGGGTAGGGGGAGGGGGGAAGGCTTCTTAGAAGGGGGCTGCTTCTTAGAAGGCGACGGCCTTACATGTACGGATTAGGCCCGCGCCTTCTAAGAAGCAGGGGTGCTTCTACGAAGCCTTCCCCCCTCCCCCTGCCCCCCTCTGCGCGTGGCTAATAAAAACTCAAATTTTCTTCCCGCTATGGCTTTTGAATACCCCGGTGCCGGCAACCGCCCCCCAGAGGCCCAAGATGGAGACAAACTGGCCGCCTCGGAAGCGGAGGCGGGCGGCGGCGGAGGAGGAGGCGGAGGAGGAGGAGCAGGAGGAGGAGGAGGAGGAGGAGGAGGAGGAGGAGGAGGAGGAGGAGGAGGAGGAGGAGGAGGAGGAGGAGGAGGAGGAGGAGGAGGAGGAGGAGGAGGAGGAGGAGGAGGAGGAGGAGGAGGAGGAGGGAGGAGGAGGAGGAGGAGGAGGAGGAGGAGGAGGAGGAGGAGGAGGAGGAGGAGGAGGAGGAGGAGGAAGAGGAGGAGGAGGAGGATGATGAGGAGGAGGAGGAGGAGGAGGAGGAGGAGGAGGAGGAGGACTTGTTCGCTGCACGGGATGTCCGGGCTTCGGGCCACAAACTCCGGGCCTTGGCCGGCCGCTCGGGACGGCCCGGGGGCACCCCCAGAAGTTGCCCCCAGCGAGGGCGCGGCTGCTGGACTGCGTCTCTCGAGGCTGGGAAGCCTGCGGGAAACGACGGAAGCGTACAGTCGGACTCGATTGGACAGGACACGCGAGGGGACACAAGACCCTTCCGAGGGCCACAGCACCATAGGAGTGCAAGAGGGCACGTGCCGCGAGGCACAGGACACAAGGGTACCCTTGAGCTGGCAGGGTCGACCTGCTAATCCGGGCCGCCTGTACCCAAACCAGGGCTGAACCTAAGCGGTGCTTTTCGTTCTCGTTTTGTTCTCGTCCTCCCCCGTTTTGTCTTCAAGCCGCCTTTACCGCAGAACGAAATCGAAACGAAAACGGCCCACGAAATCGCCAACACACCGTTTAGGTCCAGCCCTGACCCAAACCCAGAATACCCAGAGAACCTTGCGGCCAGGCACTTGCCCAGCGCATCGCGGCTGCGGCCCCAGCGACACGCGGTGCCGTGCAGGCTGATGGCGTGCCGCGCGGGGGACGTGGGGCTGGGCAAAGCTCGGGGCGCTGGTGCTTGGGGGCTGGGATGTGGTCAGTTTGTTGCGCTGACGCATGGTGGGCCAGGACCGGCGGCGCGACACGCTAAGCCACAAATTCTTGAAGGGGCCCTGGGACACACAAATAAATACACACAAATAAAGATATTCCATTATTTTTCCTACATTTTCTGGGTTTTTGTCTTTCCCCCCACTCCCCATGTTTTCCTACATTTTCCTGGGAATCGAGGATTAATTGTGTCAGTGTGGTTTTCCCCTCCTGAATTCTGACCGTACGCCCACCACCTTCCGCCGAGAGCTCCCGCCGCCGCTGCACTGCCGCCGCGCTCCGCCCGCCGTCCGCCCGCCATCCGCCGCAGGCGCGGCGCGCCGAAGACGGAGCCCCTGCCTGCCCAGACCCCCGACGTCGTGTTTTTTTCGCAGCGTGGACCCCCAGAGGTCTGGGCCGCTTCCCCGGGAGCGGCTTCTCATCCCGAGTCGTTTCTCGACGGCCCCGCGGCCCGGCATGGGGTCCCCGGAGGCCGAAGGTAGCGAGAAACCTCCCGTCTCGTGTTTTTCTTCGCAGCGCGAGGGGGCCTGGGTGGAACGCCCCGCTGGCGTCAGCCAGTTCGGAGGACGGCCAGCGGGAAGAGAACTGCTGGGAGCGGCAGCGCCATTGTGACCAGCACGCCTCGTGCGCGCGGGCGGGAGCGCTCGACGTCGGCAGCGCTTCGGATCGGCGGAGACAGGGGAAAACAACGAGGGCCTGGCCGACATCGGCGCGTTGGCGATGACCCAGACATGATCGCGTCGTAAACAAAATCAGGGCGGGAAACTTTTGGCTACTTTCGGCCCTGGGGGGCCCTCGCCCAGCCTCGGGATTGTAAAAAACGACTCAGGACGAAAAACTGGTCCCGGGGAAAGGGACGGGACTTCCAGGGACGCAGTCCTGAAAACATCAGGACGTCGCATGTCGGGGATTCGACTGAGGCAACGACCAACGCCCTCGTCCCTCGTCTGCTTCCCTGTCCCGCAGACTTCTGTTTTCCTGACCGCAGATGTCTGCGGGACAACGGCGACGACGCCCACGTGGACGCCGACAACGGGTGCCCCCGGGCTCTGGCGTACCGTTACGGCGACGACGACCGCCGGGTTCTCGCTCGGCAGGTCGGGGTCTGGTCCGCAGGCCCTGCCTGGAAGGAGGAGGGGGAGGGGGAGGGAGGAGGAGGGAGGGAGGAGGGGAAGCAGGATGCGGAGAAGCAGGAGGAGGACAGGGAGGGGAAGGAGGCGGAGGGGAAGGGGGAAGGAGGGGGACGATGACGACGACGTTGACGATGATGGTGACTATGATGATAACTACGACGACGAGGGTGATGATGATGAGGCTTGCAGACGCGGACGCGGACGCTGGTGATTATGCTGATGATAATAGTGATGATGGGGCAAATTATGACAAATCCTGATACTATGATGAGGGACATGACTATGCTTCTGTTGATAATGATGACACTACTGCGTCTGCTGCTGCTTATGCTGATGCTGCTGCTGATGATGCTGATGATGGTGATGGTTATGGCGATGGAAATTGGGATGGTGATGATGATGACGATGACGATGACGATTGTGATCATGATGGTGGTGGTGGTGGTGGTGGTGGTAAATCTTGTCATGATGAGGATTATGATTATGATGATGGTGAAGATGATGGTGATGCTAGTGCTGCTGATGATGGTGGTGATGATGCTGATGCTGATGCTGATGCTGATGCTGATGCTGATGCTGATGCTGATGATGATGATGATGATGATGATGATGATGATGATGATGATGATGATGATGATGATGATGATGATGATCGAGCGTCTGTTTCTCGCCATTTAAGCCTCGGGAGGACCGTTTTGGGCCTTGAGACTGCCAAGCGGATCTGGGATCAAACACCGGTCAGGATGGACTCCTGGGGAGGTGTTCGGGACTACTTCTGAGCGGATTGTGGCCAGGAACGGCTGTAAGCATGATCGAGGATCGAATCATTATCTGGCTGCTGTTTGGAGCTATGTGAAGTTCCGCGGGCTTTGGAGGCCTCCAAGGGACTCCAGGGACAGACACCCCAGGGCCTCCAGAGGAGCGTCCTCCAGGGCAGGGGGGGTGCAAGGAAGATTGGGGCAGGCTCTGGAAAAGCACGGGCTCAAGGAGATTCTGGATGAGCGGGAGGAGGAGGGGGCATAGGGAGGAGGATGATGATGCTCATATAGAGGAGGCGGAGGAGTGGCTCCAGGAGGTTTGGGAGGCTTCTGGGGATGGTCTACGAACTTCCAGAGGACGAGGACCAGCGGAGGAGGATGATGAAGGAGCACGACAGCGCAAGATGCAGCAGCGATGCTGCAAAATACCCTCCTGTCCCAGGTTCCCTCCTCCGAACTCCCTAACATCTTTCCTGTTTGACTGCGGGGGCGGAGCACCTCCTCAAAGACGAGCGCCCATTATGGGCCTGCGATTCAGTGAAAGGATCTGCGCCGCATAGTGCTGGCTAGAAGGAGCGCCCAGAGCTAACGTCATTTCGTTCAAGGAAGTGTCACGCGGGAGCCCCGTTTTGAGAAAGCGCCGCCCACCATCTGCGTAGCTGTCGCACAGTTTTTGCATCTATGGTCCCTAAACTTCAAGAGTGTCCAAGCGCCCCCCCCCCATCTTGAAAAGGAACCACCGTACGACAGGTTCGTGTCGTGATGGCCCCAGCGTTGGTTTCTGACACCGCGTGGGTCGTTCAACCTTGGGTGATCGGTGGCTTTTCGATCGCCAGATCGTTCCATATTGGCGGATTCTGGGCCACTTGCGGCGTTCAATATTGAACGCCCATGGCGGTGTCGCTGCCGCGTCGACACAACACGAACCGACCGTACATCTTGCTAGCTGTCGAGCAATTTTACACACATGTTGCTGCTTTTGTTAGGGAATCCCGTGCGGGCGCAACATGTTGAAAAGGAGCAACCCTGCATCCTCGTCGCTAGAGCACGCTTTGAAACGAATGTGCGCGGCGCGGCGGCAACCCTATTTGGAAAAAGGAGCTGCCCTCCATTCTCGAAGCTGTTGGGAACTTCTCAAACGAACGTGCTTAGCTCTAACACGATGGGCAATTTTTGAACCACCCGATCTCGTCCGTGTGGCTGCTGGAAGCAAGATCGCACGCGGTGAGGTCTCAGACGAATCGCCCGCCCAGCCCGTGCAGTGGCACGTGATAGAATCCCTCTCCCGTGACGATAGCGGCGGCAACTGCAGATGCAATGAACAGCTTTTTCCGTACAGTGTCAAATACAGTGCTCTTGCTATGACGCGTCTTGAGCCACAATGCCGGTACGGCATGGCTCACGTGCAGCGTGCGTGCGGGGCCTTGGGGATCTACAGGAGGCCCCGAGAGATGCATGTAACAACTTACTCTCGTGATGGCTTAAAACTGTATGAAATACAGGCTCTGTGAAACGCATTGGCTTACGGCAACTAGAGGAGGAGGAGGAACTTAATTAAACACATAAGCAGGAACGATACTTTACAGCGGCGATGTGATACCAGCGGCGAACGAAAATATGAAACGATGACAACAAGCTGGCCTAACGTAGACGTACTTCACGTAGTAAATGAACCACTCGCGATAATCGAGCTTCAGTACTATGATGAACCACGCGTGGCAATCGAACTTCTGAGCTCTGACGCTCCACACGTGGAAATCGAACTTTATGCTTGAACTTCCGCACTCATGCATAAAAACTAACGTCTCGTTCCAATCGGCGTCTGGTGTTTGGAACTCCAGCGCTTTGGTTCGCGTTGAGATTTCCACTCGCCTCGGTTGAGTACATTCATAACATCAAATCTGCTAATGCTGCCCTTGGTTAATCCGTCACATAACATATCCCTCGTGTCTATCCAAGTCAACTCTGATACGATGCCACGATCCAACAATTCTCGTACTTTCACCACTGTGTATGCTAGATGTCTCTCTGTCGGTAGTTGAGCCTCCGTGGCCGTGCCTGCCTTGAAGAATGACTCGCTGTCAGTGAACACAACTGTCTTCCTGCTGAAACCTCCGCGTTCTGCACACGTCGCTAACTGAATGGCTGATTGCGAGCCCCTGTCAATCTCATGTAACAAACCTGCCAGCACAATGCACATAGAAACTGCGTCTCCCACTGCTCCAGCTTCCGCGCTGAACGTATTCCTGTTGACTCGTGACTGCTTCTAGCTGGTCGTCACGAACGTGTGAAGCTTACCTCCGATGCTCGAGTTGGTGTGCTGGCAAAGTCCCATAATGTCTGCGCGAAGTGCTAAACAGTCTGGCTCGTCCGCTCTGAATGCCGAATCCACGATGCAATGCAACGTAGAGTCTCCCACCATTTGTGAATATCGTACTCCCGCGTGGTGTGTCTGTATCCACTTGAGGCTCAAGTTCAACACCTGTGCGTGCCGATGTTTGAGCTGCTTGGCGTTCCTCTGACGCAGTCCCACGAAAACTTGAATCTCTGGCCTTGATTGCGTTACCCATGATAGCGCGCCCAGAAGACTTCTTGCCAAGGTGTGTAATTCAATGCTGAGATAGTCGTCTGGTCGATGAACTGAGTGAGCCGGCAAGGGTATTATATGCAACTCCATTATGTAGCCCTTCTGGTGCGTGTAGATTGACTTCTTGTCCGTTGTCTGCTCATGTTCAACTCCTAAGTACGTGAACTTGTTCATGTGCTTGCTGCACTTACCAAATGCCTTTTCCAGTGCCTTCCACAACTCTTCTCGCGCTGAAGTCGTTGTCGATCCTTTCAAATCATCAAGATGTCCGCAAACCAGTGAAATACACTTGTTCTGGTTGTCATGCCTCGTGTACAGCTTGTTGTCAGTCTTGCTTGGAATATGATGTGTCGCGCTCATGACCTGTGCCAACTTCAGAGTGAACAGTCTCGGTGCATCTTCCAATCCCCAAATCGGTCGCAAGATCCGTAGGCAATGTTTCTCATGATCGAAATTCTCCCAGCCCTTGAACGTCCTCAGAACGGAAGCGGTCTTGGCGTCTACAATGAGCTGAACTTGCCTGATTAAACCATCCGTCGTCATCTGATTGATCTCGTCGAACGTAAGGCCCTTGAGGAAAGCTCCTGAGATATCCAACGCCCGCAAATCATATTCATTCTGGCATGCGTGACTGTTCACCACTCGCGTGCTGTGCCGGGCCGCGGTTCCGCTGAAGGTTTCAACCTGTGATTGCCTGTCCTTGAAGCCTCTCAACGTCCATCTGCCCTTGACCTCGCGCTGCTCCTTGCCATCAATAACCATGATCTTCCACTTGAAAACCCAAGTGCCGTCTACAAGGTTGGTAGCTTCCCGCTTGAGCATGATACCGACGCTCTCGAGCTCCAACCGCTGCTGCAACTCTCTCTTCATGGATCTGATGACCTTGTCATGATGTTGCCGTTGATCGTCGGCACTAAGGTTGTGAAGGTCTCGCTTAATGACCTGGCTGCTGAGCTTTGCTTTGGATAGGAAGTACACCGAATCATATCCTTCTGGAATGCGCTGCTTCGTTCGAAACTCCAAATTAGCAGTATACCAAGGTAAAGCAAACTCCGCCACGGGTTCCTCGCGCTCGAAGTGGAACGTCACATCGTCCGTCTGAATCAGGTCGTGCCTCGTCTGCTGTACTGGTGCCTCGAAGTATTCGAACTCGGACTGGTCGAAATTGTTCTTCTCGCCCTTTTGCCTGAGCAGGGGTTCTGGCTTCCTGCTCGTGATGTATGTCTTGAACTCGTCCATCGTGGTGGGTAGTGTGATCTCGTTGCCGTGGTTGTCGTAGTAGAGGTCGTCGCCCTCCGCAACGCGCCAGCCTCCATCACCTGTATTTGTTGATGGTGGTTCACGATCATCAATGCCCGAGCCGGGGGTCTCAAAACCTCCGTCGCTGGCCTCGTCGGTCGTTGTAGGTGAGGTCGGTCGCGCTGCTGGTGTGGTCGGTGCTGCCGTCGATGCTGCTGCGCCCGATGAAGATGCTGCTACGCCTGCGGCTGGAGGCTCATAAGGTGGAGGATCCAAGATGGGTCCTTCATCTCGCTCGACTGCTGGATCTGATCGTTTTTGCTTGGCTGCAGATGGTGCTTGATCCTTTTCTTCATCCTCATGGGGTAGCATGCGGTACTTGTGCGCTCGACCATTGTCATGTACACCGTCATGTTTCCTCCTTCTCCGTGGTGGTTTGACTTCTTCTTCAGGTGGAGGAACAGCCGGTGGGGCGTCAGGTACTCGAGCTGGTTGAGGTGGTGCCGGAGGTGCTGGACTCATGTCCATGTCTGCTGGCACTTCTACCTGATCGCCATCATTATCATCTCGCTGTCGTTGTCTGAAGAAGAGCTGTATGAAGGATATCTTCCACCAGTATGCTTCAGGTCTCTCGTCCTCGCAGAGGATTCGCTTCCAATCCACATAAGTGCTGCCATACTGACTTGTGTAATAGCGAACTGGTGAATGCTTATGCCACCATCTCAAGAACGAGCTAGGCATCTCTGGTATATTCTGAAGATGATGCATACCACAGCCAATCCTTGCTCCAAGACAATGCCGTACTCCTGCCAAGAGTGCTAGATGAACGATGGCGCTCCACAAGCTGGGATACTGCGTAGTGCTGCGCGTGAGCTCCCAACTTCCTGCTGAAGACACACACCAACCAAAACGTAGCACTGCCCTTGAACAAGAGTCTGCAAACTTGGTCACCTGCGTCATGACTGTGCTGATGCCCGTGATGCTGCTGTCTTGACTGCTCGCAACATGTAGAAACTCTATGTACAGCGCCGTCCTGATGTCTGCGATTCGTACCGACATGGGACGTCCCTGCCATTTGCAATGCACGAGTCCGTCCCGCATATCTGACATATCTGTGATCTTACAGGGTCTAATCCAATTGGTGATGCCCTTCTTGTCGGTCTTCCTGAAGATGTCCACGAAGTCGCCGACCTGCAGTTCGAGGCCCTGCCCGGAAGTCCGCGTCTGTGACTCCAGTGCTCGCTGTATGCTGGCTGCTGCAGTTGCTTCCACCATTGCCGTGTTCGCTAATTCTCGTAAACGATGAGCGTGTCTGGTTAGTCCTGGTAGTCCTCTCACATCGTCCTGAAGAGGTGCTGCGCTCACTTGATCCAGATCTTGAAGTTGTGCTGGTTGTCGTCCGTAGAGCGCTTGATAAGGAGAGAAACCACCAACATTCAGTAACTGATTGTGCGCCATAAAAGCCTCGGCTACAATATACTCATCTGGTATGGCCATGTCCAGTTCTTCCGCCTGAGACTTGATGCGCCGTATGGTGTTGCGAACAATCTCGTGGTGTCGTTCAACGATGGCTGCCTTTGAGCCGACCGGCTTGGCTCGCCTCTGAATCTGATGTTGATCAAAATAAATGCGAGCTTCGTCGGATTCCAAGGCTCCTTCTTGATCTGCAATGAGGTGCTGAGGCGGTCCATGTATCGTAACCCAAGCCAGGTGGATCACACGTAGAATTTCTGGCGGCTCCTTGTTGGCTGCAACACCGCCTCCCGAACACCTCAGGCACTCGTCAATAAGGTGGACCACGATGAGTTCTCCAATACATAACAGGTCCACTTGAACATACTCGTTGAACGTGAGAGACAGTCGCATGGTCGGAATGTTCTTGGGTGCTGGTCTCTGCCACATCCGACATGCCCTACACGTATCCACAATATCGTGCGCCATCTTGCAAACCTCCATCGGCACGCCGGCGTTCTGGAACATCCTGATCATGTCGTGCGCCTGGGCGTGCCACCATCTAATATAAAGTGCTCGAAGTGTCCGTCGTACCAAGTTCATGTCTGCCAACTTGAGTTGGTGCAGTGCTCGTCCAAGGTCGTATGGTGACCACGTACGCATGTCTGTCATAGTGGGAAGTCCGTCGCCCTCGGTCTGCGCACCTCCTGAACGAAATCGTTGTACTTCTCTGCTGCTGGTTCCACCGCGCTGTCTTGGTGCGTCTGCCAGTCGCAGTCGGCCTTCACCTTCTGCGGGTGCAGCTGCTGCTGCGGCTGCCGGTGGTGGTGCTTCAGGAGGAGGAGGAAGCGGTAACTCAAGTCCTGGATCGGGATCCACTCGATTTGCTGCCGTTGGTTCATCATGAAGACGTGGTCGTGGATCTCGAGGTAGCTTCGTCGTTCCCCGGAGGCTCTGATTGCCGCTTCTCCCCACTTGCAGTCGAGGCCGTGCGTGTGACCTGCATGATCTCGTGGTTTGTACGTCTCGCAGGATGGACAAGCCCACTCTCTGGGTGCAATCAATGACCGCAGGCATGAGTTCGGATCTCTGGTGTGTCTAGGATCGTACATGTCGCGATTCGATCTGCAGGCTGAGCACTTGACCCAATCAGGCATGCGTGGTTCAGGTGCTCGAACACGCTTCCGAGGTGCCTTACCTTCCTCGGCCGGTGCAGCTGCTGCTGCAGCTGCTGCTGCCGGTGCCGCTGCGGTTGGGGGTGCAACCGCTGCCAGAGGATCTGGTGCAGGTGGCAGAGGTGCTGGTGCTGCCGCTGCCGCTGCGGCTGCCGACCTATGCCGTCGTTTGGGTCGTGCTGCTGCTGCTGCTCCTGGTGCTTGTTCTTCTTCACTCTCGCTTTCGTCGTCGCCCGCCGGGAAGAATATCTGATGCAATCGCAGATGTCGTAACAAATCGTGAATGCCTGTCGCAAACCAATCTGGCCAACTCCCAGGTCCAAAGACGTGCGTCGTGAGATCAACCGCCTGCGATTGTGACACGCTGATGACTGCGGTCGCACTTCAGGTTCAACAACGGTCTGATCAATAGGTAGTGTGATGCCCAGAAGTCGGTGGGCTTCATCAAGTGCAAAAAGGGGGGCCTGTTCTCGCGAAGGTTAGTCATGCACCGATGGACAATACACCAATGAAGCTCAAGATGGTTTCGTACGTAATCCCATTCCGCCATGTTGTACATCTCCGTCGTCTGAGGATGTTCCGATAGAAAGTGTCGACGGTGACGTAGCTGAAACTCTGCAACTCGACCTGCAAGCTTAGCAAGAGGTATTGATGTCCGCCTACTCTGCTTCCAGGTCTCCGGGTTAGTAATTCTGTTCAACGTCTGCCAACCAGCCAAACCCGTACAGGGAACGCTGAGAACTGCTATCATGACCTTTTTCGACTTGAGGTACTGCCAGAGAGCCGCTTCCTGCGTTGGGTCGAGCAGGTCGATGCCCGCGATGATGTCGAAGTTGAGGCCGATCTTGACCTCATGGAAGCGGTGGGTCAATATCTGTGATGTTCTGGCGTTGCCTCCACATATCTCCACGACGTCGATGTAATGGTCCTTGCTGTGTGAACTGTACTGTGAAGGATAGGGCCAATCCGTCATGAAAGCAGTGAACGAGTCATACTTGTACTTCTTTGGCATGTGGCTGTAGGTCTTGTCGTTGGTATCTGACCCACTCAAACCACGCAAAGAAGAAACGAATACAGAGCCGGTATCCTGCTCCGGCTCGTCGTTCATGATCTGATCGTCGTCGTCGTAGATGTCGGTGTTCGTCTGGTTGAGAGCCCGCAGCGCCTGCTTGAGACTGGAGTCGTCGAGCCCGCAGTCGTCGCAATGCTGCTCCACTTTGAACTTCTTCTTCTTGCTCGGCATGGCGTGCGTTGGGTCGATGGCCTGTGTCTTCCGGTGCCGTTCTCGTTCCTTGGCTCGTACTGCTGCATCGGTAGGATATGCCGTGGAATCTTCATCGAGGACGTCGAACATAACCTTGTCGCCAAAGCTGTCGCCCGTCGTCCTCGGAGGGGAGTGCGCTGATGCCGATGTAGCCGTAGGTGGTGTAACAACTTACTCTCGTGATGGCTTGTGCTCTGTCTTGAACAACAGGTCGAGGAGGCTCGCGACCGCCGCCAGTGCCTCCATGCTGTCGACGATGCCTGGAGCTCCCAAATCGAAATTGGCCTCCAGGCGGATGGTCGAGGTGTGACTGCCATCTCGTAGTCGCACCATGCTAGTCTTCAGGCCGCCGCCCTGATGCTGATTGCCAATGAAGTCACTGAAGTGTTGCTGCGTCCAGACTGCTCGCACGCGCTCATTGGCCTCAAGAAGAACAGATCGTTGTAGAGATATCTGCTTCTCGCTGAGCTGGCTGATGAGTCGCAGTCTTCGTCGATGTGATCTCGTAAACTGTCCTGTCGTGGGAGGTCCTGGTATACACGCCCATAACAGAACTGGCCGATGCTGATGAAACAACGTTTGCATGTGATTGCTGCTGTTCGCCGTGGTGCGCCGTGAACTATGGTTGTAGAGCTGGGCCTTGAATCGTTGACTGCATGCATGGCTTCTTTGGCCGCCGTCGTCATCAATAATCCAGATTGTAGGTAGGGCATCGTCATGCACAGAAGGAGGTCTAGGTAGAGAGAGGTTCGGGAAGTCGCTGTGCGTCTCCCTGGCGGCCTGCTCCTTCCGAGGAGACTCGGCGTGACGCGCCGCCGAGTGGCCGACTCCCTAGTGGGAGCTTCCTGCCGCAGCGTCGCTCCGGTTCTCCGTCGCGTACTGCGGCTCTGCCTTGAAAGAGACCTTCTTCTTGTACTTGTCGAACTCCGTGCATGGCACCAGTGGATGTCCGCTCATGCTGCTCTCGATCTTCAATGTTGATGTGCCATGAGGGGTGTTGATGTACACTCGGCCTGGTCCGCATAAGTGTATCTCGTTGTTGACCAGGTCGATGACTGCCTGCTGGTGCCGCATCGATCTGATACCCCACAATGCTGGTACCGTTGATGAGTCCTCCTCGGTGCCAACGACTGGGGCCGTGTAGGTAGCGTCGCTTTTCGCGTCGTTCGCGATGACCCTCAGAAGAACCGTGGTGGCCCACTCGACGAGCTGGCTGTTCTTGCCGACGCCGGAGACGTTGATGGGCTTGGATAACTTCTGCCACTTGACCCGATCCGCCACGCCCTGCACGCTGAGGATGTCCAAGATGCGCTTGGCCAAAAGGTTGCCCACCAAGTTGCCGTGCGCGCCGGTGTCCACAAGGAGTCCTTCACGTCCCTCGCCTGGCAACTTCGTTTTGAGGAGGAAGATCTGCTCTTCGTTCAGGTCCGCCGTGTTGAAACAGCTATTGGCATCTAGCTCTACGTCCAGGTTCCACCAGGGAAAGAATCTTGCCGATATCTGATCGCCGTCACCTGATGTCTGATCCAGGATGCGCAACTGCTGCAGGATGGAGGTGTGGTGATGTTCTGCCGAGCTCGCCTGCTGCGGTTCCTGGTGGCTGTAGCTCCTGTTCGTCAACTCCTGCAGCTGCCGCTCCTGGTGAGTACCGTGGTCCACATCGTGATCCGTCATGATGCCCATGCCGTCTGAAATAATCTGTGACCACTCCACCATGGGTGTATACGTAGCTGGTTCTTCATGGGGTTCGTGATGCTGCCGATGTTGTCCCACGTTGAAGAAGTGCTGCTGCATCATGTACATGTGTCCGGGCGTCAGTGATTGGTCCTGACTCGTCGCTGCGGAGGCTGCCGATGATGCTGCCGATCCTGATGCTTGTGTGTGATGATGTAACTTGGGGCAGTTCCTCCGCAGGTGCTCGTCGCTGCCGCACTCGTGGCACTTCATCACCTCGCCCGTGACTGGGTCCTTTCTGTTCTTGCCGTGCCCGTGCTGGCCGCTGCCCTTCCCCTTTCCGCCCTTGAAGTACGTGGGGTCCTGCTGTTCGACGGGGAAGTGGCTCGGCCTGCCAAACTGTCGTCGAAATCCTCCTTTTCCTTGCCCGGAGCGCCGACCATAATAACGTCGATTGAACCTCCTGAACTTGGTCGTTTTCTTCGTGTAGGCTCTGTGACGCTTCTTGATGTTGAGGTACGTCTCATACAGAACCGTGGTGATATTCGTCCTGTTCGCTGGCATTCCTGGGGGAAGAAGGTTCGCTGCATAAGCTTCTATCGCCTCGTCCGTACACTCTGGGTCCTGATAGTCTTCGTCCGACTCCGTATCGCTGTCGCCAAAGAAGTCCTCGTACGCGTAGTGCTCGTCGGGGTTGTTGGCGTGTGAGTCGTTCGTCTGGTATGCTGCTTGCGGCGCTGCTGCTGCTGCTGCTGCTGCGCCGTCGCCCCAGGCCGTCGCAGCCTGAGGCGGCTCCACGTGTCCAAAGTACGTCAGATGTGCTTGCTGTCCGGGGTGTGCTGAGTGTTGTAGCGTACCATGTGGATGATGTTCCAAGATATGCGCCTGCTGCCGAATGTGCCTCTTGAGGATGTTCAAGTGCTCGTCGGTCGTCGGAAGCTGGCCGTTCAGGGGAATAAGAAGCTGAGACCACATAATTGGCGCCACCTTGAGTGCTCTGAGAAGAATCCATGCCAACCCTTGAAGTCCCAATGCGAAATTCTGTAAAAGATTCGTCGCCCTGTATACCGTGATGTCGAACCTCGAGAGTGCCTGATCTACCGTCTCTCCCTGAACTCTGGTGAAGCCCAACAACTGCGAAAGAAGCCGAATACTCTGTTCCTCGTCAAGTTCTCCAACGCGTCGTAGAAGATTACGTAGTAGTATCGTGATGCCTGAGACTTGAACTGCTTGTCCTTGCACATGATCCGTCCATGAGCCAATTCGTCTACATTCATCTCTCTGCCCAGGACTCTCGCCATGCCTCCGAATTGAAGAACAGCCGCTGGTCCTTGACGCGCGACTGGGATCTCGGTGGCTGCGCTCCACAATATCAAGTCCTGGGCATAGACCCACAGCGGATAGCTCGTCTCCAGCTCTGGCGACCACGAGGGAGGTGTCTTGGAGTTCGCCATATCTGGTTGAAGATTCTGTCCAGGAGTGAACCGCTGAGGTTCGCCATACTGTACCGGCGGTTGTTGCTGATGTCCTGCGCCTTTTCCGCCGAACATTGCGTCGATAGCTGATCCCAAAATCAAAGTAGGAATTCTCGAATTGACTGTCGAAGAGCGTGTTCTCGCACGTGAAACTGTCGAGGCTGGTGCCCGCAATCTCGGTGTCGAAGATCACGCGCTTGCAGTGGTACTGCCGTCGCCTGGCGGCGGGAGGGGAGCAACGCTGCTCCGCTACCACGTGCAGTGGCACGTGATAGAGTCCCTCTCCCATGACGATAGCGGCGGCAGCTGAAGATGCAATGAAGAGCTTTTCCGTACAATGTCAAATACAATGCTCTTGCTATGACGCGTCTTGAGCCACAATGCCGGTACGACATGGCTCACGTGCAACGTGCGTGCGGGGCCTCGGGGATCTACAGGAGGCCCCGAGAGATGCATATAACAACTTACTCAGCCATGTGGAATTTCCTGGTTGTACGACAAGGAAGACTGTTGCACAAGACAGTGGGGCAGAAGATGGAGGGGGCGTGTTTTATAAGAAACAAGGACGGGGGGGACTTAGGAGGGGGGTCTAATAGTTTGTGGGTTGTAGATGGTCTGGTGGAAGATCAAACGGTTGAGCCTGACAGAGGACAGTGCAATCTGTTCCAAAGCTTTCTATGAGAAAGGAGACGGGGCAGGAGGAGGAGGAGGAGGAGGAGGAGGAGGATTATTAGTCATCATTGTAAAGAGGAATATGGGAGAGGTTGAGGCACGGGAGACTGATGAGGGAATGACAGAGACTGAGGACGATGATGACGATGATGAGGAGGAGGAAAAGGCCGAGGATGAATGCTGTAGCAGGAGGTGGGAAAGAGGAGTCGGACGAGGAGGATGACGAGAAGGAGGATGCCAATAACATGGAGGCAGACGAAGAGGAGGGCGCGGACGATGAGTAAAGATGGGCGATGGGGGAGGGCGATGAAGGAATGATGCGACGGTGAGGGAAGGACGGAGGAATATGAGAACAAACAAATGATCGAAACATGCGCCAATGATGCTGCAATGCAACCTCCCGTCTTAAATATTATCTGGGAAATCCAATCCAACTCGCTACGGGAAGGGGCAACTTGAAAGATGAACACCCCATGGTCTTGCCGTTAAGGCGACAAACCATTGTGACATGGATCCGCCTTTCATCCGCCAAGCTAGATGAGGCACAACCCAGCAAGATAACAACGATCGCCCCAATCTGACACATATGTTTCCTACACCTGTGAAACTGTTGCATTTTTGTGAGTTCTGGCTCTGACATGTTAGTCAGCGCGGAACCCAAATAAGAAACTACTGCAATGTGGAGGAGAACGCTATGCGGTGCACGCTATGTCGTGACAGCTAGGTGATGTGAGCTGATGGGGTGAAACCTGTGCTGTAGAAGCGAGGTGGTGTAAGACCTGTCCTGCAAGCTAGGCGCTGTGACATGGATGTGAAAGCCATGCTCTGTGAGCTATCTGATGTAACAGACGCTGTGTAATCTACTTTTTAATCAGCGGCCGCGGGCGAGCGCGCCGGCGGCGAGTCCAGTCAAAGCGGGGCAAGCAGCGACGAATTAAACTAAAGCTGCGGAAGGTGGCCACACATAAAGTGGCTAACCGGGGCCTCACGCAGCAGCTCAGCGGCGGACCGGCGCTGTGTAATCTGCGCGGTGCAGGCTGTGTGTGGTGCGAAGCATTCGGTGGAGACCGTGTCGCGTGTGCTCAGAGCACGGGGCGCCCACGAGGCGGCAGCGGCCAACAGCGGGCGGCAGCGTGGCACATCCTCGGCATGCCCCCACACGGCGCACGAGGCGGCAACGACGCGGCACCGACGCGGCGGCCTGGAGACTCCCCGGCGTACCCTGCACGGGCCGCAGCGGGCGCGCCAGCGTGGACACTCCTCGGCGTACCCACGCAGGCGGCACTGGGCGGCAACGGGGCGGCAACGGGGCGGCAGTGGGCGGCAGCGTGGCGAATCCTCGGCGCACCTTCACGAGCGGGCGGTTAACGAACAGCAGCGTGGCGAGTCCTCGGCACACGCGCAGCGCGCGGGGCCGCAGCGGCGCGGAAGAGAGGCGGCACCGGGTGTGGCAACGTGGCGAATCCGCGGCATACCCAGACAACGCACGAGGTGGCAACGACGCGGGAACGAGGCGGCAGCGGGCGGCAACGTGGCGAATCCTCGGCATATCCACACACGTGGTGACGGGCGGCAGCGTGGCGAATCCTCGGCATAGCCCCGCAGGCGGCAACGGGCGGCAACGCCGCGAATCCTCGGCATGCACATCCGATTCCTTAGTAACCCAAGTAAGAACCCCTAAATGCAAGCACTGTTTGGAATCTGAACGAATCTCACGCGGGAGACCTACATCGGACAATGTGCTTGCTCCACCCGTGTAACTTTTGCGCATGCTTTTGCTCATGGTCATACCATCGCAAGAGATCCCAAGCAAACGAGCAACCCATTTTGGACATGTGCTGCCATCCATCAAAAGAGCTGGTACAAACTTGTTCTACAAGTGTGCGCGGCGCTCAGGCGGTACAGCCGAGCTGCTACCATGTGCAATGCCCAAGAAAGAATGAAACCCATTTCTCCCCAAATCAGCAAGGTGCACGAAGGGCACTAGAGGAATAGCCATGGAAAGACCTCAGGAACAGCGAGCCCCTTCCGAACCCCAATTATTCCTCATTCCAACGTCTTGACAATAATCGTATTTTGGATGCCAATCGCCCCCCCCATCCGTCAAGCTGTTGAACACTTTGGACACATCAGGGCGGCGGTATTAAGACGAGAACCTCATCGGAAACAATCTCCGTCCGTCTGGCTGTCGGAAGCTTTTGAAACGGAAACATGCGAATCGTCATCCATCCGTGTGTATGCATGTTTACTGCCAAACAAAGTCGCGGCGCTGGAACGACAACTACATGTTCAAAATCAACCGCTCTCCATTCGCGTATTTGTTCGACGCTTTGAAGACGACTGCTCCGCCCGCCATGAGAGAGAACCACATATGTGTCGCCCTCCATCCGTGTCGCCGTTGCGAGTTTGAAAGCTCAGTACCCTCAGTGGCGAGGAATGCTTCTACGAAGTTCCTGGACCGCCCTGCACATCTGGTTGCCGCCAGGAGTTATTCCCCAATCAGAGCTTGCCTCTGCAGGGGTCGAAGCGGATTCATATGGGTAGAGGCGGTATGGCGCCGATTTCGGCGGCACGCCCGGGTGCCCGGGTGCCTTATAGCCCTATAGCCCTATAGCCTTATAGTCCTATAGACCTATGGCCCTATAGCCCTAGAGCCCTATAGCCCAATAGCGCAATAGCCCTATAGCCCTATAACCCTATAGCCCTATAGCCTTACAGCCTTGTAGCCCTATAGTTCTATATATATATGCCCATAGCCCCATCGCCCTATAGCCCTGTAGTCTTATTGTCCTACAACCCTATAGCCCCATAGCCCTACAGCACTATTGCCCTATGGCCCTATAGCCCTATAGACCTACAGCCCTATGGCCCTATAGCCCTACAGCCTTATTGCCCTATGGCCCCATTGCCCTATGTACCTATATCCCTATGGCCCTATGGCCCTATAGCCCTATCGCCCTATAGACCTATAGCCCTATGGCCCTATAGCCCCATAGCCCTATAGCCCAATAGCCCTGTAACCCTATAGCCCTATAGCTCTATATGCCCATAGCCCCATAGCCTTACCATTTATTCATCATGGGATGGAGGCGGGCCGGACGAAGGCGTTAGATGATGACGGGAGGGCAGGGGACTGCAGAGGCAGATCTGGAGGGGTGGTGAGGAGATGGAGGATGAGGAGGGCGGAGGGGGTACGCAGGAAGGAGGATAAGGAGCAGCAGGGAGGGAGAGGGGAGGAGGAGCGGATTGGGCTGGGGAGAGGGGACGGAAAACGAGGAGGATGAGGAGGATGAGGAGGAGGAGGAGGGGGAGGAGGAGGATTGGGGGAAGAGGGGGAATTGGGGGAGAAGGAAGGGAGGGATGAGTGGGGGAGGAGATGCAGAGGACGACGGTAGAGCACGACGGGCACCGAGATGCCCGGGAGCACGGCGGCGCACGCCCGCGGCGGCCGCGGCGGCGCTGGCCAGCGCTGCGCGGCCCCCGCGGGCCCCCGCCCCGGCGCCGCCTGCTGCAAAGGGGGCCTTCGCCGCCGTCGTGGCTGTGCTGTCGCCGCAGCCGCCGTCGTCGCCGTCGTCGTCGTCGTCGTCCTCCGCCCGCTGGGTGCTCCTCGTCCCTGCTCCTCCTCCTCCTCCTCCTCCTCCTCCTGCGTCCTCCTCCGTCCTCCTCCTCCTCCGTCCCTGCTCCTCCGTCCTGCTCCGTCCTCCTCCGTCCTCCTCCTCCTCCGTCCTCCGTCCTCTTCCGTCCTCCTCCGTCCTCCTCCTCCTCCTCCTCCTCCTCCCTCCTCCTCCTCCACCTCCTCCTCGTCCTCGTCCTCCTCCTCCTCCTCCTCCTCCTCCGCTGTCCTCGGTCCTCGGTCCTCGGTCCTCGGTCCTCCGTCCTCCTCCTCCTCCTCCTCCTCCCTTCGCCTCCTCCTCCTCCTCCTCCTGCCCTCCTCCATCAGAAACCAGCTTCGGAGAGCTTTGGAAAACCCCGCGGAAGCTTCCAGAGACTGGCTTGGCGTGGAAACGTCGTGAGTGTCGTCGTCGTCGAAGGCGGCGGTGTCGTCGGCGACACCGTCGACGACGAAATCGTTTTCGTCGTCTCCGTCGTAGACGGCCAGAGAGGGTCCCCAAATGCGGGCGAGAGACTCCACAGATGCGGCCCTCTGGGGTCTCTCAAGAAGAGTGTCGTGCTGCGCTCGTCACGGCGCTACTTTCTCTCCTGCTAACTCCCATTCTTTTTTCCTGCTTAGATCAGAACAGACCAGATCATATCACACACGACCGTATCATGCAATCTCATGTCGTGCCAAGCCATACCAAGCCATACAACAGGTTTCAACGCAGTTCCAGCCACCGCAAGGCCAGCTCAGACCAGGGCAATGCCAGGCCTGACCTGAAGAAGGGAGACAGAACCATCCATGTCCGCACCCATGTCACCCGCCGAATGTGCACACATAGGTGGGACAAGGGAAACATGAGTGAGGATAGGGAGGGCCAAGAGGTGGATGATGTGAACAAATCGGGAGGAGGACGACGACGACGACTACGAGGTCGAGGAAGAACAAGCCGAGGAGTACAAGGACGAATGAGAAGGAGTGAACGAATGAGATCAATCGCGATGCGACTCGAGAGATTGAATTACGGACGCTTGCGAGCAAGCTTCTCGGCCTCGCTGAGAGCCTTCGGCCATCAATCGGAATAGATGAGATTTGAATGCCCGCGTCGGTTCGCATGCGCAGCCCCGAAACATTCGTGCCCCGATTTCTTAATTACGTTACTACCATCTAGCCCGCAACTATCACATAACCGCAATTTGAATTGTTTGTAGGAGGGTGTCGGAACCGAACCGAATCGGCCGAACCGAACCTGGCTGAACCGAACCGGCGCGAACGAGCTCTTCTCCCAGCACGAACCAAATCGAACCGAACTGGAGTGGTCGTTTTGCCACTCGAACCGAACCGAACCGAACTGGGTTCGATTCCCAACGACCGAAGCGGAGCGCGGAAGCCACCCCAGTGACGCGTCGGAAACTGACGCCCAAGGCCCCCCTCACCCGCCGACCTGGGTAAGCAGGCCGCCCTGGACCCCACTGGACTCCCACTGGATCCCCACTGGACCCCCGCCGGACCTCGCTCCCGATCCCAGCGGATCCCAGCGGGCCACAGCGGGCCCCGGCGGGCCCCGGCGGGCCGAAGCGGACTGCAGCGGACTGCAGCGGACCGCAGCGGACCGCAGCGGACCCCGCCAGACCCCGGCGGACCCGAGCGGACCCCAGCGGACCGCAGCGGACCCCAGCGGCGGACCCGGGAGCGCTTGGCGGGGCCCGCGGGGCCCACCACGCGGGTGTGCTCCGCGGCCTCGCCCGGCTCGGATGTCCACTCACGGAGGCCCGCCCTGGCCGCGTCGATGGCCAGGAGCCCGGGCGAGCCTGCGGCGAACGTGCACGCGTCGGCGTCACGGTCGCATCCCACCAGGCGCGCCAGGTCCGCGGCCGAGATCTGGCGCTCGGCGATGGCCAGGGACGCCTTGATCTCCTCCGCGCTCGTCTTGAGGCGCTCGTTCTCCTGGGCCAAGCCGTGCTGCTCGTGCCGGAGCTGCTGGATGTCCGTGTGGTGGCCGTCCAGTCGCTTGCTGGCGGGGGCGAAAGACTCGGGCATGGTCGTGAGCATCTCGGGCTGCGCCGCCTCCACGCTGCGTTTGCACACCTCTTCCACCTGGCCAACCGTTTTGTTTGTTTTTTGTTTTTGCTTGGGGGGGTTAAACAGGCCGTGGCTTGCATGTGCGATTGGATCACCCTGGAAAGCGCGGTGCGCATCTCCTCCCAGAGGGCGCCGCTCCTGCCAGTGTGCGCCGCCGTGGCCGCGGCGGCCTGCGCAGGTGCCGGCGCCGCCGGCTGCGAGCCGGCCGAGGGCGGGTACCGCCTCCCGCTGTGCGGCCAGTGCATCTCGGGCTGCGCCGCCTCCACGTTGCGTTTGCACACCTCTTCCATCTGGCCAACCGTTTTTTTTGTTTTTTGTTTCTGCTTGGGGGGGTTAAACTGGCCAGCCGTGGATTGCATGTGCGATTGGATCACCCTGGAAAGCGCGGTGCGCATCTCCTCCGAGAGGGCGCCGCTCCTGCCAGCGTGAGAGCCGCCGTGGCCGCGGCGGCCTGCGCAAGTGCCCGCGCCGCCGGCTGCGGGCCGGCCGAGGGCGGGTACCGCCTCCCGCTGTGCGGCCGATGCCTCGCCGGCCGCTGCCGAGGCAGAGCCCGCGGCGCCCGGAGCGAGAGGCCCCCCGGGGCGAGGCCGCCACGGGGAACCGCATGCGAGTTCCACCACTGGGGCCTGCGGTGGAGCTCGTGACCCGCCTGGCCGGAGCAGGGGGGGCAGTAGAGAGAGAGAGAGAGAGAGAGAACAGCAGATCAGCGTTATAGCTCCGCAAGCCAACGCTGGCTCTGAAGCAGTCCCAGCGTGTCTCTGGAGAACCTCTTGCGTTCGTTCGATGCTCATCACAGCTCCGGGCACCGGCTGCCCGAGCGGCTCCCACAGTTCCGAGCACGGAGGAGGACGCGGTTCCCTCCTCCTCCTCCTCCTCCTCCTCCTCCTCCGCCGCCGCCGCGGACCGTGCTCTCCGAGGACGCCATGGGCAGCCAGCGCCGCTCGGGCATGGCCTCTCCGCCGCCGCGGCGTCGGGCTCGGCGTTCCGGGAGGCGGCCGCCGCCGCGGCGCCGGGAGCGGCGTGCGGCACCGTCCTCGTCACCGCGGCTGTGTGATCGAGGATCCTCCGGCTCGCCACTGGAGGAGCCCCTGGAGGAGGAGGAGGAGGAGGAGGAGGAGGAGGAGGAGGAGGAGGGTGAGGGGAGAGGGTGGCCACCTGGTGGCCACCTGACGGCCACGGGGCTCGGCGCTCGAGCCCGTGCTGCGGGGCTCTCGGTCTCCTCTGAGAGCCCGATGGGTTGAACAAAAAGCCTGGAGCCAAAATGGAGGAGGAGGAGGAGGAGGAGGAGGAGGAGGAGGAGGAGGAGGAGGAGTGAAAAGGAGGAGGAGGAGGAGGAGGAGGAGGAGGAGGAGGAGGAGTGAATAGGAGCGAATAGGAGGAGGAAGAGGAGGTGGAAGAGGATCACTGTAAGCCAAAGACCCATCTACGATATTGCAATAAACTTTTTCTCCAGATTCCCTCTCCATAAGCCTCTGCAGGGATGAATTCTCACTGAAGAAAATGCCTTGGTAGAAGATAACCGTTTGAACATCTGGAACTGCGTCAGACCACAACTCCTGGGACTTCATCGCCGCGAATCACCGTTACCTTTGCGTCTTGACGATCCGGAATCGCGCCAGAACGCCATTGCCGGGAATTCAACACCGCGAATCAACATAACTTTGGCGCAGTGACATTCCGACATTGTGCCAAAACGCCACTTCTGGGACGGTAGCCATGAACATCCTCGAAACTGCGGGTGTAAGCTCTAAAAATGAATGTGCGCGGCGCTAAGATGAGAACTACATTTTGAAAATGGATCCCCATCCATCCGTGAAGCTCTTGCTGTGTATTCGAACGGATGCGCGCACCGCTATTGCGAGAACTACATGTTGAAACGGACCGCCCTCCACCTGTGAAACTCTTGCAAGGTTTTTTGTTTTAAAACGAATGTGCGCGGCGCTGAAGTGAGAGCCACATTTTGAAGGCGACCCGCCCTCCATAAGCGAAGCTCGGGCAAATTTTCATCAGAAACAACTTAAATGATGAAGTCTCAAGCGAAGCGCCCAGCCCACTCTACGGACACGCCTCGGGGCGCGACAGGGATGAGTTATTTTTGAAGAAAAAACGTGGTGGAATAGGAGGGGAAGGAGGAGGAGGGGGAGGAGGAGGAGGAGGAGGAGGAGGAGGAGGAAGAGGAGGAGGAAGAGGAGGAGGAGGAGGATGGAGGAAGGAGTGAGGAGTGAGGAGCGAGGAGTGCGGAATGAGAGGTGAGGAGAGAGAAGTGAGGAGTTTGTAGACGAGCAGGCGTAGGAGGGACGAGGGAGGAGGGAGGCAGAAGAAAGAGTCGAAGTCCCCCTTCCCCCAAACCCGCACGGCGATATTCGTCTCGACCTTCGATGCCCCTCCTCGGTCCTCGAGGCCCCTCCTCGATCCTTGGCCTTCCTCCTCGACCCTCGATCCTCCTCCTCGGTCCTCGATGCCTCCTCTTCGATCCTCCCTCCCCCTCCTCGCCGAGACGACGTCGTCGTCGTCGTCGTCGCCGTCGCCGTCGCCGTCGCCGTCGCCGTCGCCGTCGCCGTCGCCGTCGTCGTCGTCGTCGTCGTCGTCGTCGTCGTCTCGGCCCGCCGCGGCCTTGGGGCACCCAGGGCCGCGCGGCCGCCCGGAGGCGCGGCGGGCGGCAGCGGCAGGGGCGCGCCGAGGAGGGGGGGACGGGGGCAGACGGTCCGCAGCCGAGGGTGGCGAGGAGGGGCGTCCTGCTGCTCCTCCTCCTCCTCCTCCTCCTCCTCCTCCTCCTCCTCCTCGTTCTCCTCCTCCTCCTCCTCCTCCTCCTCCTTGTCCTCGTCCTCGTCCTCCTCCTCCTCCTTCTCCTCCTCCTCCTCCCCTCCTCCTCCTCCTGCCCCTCGTGCTCGTCGTCCTCCTCCTCCCCCTCGTTCTCTCCCCCCCCTCCTCCTCCTCTTCCTCCTCCTCCCTCCCCTCCTCCTCCTCCTCCCCTCCTCCTCCCCCTCCTCTCTCCTCCTTCCTCCTCTCCTCCTCCCCTCCTCCTCCTCCTCCTCCTCCTCCTCCTCCCCTCTCCTCTCCTCCTCCCTCCTCCTCCTGCCCCTCGTGCTCAGTCGTCGTCGTCGTCCTCCTCCTCCTCTCTCCTCCTCCTCCTCCTCCTCCTCCTCCTCCTCCTCGTCCTCCTCCTCCTCCTCCTCCTCCTCCTCCTCCCGCTCCTCGCTTGCGTCGACGGATGGCTGGCCTCGGGCCCCCCCGCAGCCCCGCGAGGCCGCCCCCCCCTTGCCCCCAAAGAAGCCTCCGCGATCCTGGCCCCCGATCCTCGGGCGGAGCTGGCGGGCCCCCCTCTCGGCGGCGGGCGAGGGGCGGAAGCGAGCGGGAGCAAGCCTCCTCGGGAGGCGGCGGGGCCTCCTCGGGAGGCGGCGGGGTGTCTTCTAGACGAAGAGGGAACGGCATAAACCTAGACTTTAGGCGCTCCGCGCGGATTTCTTGGATCTGCGCTGGACCCCCCTCCCTGGCGCGCAAAGCGCGCCAAGGGCGGCGCCAGAGGCGCCGCTGGGGGGGGGCCCAGCGCGGATCTAAGACATCCGCGCGGAGCGCCAACAGTGTATGCGTATGCCGTTTTTTCTGCGTCGATCTTCGGGGAAGTCTCAGCAAACTTCTCCGGAGGCCGAGGGGCTTCCCAACCTTCTGAGAAGGCCCGCCCCCTCTCACTCCCCCCCCCGGGCCTCGCCGCCGACGCCTGGCGTCGCCCGAGGAGGGATGGAGGAAGCTGGCGAGGAAGGGACGCCTGGAACTCCGCCGAGCCTGCCGGCGTGCGGAAGACGCTCTTCGTCCGTCCCCCCGTCTCCGTCATCTGGGGGCTCTCCCCCTCGAGCGCGCCACCCCAGGGCGAAGCCGGAGCGAAACTGCGCAGCGTCGCGGCCGAGTCGAGGGCAGAGCGAACGGCGTCGTAGCTGAGTCGAAGGGACGCCCCCTTCCCTTGGATCCCCTCCCCGCCGGGGGGGCGGGACCTGGGGGGGGGTCTCGAGGGGGGGGTCGCCACCCATAGGCGCATCCCCCCCCCAGGCGGTCCCAGGGCCCAGAAAAGCGCCAGGACGCGGCAAGAGTGC